>JAMQGT020012133.1:0-85512 GCA_024447675.2 Pterophyllum scalare | reverse complement strand
CAGCTCCAAAGACCTACTACATCATCTTGCTGCAGATGGTGTCGCTGTGCATCGTTCAACTATTCAGCACACTTTACACAAGGAGAGGCTGTGTGGGAGAGGAATGCAGAAGAAGCCTTTTCTGCACACACGCCACAAACAGAGTCGCTTGAGGTATGCTAAAGCACATTTGGACAAGCCAGCTTCATTTTGGAATAAGGTGCTGTGGACTGATGAAACTAAAACTGAGTTATTTGGACATAACAAGGGGCGGTATGCATGGTGGAAAAAGAACACAGCATTCCAAGACAAACACTTGCTACCCACAGTAAAATTTAATGGTGGTTCCATCATGCTGTGGGGCTGTGTGGCCAGTGCAGGTACAGGGAATGATCAAGAATCAGTGACAAAGTTGAAGTTGCGCCGGGGCTGGATACTTCAACAAGACAATGACCCTAAACACTGCTCCAAATCTAGTCAGGCATTCATGCAGAGGAACAAGTACAACGTTCTGGAATGGCCATCTCAGTCCCCAGACCTGAATATTATTGAAAATCTGTGGTGTGATTTAAAGCAGGCTGTCCATGCTCGGAAACCATCAAACCTGACTGAACTGGAGATGTTTTGTAAAGAAGAATGGTCCAAAATACCTTCAACCAGAATCCAGACTCTCATTGGAAGCTATAGGAAGCGTTTAGAGGCTGTTATTTCTGCAAAAGGAGGATCTACTAAATATTGATGCAATTTTTCTGTTGGGGTGCCCAAACTTATGCACCTGCCTAATTTTGTTTAAATAATTATTGCACAATTTCTGTAAATCCTATAAACTTCATTTCACTTCTCAAACATCACTGTGTTTGTCTGCTATATGATATATTTAACTGAAATTGCTTATCCAAACAACCAATGATTTATAAAGGAAAATCATAAAAATTATCATACCACGGTACATGTGGTGTTTATTTATTTCAGTTAACAAAAATGTTTTTTTCAATTTACGTTTTCATTATTTTATTTATTTTTGTTAACTATGATAACCTTGGTTCTTGACCAAGTTTTCAAACACTGCAGCAGGGATTTTTTCCCGCTGCTCCATAGCTTCTCCAGATCTTTCAGGTTTTGGGGCTGTCAATGGGCAACATTGAGTTTCAGCTCCCTCCAAAGATTTTCTATTGGGTTCAGGTCTGAAGACTGGCTAGGCCACACCAGGACCTTGAAATGCTTTTTATGACGCCACTCCTTAGTTGCCCTGGCTGTGTGCTGTCATGCTGGAAGACCTAGCCATGACCCATCTTTAATGCTCTTACTGAGGGAAGGAGGTTGTTGGCCAAAATCTCATGATACATGACCCCATCCATCCTCCCTTCAATATGGTGCAGTCATTCTGTCCCCTTTGCAGAAAAACACTCCCACAGTATAATGTTTCCACCCCCATGCTTCACAGTTGGGATGGTGTTCTTGAGGTTGTACTCATCCTTATTCTCCTCCAAATACGTAGAGTGGAGTTAAATACCAAAAGCCTCTATTTTGGTCTAATCTGACCACATGACATTCTCCCATGCTCCTCTGGATCATCCAGATGGTCAGCGGTGAACTTCAAATGGGCCTGGACATTTGCTGGTATGAGCAGGAGGACCTTGCTTTTGCTGCAGGATTTTGATCCATGACGGCATAGTGTGTTACTAATGGTTATCTTTGAAACTGTGGTCCCTGTTAACCTCCTTTGGGATGGAATATGTTCTTGCAAGATTGTTGGTGAGTGGAACATTTCAATGAAATAAAACGCTATGGCAGGAGACCCAGGAGGACCCCACTGCTGACACAGACACAAAAAACTAGACTGCAGTGTTCCAAAATGTACTTCTGTTGACCAAGGTTACAAAAGAATTTCTGCAGCACTCAAGGTTCCTAAGAGCACAGTGGCCTCCATAATCCTTAAATGGAAGAAGTTTGGGACGACCAGAACTCGTCCTAGACCTGGCTGTCCAGCCAAACTGAGCAATTGTGGGAGAAGAGCCTTGGTGAGAGAGGTAAAGAAGGACCCAAAGATCACTGTGGCTGAGCTCCAGAGATGCAGGAGGGAGATGAGAGAAAGTTCCACAAAGTCAACTATCACTGCAGCCCTCCACCAGTCGGGGCTTTATGGCAGAGTGGCCCGATGGAAGCCTCTCCTCAGTGCAAGACATATGAAAGCCCGCATAGAGTTTGCCAAAAAACACATGAAGGACTCCCAGACTATGAGAAATAAGATTCTCTGGTCTGATGAGACGAAGATTGAACTTTTTGGTGTTAATTCTAAGCGGTATGTGTGGAGAAAACCTGGCACTGCTCATCACCTGCCCAATATAATCCCAACAGTGAAACATGGTGGTGGCAGCATCATGCTATGGGGGTGTTTTTCAGCTGCAGGGACAGGACGACTGGTTGCAATTGCAGGAAAGATGAATGCGGCCAAGTACAGAGATATCCTGGAAGAAAACCTCTTCCAGAGTGCTCAGGACTTATAAGTTTCTGTAAAAGCCAGAGCAGAAGTTTGCTATTGTGCTTGGCTCATCTGTAACAGCTCCATTAATGTTGAGCTGCTGGATTAAATTCAGTTTTCCTTGATGTCTTTCCAGGTTAAAGAAATAAGTTATGTTCTCCTTCTTCAATTCATTTTTTCCTTGACCTAATTAAAGCACCTTTAGCCTTATATAGGTAAAGTTTGTTCAGTTTATTTTGTTCTGAAGTTAATTCTAGTCATTCTTGTTCTGACAGATCAGCAGGGTTTTTCTGCTTGCCTAATGATTCCGCCTATTGATTCCACTGACATGAGGACGTATTTGATTTGTGATTACATCTCACACACGTGCCTTATTTGTTTGGAATATATCCAGCATAGTGTCAAGACAGAAGCATCAAGATAAAAAGCATTACAAAATTATGTTCAACAACAGCAGTGGCTGTTTTATTGCAATCTGCGCGCACACAGCAAGCACAAGGAGGCGGAGCTGTTACTTAGACAGTGAGCTCCGGTGGAGCGAAAGGAGACTTTTTTTAGCATCCAAAACAGCAGTGCTTTTGTCTGTAACCACCATTAAAACACTTACTTTGGAGTTTCTTCATTAAACACCAGATCAATAAGTGCCAAGGTGAAGAAAGGAGAACTTTGAAGGTGCTCCATCCACCGCTGTTTGTTTCACAACTCAAAAAAAACAAAACCAAAAAAAATCCAAAACCAAAAACTGCAGTGTGGAAGTTAAAATATGCAGATGAAATACAAAAAAAAGTATTTCTAATCAGATCACTCGATTAATAAATGGAATAATCAATAGAATACTCCATTGCTAAAATAATCAATAGTTGCAACCCTATTTTGCTGTACTGCTTTCACTATACTGTATGAATAATCTCCATCTCCTGTAACATTTGGTTGATGAGGATTGCCAGAGTCTGGCTGGCTCAGAGGCTGGTTCTCGCACAGCAAGCAGTTGTACTTTATGTTAAAATATTAAAATATTAATGATGTTTTGAATTTTGAAAGAGGAATTCTTATTTTTTTATACCAGTTATAATTTTGTTCTACTTTACATTAAAAAGAGTTAATGCAAATCATGGTATATTTTATTCGCTAACCCAATAAGAATTGATAAGAGAATCAAGAAGGAACTGAATTGATCTGATATCGATAATGGAATCGGAATTGCTAAATTCTTATCAATTTCCATCCCTGTTTCTCTGTAATTAGTGTAGGGTCTTTGCCTTACAATATAATGTGCCTTGAGGCAACTGTTTTTTTTTTATTTGCCACTATATGAATAATATTGAATTGAAATAAATTGTATTTGACATTAATAAACTGTTTATTTATTTTTATTCTTATTTTTTGGGGGGGGGTGCAGTTCTATCACTGTGACTGCAGTGAGAATGGTTCAGTGTTCAGTTACCTAAAAGAAACCACATCTCAACCATGAAGTTGGAGGCTTTATAAACAATCATATGATTTGTTTGCAAAAAATACACTTAAATTAAGACTTAACAAGCACTTAGGAACTCATGGAAAAGCCAAAAAATGATGCATAAAATCTGTCATTATACAGAAAATACTTTTATTTATGCCCTTTATGGTTAGTGCAGTTACAAGCTTATGTGAAACAAAATGCTCTATTCTGCTGCATTGTCACACAAGAGAAAAAAAGAGACTGGCTGGTGTTTATTAACAAGCTGCAGATAGTACAGGTGCTGGTCATAAAATTAGAATATCATGAAAAAAGGTTGATTTATTTCAGTAATTCCATTCTAAAAGTGAAACTTGTATATTATATTCATTCATTACACACAGACTGATATATTTCAAATGTTTATTTCTTTTAATTTTGATGATTATAACTGACAACTAATGAAAACCCCAAATTCAGTATCTCAGAAAATTAGAATATTACTTAAGACCAATACAAAAAAAGGATTTTTAGAAATGTTGGCCAAATGAAAAGTATGAACATGAAAAGTATGAGCATGTACAGCACTCACTACTTAGTTGGGGCTCCTTTTGCCTGGATTACTGCAGCAGTGCGGCGTGGCATGGAGTCCATCAGTCTGTGGCACTGCTCAGGTGTTATGAGAGCCCAGGTTGCTCTGATAGTGGCCTTCAGCTCTTCTGAATTGTTGGGTCTGGCTTATCGCATCTTCCTCTTCACAATAGCCCATAGATTTTCTATGGGGTTAAGGTCAGGCGAGTTTGCTGCCAATTAAGAACAGGGACACCATGGTCCTTAAAGCAGGTACTGGTAGTTTTGGCACTGTGTGCAGGTGCCAAGTCCTGCTGGAAATGTCTTTAGCCCAGGCGAGACGCTTCTGACGCCGTCTCTTGTTCAAGAGTGGTTTGACACGAGGACTGTGACAGCTGAAACCATGTCTGCATACGTCTGTGTGTGGTGGTTCTTGAAGCACTGACTCCAGCTGCAGTCCACTCTTTGTGAATCTCCCCCACATTTTTGAATGGCTTTTGTTCCACAATCCTCTCCAGGGTGCGGTTATCCCTATTGCCTGTACACTTTTTTCTACCACATCTTTTCCTTCCCTTCGCCTCTCTATTAATGTGCTTGGACACAGAGCTCTGTGAAGAGCCAGCCTCTTTAGCAATGACCTTTTGTGTCTTGCCCTCCTTGTGCAAGGTGTCAAAGGTCATCTTTTGGACAACTGTCAAGTCAGCAGTCTTTAGAATATTGTGAAAATGTTCAATATTGAAGACACCTGGTGCCACACTCCAATCAGCTAATTAACTCCAAACACCTGCAAAGGCCTTTAAATGGTCTCTCAGTCTAGTTCTGTAGGCTACACAATCATGGGGAAGACTGCTGAACTGACAGTTGTCCAAAAGATGACCTTTGACACCTTGCACAAAGGGTGCAGCTGTCGGAGTCCTCGTGTCAAGCCACTCTTGAACAAGAGACGGCGTCAGAAGCGTCTCGCCTGGGCTAAAGACATTTCCAACAGGACTTGGCACCTGCACACAGTGCCAAAGCTACCAGTACCTGCTTTAAGGACCATGGTATCCCTGTTCTTAATTGGCCAGCAAACTCACCTGACCTTAACCCCATAGAAAATCTATGGGCTACTGTGAAGAGGAAGATGCGATAAGCCAGACCCAACAGTTCAGAAGAGCTGAAGGCCACTATCAGAGCAACCTGGGCTCTCATAACACCTGAGCAGTGCCACAGACTGATGGACTCCATGCCACGCCGCATTGCTGCAGTAATCCAGGCAAAAAGGAGCCCCAACTAAGTAGTGAGTGCTGTACATGCTCATACTTTTCATGTTCATACTTTTCATGTTCATACTCAGTTGGCCAACATTTCTAAAAATCCTTTTTTTGTATTGGTCTTAAGTAATATTCTAATTTTCTGAGATACTGAATTTGGGGTTTTCATTAGTTGTCAGTTATAATCATCAAAATTAAAAGAAATAAACATTTGAAATATATCAATCTTTGTGTAATGAATGAATATAATATACAAGTTTCACTTTTAGAATGGAATTACTGAAATAAATCAACTTTTTCATGATATTCTAATTTTATGAGCAGCACCTGTATATGCAGACTGATTTTAAAAAATAAGAAGTGGTGGTTGAAAGGTAATTAAAGAAACAGGAATTGGATAGGAATTAGATTATTATTATTTACCTTTAATTCTGACAGCCTGGAAAAACTTCATGTGCTACTTTTATGACGAGACTAACATTTGAAATAAACTAACTTTTGACCTGTGGTTGTGACTATAACTTCCACCTCTCAATAAGATGGAGCTTCTGTTTGGAAACCTGTTATTCAGGCCAAAAAAAAAAAACATTTACACCAAATGATCTAACATGTTTGAGCACATTCCAGATATTCAAGTGTGACTGATTCATGTCCAGAAGTAGAAACTGTGTCGTGAGAACAGCTTGTCAGTAAATACATTTTTAGGGGTTTTCCAAGATTACTCAGTCTTTGAAGAATGGGGACATTCATTACATTACATGTCCCAGCAGGTAACCCACACCCTCTAGAGACTTTAGGTTTCACATGGACCAACAACACACTCACTCAGTTTGTATTACTCTGTTACATTAAGCCATCAAAATATAGTTGTTCTAACTGAGAATGTAAAGCCTATGCTGTGCGCCTTTCTTGCTCTAACTCTAACTGTCCATGCTATTATTTTAATGCATTAGAAATCACTGCACGTTTGGCCCAAATGTTCAAAACAATTACTATTACAATTATTACTTGAATGTCAGAGGGCTCTGTGCTCTGCTCCATGTTGTGAAGGAGTTTATTGAACAGAGGGAGCTTGTTGTTGTTCTCCAGTCTTTTAAACACTGTTAGCAAACTTTGTGTTTGTGTGGAAAATATAGAAGTGAAAATGAAAACTTTTCATAGTTTTGAAATGTTATCTAGGTACGTTAAATGATAAAATACTTACATTGTTTATCCTTGTATAAAATATGCATGAAGCTTCTAGGTTTGAAATGTGATGGAGCACAGGAGGTGACTTCAGCACGCATTCTTTTTAAAGAGGGCGAAAGCTGTGGTTCCAGAAAGATTACCTGTTCTCTCCATACCTGATACTTTCCTGATGAATTTATGGGCTTAATCCACAAACAATTAAATCTAATTTGTAAATTCTGGTCAGGAATATTATTTGGGGCATGCTCATTGGTTACTGATGATTACCCAATGAGCATGTGGTTGGTTTCAGTTACTGCCAAGATGGTCAATAGTTAAAAATAAAATAAAATAAAATTCTCAAAGCTTCAAAATGAGACTTTACAAATATGACATTTACAGCCATCTTTTATATTGTAGACATAAATATTGTCTACAGGATACATCCTTCTGAGGAGATCAGTGTGGGACTTCATAGTTGATGTACTGGCTTATAGTTACTTTAGTCTTTTTTCTTCTTTGTTTTCCATTCAAAACCATTCTGATATGCCTTGTTTGTCTGGTGAACACTGTAAATAAATTACATGCTAAGTTTAGATTATTTCTGCCTCCAAGTATAATTCCTCCATCACTCCTTCAGTGATTTACATCAACACAATTACAACAATGGCAATTTTTCTTGAGGGTAACACACATACACATACCTGGGAGTGGTTGGCATACAGGTGTTACACACTGTTATTGATCAGCAGTTCCAGGAGCAGGTGAACAGCAGGGTCTGAAATCTGAAATCCAGAAATCCAACTTTGTCCTCAATGACTTACAGTATTTAGCAAAAAGGGCAAAGCAATTACTGCAGGATCCCTGTTTGTATACAGAAAAATAAAGATAGAAAATGCTGTTTCCGGCAGCAAAGGTTTGTATTAATCTTAATTAACTCAATTTGTTGAAACCAAATCAAGTTCTTCCAGTTTTCTATACTAAATTCATTTTAAAAACTTCAAGCATGTCAATTTATGCATCAATTCTAGCAGCAATACCTGGATTAAATAACTGTTGCCTGCTTCCCTGGTGGCAAGTTTTTTCAAACAAAATACAACATGACTCCGACCTTTATTAAATGTGTCAGACATTATAAGTCTAACATACTGCAGACAAACAGTGCTGCCAGTTATTCTTTGAACATCACCCAGAATATTGCTGAAAACCGGTTCAGTAAGTGAGAATAACAGGAAGAGTTATATATAACACTCACAGAGGCACATAAATAAATAGATCCCTGAAATAAAAGATCTGATCATGTATGAGCTTAAGGCATCTGGCAGTTTAACCTGCAAATGAAAATAAGGAAAATACAGTTTATATGTAACTTTCTGTCATGCGGTTTGTTCTTCCTGGTCGTGCTTAAACCCTGAAATCTAAAATGGCGCTTTTATCGTTTATATGTATAGTTTCAATTTTATCAGTGGCGCAGAAACGAAGCCGAAAACTACTCATTTTAAATCAAATTAACAATCAAAGCATCGAAAACCACATTGAACTACTCACATCACGCTTTTGTTTTCAGGCTGTCTTCTGTATTTCTGCTTTTTGTTTTTAATTCGTTTAAATTTTTTTAAAATTTGTTTAAAGTGGAATCTGACGATCTGATATCAGTCTGAGTGATCAGGAACAACAACTTCTTGATATAAACCCGAACAGACGCACCTAACAACGATCCGTGATCGATTATCAGTCAGTCACATCATGACCGAGGCTTCGCCTGGTACTGCCTGACCAGCTCAGCCACAGATAACATTTACAGGATCAGAAGTACTTTATCATCGGTTGAGTTACTCACCGGTTTAACAGTTTTACTGCAAAACGTTCATCTGAATGAAAGTGAAAGTGTTAAAAATGGTCCTCAAATAAAAGTGGAGACTGCAGCGTCACAGAAAACGTCTTCAAGCACGTAAAACAACGTGAGAGTTTCCGCTTTTAAAATGAAAAATGCGATTTTACCCGCGAGATTCACCGATTTTTTTTTTTTTAATCAGCTTGTGCCATTCATCACAGAAGTTCTGACCTCGTAAATTTAGCTGTGAAGATGGTGGTTCAGTGACATGCTGAGTAGCCCCGTGCAGACTGAGCCTCAGAGCCAGCCTCTGTCATGTGGTCTTTGTGTAGAATATTTACATTATGTCCACAATGGTTATAAAAATATTCCATTGTAATGATAGGCAAAAACAACCTGCCAAGAGACAGGCAATCTGATTATCAAACTGTGATTACCTGCCTTTTTTTCATCTGTATATATTGCACTTCCTTTATTATTTATTTATTCATTTATTTTGTAATTTTTCGATACACTTCTTTCATTTTAAACTAAATTATAAACTAAACCTGCCCCACAACTTTCTTTTAATTTAACTGCTCATTGCCTCTGGCTCTCTGGGGCTCGTGCCTTTTGACCGTGGGAGCTCGGTCTAAGGTCTCTCTCTCCTCCCTCTTCTGGAATGTGCTTGTGGATGTCATCGAGATGTTTGGCCGCAGGCCTCCTGACTTCCGGGTGGGCATTGGATTCCCTGGGGCCCCTAGGTCTTTCCCTGTTTACCTCTAGCTCCCAGGGGTGTGGTTGCGGCTTCCCACCCTCATTACTGAGTAGGTTTCATGACAGAGACACACACATACTGTGTATTAAAACATAACACAGCAAGATTGTGTGTGTGTATATGTATGTATATGTGTATATATGTATATCTAGGTCTGTCCCCTTATTTGTTCTGTTATACCCCCCTGTTCCTTCCTGCCTGTCAGACCTGGCAGTCATATTTTGTGGACAGTAAACAGAATGAATGAATAAAAGAAATGACCAATATTAACAAGAGTAGCCTACAGAGAACTTATAGCGCTCTTCTTGTAAAAGCAAATATGTTTGGTACAATAATGCATCTGGATCATGATTCCGTTTGCAAAAACTGCCAGAGATGACAGGCTTTAAAAAAAGAAGAAGAAGAAGAACACAGTACCAACAAAAATAAAAACTTTTCATATCTCAACATGCTGTGGAGCATGTCCTTAGAGAATCGGAGGAAGTGTGCGATGTAAAAAGAAATATCTACAGCTGATGAACAGAATCTGAAGGTCATGTCCCTTATTAAACAAAAAATCCAACAAAGACCTGACACAGGACCTGAGCGATGCATCTGGACCTCATTCATCTACTGTTCACTGAAGCCTCATCAGAAATGGTCTTAGTGGAAGGGTGGCTGTCAAGAAGTCATTCTTAAGTAAGGGAAACAGGGAGAAAATTTAATTAAATTAATTTTTTTTCATATAGCAGCAAATCAAGCCCGGCTCTGTTGGTAACATTTTTAAGGGTCTCCATGTTCCTTTTGGCCAAAAATTCAAACCCAATTAAATCCAGAGTTTCCAATAAATCACTGAGATGAACAGGTTCCGGTGCAAGCTGTTTATTAGACATCTTAGCTGCACAAAACACAGACAAAGACCAAAACACAGACAGTAACATAGTTAAGACTAAGATATGCACACACACACACACACACACACACACACACACACACACACACACACACACAAACACAGACAGAGAAAGGTGCAGGAACAGAAAGAGTAGAAGGAGAGTGAGGTTCAAGAGTAAGAAATGAGAAGTGAAGTAAAAAAGAGTGGGAAAAGGAAGTGAGTGAAAAAGTGAGTAAAAAGGGTGAAAGAAGGGAGGAGCCCAGAGTTAAACAGAGTACAAGAAAGCAAATAGCCCTCCCGGTAGTGAGCGTCTTAGAGTCGTAGCAAAGAAGATAGAGAGTGAGCAAGGAGGGCACTCTCTCCCTACTTTATCACTGCATTTTATCCCCCAAGCTCACTCCTCCCCCTTCATTTATAGGCTAGTAGGGAAAGAGTGGTGTTTCCAATCCACTACAAACCATACTAGTTTGAGTCCTTTGGACAGGCTCCATGGCATAGTTCTCTGGGGCTGTCAAAATGAACAACTTTCCCAGGTGAAAATACCTCCCACAGAAACACCCCCCCGCACAGCTGTCCATAACGCCTCATTACTAAAAACACCTTTATGGGGGTCTCATCTTAGTATACAAATTTACTCCCCTGCATTATTAAATTAACTCAGGTGGGACTTCAACCCCCACTTCGAGACACACCGCTCCCAGCAACTTGACCTTCATATTGGCAATCAAAAGTGCACAGTGGATAAAAGTGAGACTCTAGATATGAATGAGTGTGGTTTTACTAAGGGTCAAAAATGAGGCCCTGAGCCGAACAGGCCTCAGTCCTTTCCACTCAGCATGCTGTGTTCCAGTGTGTAAGTGGCAATATAGGTGACAAACAATTTAAAATGTGACCATTAATCCAGTGTGTGTGATTAATATAGGTACTAATAAATGATATAGAATAATGAAAGTAAAATACCAATATCAGAGTGATAAAAATATCCATCAGCTCCATAGTGGGGCCCCAGTAACCCCAGTGTAAACAGTTCCCTTGATGTGCTTTCTAGGGGTTGAGGGAGAGCATCTGTGACTGGGCATTAGCCCGTGATGCCTGGCTTTGCACAGCCCAAAGAGGAGACATGGGCCTGCCCTCCTGTAGGCCCACCACCCACAGGAGGCATGGTAGGGGTCGAGTGCAATGTGCGTCAAGCAACGGCCAAGGGCGGGGCACTGGCAGACTGATCCTTGGCTATTGAGACCGGCTATCGTGACATGGAATGTCACCTCTTTGGTGGGGAAGGAGCCCGAGCTAGTGCATGAGGTTGATACTAGCTATATACGGGCTCACCTCAACACCTGGAATTTGGAACCAGTCTCCTGGAGAGGAGCTGGACTCTGTTCCAGTCTTGAGTGATCCTTGGTGAGAGACGACGAGCTTGGGTGGGATCTGTATCTTCTCGACTTACTGCCTATTTTTCTTGTTAATAATGCCTATTGTCCCAGAAAACCAAATGTAGGGGTACAGAAGACAATAACAAACGAAAGGTTCTGCACACCAACTGGAGTTATACAAACACATCAACTAAATAAACAGGTAAAATAAATAAACAAATAAATTTTGTGGAACTGTATATAAATAAACTTGAAAAATAACAGGTAGCAACAACTATAAACTGTAAACATTATTAACAAAGAATTGGCACTGTTACATTCACCCCCCTAGAATTACACAAAATTTGGGGTTGTACAACACACTACACCCAGCAAAAAAACCCCCAAAAACACAATCTTCAGGCAGAGCAAATCAACATCAAAAGTTTACTATTCAAAGGATCAGATAGGAGAACTAAAGGCTTGCTTGGTGCTCAGCAAAAACCTGTAGTACTCCAAAAATAACTTGCGGTGCCTCATTGTACTGTCTTTCCTTCTTTACATTGTTCAGAAGAAGAACTGGCAGCCAGGGTCAACACCTTTCTTCCATTAAGACTCTGGAGACATTTGCTCTCTGTCCACAGGTTTAATAATGTAGAACGTGTGAAATTGAAACAAAAATATAACACAATTACAATTGTAAAGTATAATCTTTAAATTACATCTTCTATATAGACTGTTTATCAAAGTTACAAACCAAACTTCACTAATGTTACAAAATATGAGCACAGAGCTAGAGGTAAGTATCAAATAAACAGTAAACATACAGACAATGCCACAAAGACAAAGGATGGAAGGCTGATGCGTGAGGATTAGTGACAGCCATCGAGGTCATGTGTAAACTTCCATGAACTTCCTGCCTTTTCAACTTCCTGTGATGCCAAACTATTCACAAAACCACCTACTGGGGCTGCTAATGATACATCTGCAACAACATTGTCAGCACACTCATACAACGTGCATCCTCATGTCAGACGAAAGAGGGTGAATGAGATAAAGATGTACAAATAGCAGTACATTATTAATGCAATACATGCAAAGTCATGTAAATATGACATGAAACAACAACAATAACAACAGCAACAAAATAAATAAATAAATTGCTAAGCATGCAACTTGGGGAGAACAGCAGTAGAACCTGGCTCCACCACCAAAACAGACTCAAGTTGTGTCATGGACTCGATCAAGTGGCAAACTGAGCGAATAACCCTGCCAAAACTTGAGGTGAGTCGTCTACTGCATCAAGTCCCTGAAAAGTACCATGGTAGACATGTAATGGCTGTTGTAGGGGGGCAGGGGCAACAGATGGGGGATCCACATTAGCAGTAGGAACAACTGGAGCTGGGACAACCACAACAGAAGGAGGAGATGGGCTGTCCAAACCAACTGGTTCATCTAAAGAGGACTGCTCATTGACCCAAGTGGCAGTACAGCCACCAACCCAGTCACTAACCCAGTGAGGTAGATTATCTCATCGATAGTTTTACATCCTCACTGCGTACGACTTTGGATACTGTGGCTCCTCTGAAAAGGAAAGCCTCAAATCAGAAGTGCCTGACTCCGTGGTATAATTCACAAACCTGCAGCTTAAAGCAGATAACCCGTAAGCTGGAGAGGGAATGGCGTCTCACTAAAGTAGAAGATACTCATTTAGCCTGGAAAAAGAGTTTGTTGCTCTATAAAAAAGCCCTCCGTAAAGCTAGGACATCTTACTATTCATCATTAATTGAAGAAAATAAGAACAACCCCAGGTTTCTTTTCAGCACTGTAGCCAGGCTGACAAAGAGTCAGAGCTCTGTAGAGCCGAGTATTCCTTTTACTTTAACTAGTAATGACTTCATGGATTTCTTTACAAATAAAATTTTAGACATTAGAGGAAAAATTATTCAAAACCATCTCCAAGATTTATCTTCATGTTTGGCTGCTTTCAGCACCGCTGGTATTTTTTTAGACTCTTTGGCTCCAGTTGATCTTGTGGCGTTAACTTCAATAGTTACTTCCTCCAAACCATCAACATGTTTATTAGATCCCATTCCTACTAGACTGTTCAAAGAAGTCTTTCCAATTATTGATGCCTCAATCTTAAATATGATCAACCTGTCTTTATTAGGTGGCTATGTACCACAGGCCTTCAAGGTGGCAGTAATTAAACCGCTACTTAAAAAGCCATCACTTGACCCAGCTGTCTTAGCTAATTATAGGCCAATCTCCAACCTTCCTTTTCTCTCCAAAATTCTTGAAAGAGTAGTTGTAAAACAGCTAACTGATCATCTGCAGAGGAACGGTTTATTTGAAGAGTTTCAGTCAGGTTTCAGAATTCATCACAGTACAGAAACAGCATTAGTGAAGGTTACAAACGATCTTCTTACAGCCTCTGACAGTGGACTCATCTCTGTGCTTGTCCTGTTGGACCTCAGTGCAGCTTTTGATACTGTTGATCATAACATTTTATTACAGAGTTTAGAGCATGCCATAGGTATTAAAGGTACTGCACTGCAGTGGTTTGAATCATATTTATCAAATAGACTCCAATTTGTTCATGTAAATGGGGAGTCGTCTTTACACACTAAGGTTAATTATGGAGTCCCACAGGGTTCTGTGCTAGGTCCAATTTTATTTACATTGTACACGCTTCCCAACAACAACTGCTAAAGAATTTCTTTAAACAAAATTATACAAAAGGTTAACCTCATATTCAGCATTTAAGCAGTCAAATCTAAAAAAAAAAAGTATTATTAAATTATGTAAAACAACATTAAATAAAACATATGGAGCAGAACACCATTTTTTCAGCTTTTTCCACTAATTTTTGTTTGAGTCTAAGTTTATTTATCTTATTCAAACTTTTTCAACTTTATCTTTACCTCTAATGACCCCATTACTCCTTTGTACTTGTCTGAATTAAAAATAATAACTGTCAGCTAGTTTTATACATTTAAACTGTATTTTTTTAAACGGCCTGAAATCCCTCCATCATGTTTGCAGCTGAGTGACAGCACGACTGAAACATCTGGTGAGTTCACATCACAGATGCTGTGAATTGAGCAGAGCTGCCTAAACAAATATTCATGCAGTTCATGAATGAAAGTATATTTCTGTCTGTGTTACAGTCACATATGATGCTGAACCTCCAAACAGCAGCAGCTGTGACAAAATGCTGCCTGACAGTAAGTTCAACTCAACTGAGAAAAACAAAATCTGCTTTCATCTTCTGTTTGTGTGATGGGAGTCATTCTGTGTCACATGTGTCAGACTCCACAGCGACTAATCTGCTGCTTCTAAAGTTTGAATCACATAAATACATAAAATTTGGTCCTCTTGGCTGGTGCAGCGCTCTGTGCTGTGATGTGATCCTGTGCACACACCAGTCTGAAGAGACAAACACACCCTGTACCTGCAAACTAGTAAGCTAGCTCAGTCAGGAGGCAGTTAGCTTCTAGAGACGTGTTAGACTCAGAGGCTCGTCTATACAGGTCTCACAAGAGTCTCACAAAGTCACTGAACTAAAAAAAAGGTACAGAAAATGATTCTATGTGCCAAATCTCAAAGTGCTGAAGCTGTAAAGGCAAGTTCATCATCATCAAGTTCATCACCTAAGAATACATAGAAAGTTACACAACTCGGAAAGTCAATCCAGACTAGGCTGCTATGTTATAAAAAATACATTTATTTTTTTTAAGTTGAATGACTTAAATATGAAATAGAAATATATGCAAGAACAAAATTAAGAATTCCACATTTTGTTTTTGCTTCATGTTGTATTTTGTTATTACATGCAACACATCCAGGAGCTGTAATTGATGAATTAAATTTTTTTTTTTAAAAGCCTGTCGTGTCTGGTAGCATTCACGATCAGAATTATGATCTGAATCCACTGGTATACCAAACAGATTTCCTTTTTCAGGATGAGCTCTATAGGTTCTTTATAGGTTCTCTCTTGATTGTGAGTTTCTTTTTGTTTCATTTATTAATTCATACTATTGTTCACATAAGTGCATACGTATTGTGACAATGACAGAGATGTCAGGTGGGGAAAAGAAAAAGGGGCAGAATATAAGAAGAAAAAGATAAGAACAACAGGATACTGTGTGTGTGTTTTTGCGTATGTGCATGTATGCAACCAGTATGAGTGTGCACCCTTGGACTGGGTTTGAGACCTGGTGAGCTTTGACCCCTGAAGGACAGGGTTGTGGGTGGTGGAGGGTTTGCCGCTCTGCTGGTTGTTTCCACCCCCTCCCTGGGACATGAACATCGGCCCGGGCCTCTCTGTGTGGAGTTTGCATGTTCTCCCTGTTCCTGTGTGGGTTTCCTCCCACACTCCAAAGACACTGTTCTGTTATGAAGTTGCAAATGTTATGCTTTCAGAAACTACAGGTGCTGGTCATAAAATTACAATATCATGAAAAGTTGATTTCAGTAATTCCATTCAAAAAGTGAAACTTGTATATTATATTCATTCATTACACACAGACTGATATATTTCAAATGTTTGTTTCTTTTTAATTTTGATGATTATAACTGACCATTGTTGTTTTTGGCAACCATTTTAGTTTTAGTTTAAGTGTTAGTCTTTTGGATGAAAATGCTTCTTAGGTTTAGTCAGGTTTATAAATGTGATCGTTTTAGTTCAGTTTTAGTCGACAAAAACTCGAAAAGTTTTAGTCAAATTTTAGTCAGCTTAAGTGGGAAAAAATAATAAAGTATTAGTCTTCACAAATTAATTTTAATAATTAGTGGTAACAGTGGAATCAACTACTCCAAAAATGCAATAAACAAAAAACATTCTCACTTTAGTAATTGGGACTTTATTTCTCCGAATTTGCTAAAGTGCAATGAACATACATATGCCTCAAATATTAGCAATGGATGAGGAACACATGCTTAACTTGACCTTGTCTGCCAGGGCAATTAAGCTGCTTATTATATATAAAAACAGACACCATACAACACCAGGCTATCTTTAACTACAAATATCAGGGTGGTGAGCCTTCAGGTGCAAATGTGTTATACTGAAAATAAGTCCATAGATCTTTTCTTGGTTTGTGTCCACCGAGCCCTTTCGTGTAATGTCCAGCGTCCGCTATCGTCCATCAGTGATTAAAGTACGTGTCAGACTCAAGGCCCGCAGGTCACATGCGGCCCGCCATATAATTTTATATGGCTTTATATGATTTCATATAGTTATCGTTAATAGATTGCAGGTAAATAGCACTCCACCACTTATACTACAAATCCCACAATGCACACAGCTGCCGCAAAGGCCAAGACCTGTGCCCCAACCCATTATCCATGTTGCCAATGACACATTGATCAGAATCAGAATCAGAATCAAACTTTATGTCCAGGGTGAGACGGGTCAGTAATGATCTTCTCTGCCTGCTTCCTGGTTCTAGAGGCGTGCAGATCCAGCAGTGAAGGCAACTTAACCCCAACTGACCTCTCTGCAGACCTGATGATGCGCTGCAGTCTATGGAGGTTATGCTTGGTAGCAGAGCTGCCCCACACTGTGATGAATGTGGTAATGACAGACTCTGTGATTGCTGTGTAGAACCGCACCATCAGCTCCTGGGGTAGGTTGAACTTCCTCAGCTGACGCAGGAAGTGCATCCTCTGCTGGGCTTTCTTGATGATGGAGCTAATGTTGCTGTCCCACTTCAGGTCCCTGGTAATTATCGTACCCAGAAACTTACAGGACTCCACTGCCATCACAGTTCTGTTCAGGATGGTAAGTGATCAGTGATCAGTGGATAAAAACAGCGGTCAGCACTTTTTACAGTGACATTTAAGCTGCCTGACCCCAAAAATGGCCAAATGAAAAGTGGAAAACCAGGATTTTCCAAACAGGTGGGAGGCAGAGGACCTGATCGCTGATCATCTTTTCCCCGCTTGCAATGTGCGGGGAAAAGAGCGCACTGGTGTGACAGATTCGGGAGAAGATGCAGAGGGAGACCTGCCCAGGTGAGCTGACAGTGCATCACTGCGTCACATACTAGGAAACGCTGCGCAGCAAAGTCCTTAAGACAGAACACACCATACGCACCGTAACACAGACAGTGAGCTTTATAAGAGGCAAAGCTTAAAGTCACCGGCAGTTTCGGAGGAAATAGCTTCTGAGTTTGGTGACGTACCTTATACACAGGTGCAATGAGCTACCTGAGAAAATCTGTCAACTTCATGAAGAGTAATGTAAAAGTCTCAGCAGGGCTCCGGGAAGAAACATGGCTGTGTGAGAAGACAGACCCTGTTCCCAGGACGCAAGACAACACCCCTGAGCTTTTTGTCATAATAGAAGCACTGAATAATCTACTGTTCTGACAAGCAATCTATGCTTCAGTCATCTTTTCTGGACAGAATGGCTTCTGTGCCCCAATCAGGCCAAACGACAAATCTATTGGGAGATGGGGGTGATGCCCATACATCAAAAGATAAGGAGAGTACCGGTTGACTCATGTCATGCACTGTTTGTTGGAGGTGATCTTTCCAGCGTTCTTTTTCTTTGTCACCAAGTGTCCTAAGCATCTGCAAGAGAGTTCGATTAAACCTCTCAGCAGGATTGCATTGGGGATGTAATGGTGTGGTCTCATTTTCAAATTCTGCCAGGATACCCAAAACACTGAATAAAGTCACCAAAGATGCGCTCAGCTGCTGTCCTTCCTGACTTATTTTTGGTTGGGTATGCTTGAGCAAACCTTGTAAAATGATCCACTGCAACCAGGCTATATTCATATCCACTTTGGCTGGTCTCTTAGATGCAGGTAGTCTATGCACTCAAGATCTAAAGGTGAGTTGGAACTGATTTTTGCCCATTGGGGCACGGACGTGTCCAGCATTTTTATCTGCTTTATGCAGGGACATTTCTTTGTGACATACTCCTCAATTTCCTGATTCATAAACTGCCAGTAAAACCTTTCCCTAGCTAGGGACAGTACCTGTTCTGTGCCAATGTGTCCCATGTACCTCATGAAAGTACTTTAATACTGTGGTCTTGCATCTTACTGGGAGGACAAGTTGCTGCCTTTCACTGGTTCATCTGTACAAAAGTCCATTTTCAAGATACAGTTTGCTCCATTCATGAAGCAGTCTCCTGGCTGATCTACTTACTGTCCGTCATGTCTCTTTTGTCATTATAGCATTAGTCTCTTTTAGCCAGATGACTTCTCCCACTGTTTGATCTTCCTATTGAGCCTTGGCCCACTCCTCACTGCTGATAGTTGGAAGTGATGTTGGGGGTCCTTGGCTCGTGTTAGCGGTGAGAGCAAGGGCAGCAACCCAAGCTACATCCTGTTCCTGGGCTGCTTTAGTGCCACCCCATGTGGCTTGCACCACTTCACAAGATAGCTCCTCAGTGCACTCTGTCACATACTTGTCAATGTCAAGGGGCATGCGGGACAATGTGTCAGCATCTGAGTTTGCTTTTCCTGCTCTATATTTTAGTTCAAACCTGACAACTCCCCACCCCAACGATGCCCAGCAGCATTGAGCTTAGCAGTGCTCATCACATAAGTGAGTGGGTTATTGTCAGTGTAAATGGTGAAGTGTGGGGCATAATACAAATAGTCTCTAAACTTCTCACACACTGACCATTTAAGAGCCAGGAATTCCAACTTCCCACTGTGCAGGTGATCGTTTTTCTCATTCTGTGACAGTGTTCAGGAGCCATGCCCAAAAACCCTCAACCTACCATCCTGCTGCTGATAGAGTACAGCACCAAGGCCCTGTTCTGAGGCATCTGTGTGTAGCAAGAAAGGTAAGTTGAAGTCTGAGTAGGCCAAGACTGGAGGATGGGTGAGCATGTCAATAAGCTGCTCCAGCAACCCTGTTGTTCACCACTCCAATCCACAGGTGTACTGGAAGGTAGTGTTAGGGATTATTTTTTACTCAGTGAATAAAGGACAAATGTTTAAAAGTAAACTCCAGTAAGTTAATTAATAAACAGTGATTCAACCAAATAATAAACAATTAAATAATACACCAGACAGAGAGTAACAGATAGATAATGCTAGACTAACTTCTCTGTCTCAGTGCATCTTATCCTGGAGGCCACAGAACGTACAGTTAGAACATCACCAACGTCACCATGTTCTGTTATTAATCTGGACAAGATTGCTAAATGACTAATTAAAAAACATCAGGAAGATAATGTGCTCTATGACTCCACTGCTGCTGAGAGGAATCTGGGTCATGCAAAACCAGCTTGGACGAGTCCGAAGAGAAGGCCAACTCACAGCGCCCAGAATGCTTACAGATAGATAAGAGGCAGTATGAAGATGTTATGGTTAGACAGGAACACGAGCTCAGAGGGAGAGAATGCACACTCTTACTCTGGGTCCCCATATGCATATGTGTCTTTTCCGATTCTTCAATATAATAAATGTCTTATTCTTTTTTAATTAAAGTGTTTCAGGTGTCCTCCTTCACAAAAAACCTCATTACCTGTCAGTTGGCGCCCAACGTGGGGCAGGGACTGATAACAGGTGATGACGGGTGATTTGTGAAGGAGGATGATTGGCAAAAAGAGGACGAAGGGGAATATTTCCTCCAGGACTCACTGGGAGTTCATTGTGAAGAACTTTCGGTTAACGGACGGAGGGGAAGATTTTCCTTGCCGGACCAACTCTCTGAACAATATGCTCTCCCACTCACAGAGGTACCTCAAACGAAAAGGTAAGCAGAAACCTGTTGTCTTTAAATGACCGAATTCTGCAAGATTGAGCATGCATAAGTTTTGTGAGTGAGGAAGAGTTAAGGTTACGAGAGAACAAATTTTAGAGAATCTGTTAAAATAAACTGTTTAAAGGTTGGCATATTGAAGGATCAGAAAAAAAAGAAGAGGGACAGTAAAGAATAAAAGTGATGAGTAAAGAAACAATAAGTGAAGTGATAAGAGTGAAAAAGAAGTGTGAGAGACACTGGTAACGTTAAACTGCACTATAGCATTAGGCTATTGATTAAATTTACTGAGTTATTGTAACCAAGAAGTGTGTGTGGTTGGAAACGTTTCTGCTGAATAAGAATAACCTCCTGTAACGCGCACCATGAAGTATGGTATGTGAATTGGCGTTTTAGACATGAAAGGTGACGAGTAGTAATGTGTACAGCAAAGTCTAGAGTAATTGTTTATTTAAGCGCGCCTGGAAGCAGTGGCATATCGATAACTGCTCATCGAGGGAATTAAGTTTATATTTTCCTCAAGCCTGGTCGGTGGTGTCTGTAATCGATGAAGGACTTAAATAATACTATTTAATCACACCCGGAAGCAGTGGCATCTGATAACTGCTCACTGAATCGAAAGAAGCTTATGTATTAGACGAGCCTGGTTAGTGGCGTTGTAATTAGTGAATGTTTTAAATATAACATACTTGTTAATAGACTCTTGGCTGTTTTTAGAAAATTGAATATAATCAGTATTTCAGGCGATCTTTCATGGTATTTGTTGGCAGTAAAAATTGCCAACATAGAGAGAATAGAGACTAATAAATTGGTGTAAATTTTTTAGTAATAATAAAAGTTGCAACTGAAAGTACGGATGAGAAGGCCTTTGAGTGCTAGGATGCTGTCTGTGTGTGGGTGTGTGTGTGTGTGTATCTAAGCCCGGGTGAGTGTGTAAACGAAAACAACTGGTGTGTGTGTGTAACAGTGTTTATGTTTAATGTGATTCCACTTGCCATAATAACCACAATTTGTAATGTGGAGGTTTACTGGCTCAGTGGCGCCCTCTCTCAAAAAGGCAATGGATAAATGCCACTGGCACTGTTGTAATGTGGCCAGACCATGAGAGACCAGCCTGAGTGTGCTGTGCTTGAGCTGCCGTGTACTGAGCCAACCTGCCTGACCAGTATACTCTGTTCTCATTCAGATAATAAAAAGGGTCACATCTTAAAGATCAGCACGCCTTCGTTCATCATTACCACACAACGCAGAGTCGACGAGGTTATTTGGACCAGCCAGTTACAGCGTAATTGAGCCTGGTTACATGTGTGTGCAACTGTATCTGAGCGGAGTTGGCATGAGTGAGACATAGCTGTGTGTGTTTGTGTGTGTGTGTGGGAACAAGTGGGCTCACATAGGAAATGGGAACATGTGTCTGTTACTATCTTTGTGTGTGTGTGTGTGTGTGTGTGTGTGTGTCAGTCTGTTTGCTCTGTGTGTGTGGCTCAGAGAAGACACAGAGAGGGCGAAAAAGGAAAAATGGTTGTAATGTTTAACAGCTGGAGTGTGTGTGTGCTTGTGTGGTTAGACAGGAACACGGGCTCAGAGGGAGAGAGAGCACACACAGGCCTGTCTCCTCCTCCTGGGTTCCCATATGCATGTGTGTCTTTTCCGATTCTTCAATATAATAAATGTCTTATTCTTTTTTAATTAAAGTGTTTCAGGTGTCCTCCTTCACAACAAACCTCATTACCTGTCAGCAGCTGGTTACTTTTGGGTTTCTTTTGGTGAGACTGTGCCAGTGACATGCCAGGAAGTTCACACACAGTCTTTGCTATGTGTGAGAAGTCCTGGATATAGCTGCGGTAATGGCTGAGGAAGCCCGGTAGCCACCCCACACTGCCAACAGTCTGAGATGGTTTGGCCCTCTAAGTCATTTGGATCAATTTGTATGGCATCTGCAGATACAAGGTGACCCAAATATCTCACCTGCCTGCGAAACAGTTCTCACTTCTCAGGTCTCAGTCTCACGCCATGATGTTGGAGTGCTTTTAAGACTCTGCGGACACCCTCAACATGCTCCTCAAAAGTCTTAGCATAGCAGAGAATGTCATCCAAGTAGGGGATGCAGCATTCATCCCTGAATGAATCCAACATTATTCCATATTCCTTTGAAAGGCTGCAGGAGCATTGGAGAGGCAAAAGGGTATTCTAACCCACTCATATAACCCCCAGGGTGTTACAAAGGCTGTGTGGTGCCATCAAATCCCTGGCGGTATGCCTTTCCTTGATCAAGTATACTGAATCAGATCAGGGATGCTTTTATGGTTCAGTAAATGATATTCAATGCAAAGGCGTAATGTGACTCACATTTTTTTTCACAACTCCTTGCTGCTCCTCCATAAGGTGTTTTACATCACTTGGTGGATGCCAAAGTAGCGCTGAACATTTTGATGTAGGTGGGGGAGTGGTAACACTGTGAATCTTTGTGTCTCTGTTCGAGGCTGAGTCCGTTTGAACAATTTTTTTAATGGGCTGGATACTGCCAGTCAAAGATTTTCGAGGTAGAATGATGCCATGTTTTGTCTGGTTTCCTAGAGGTAGGTTCACGTGAGGAGTTTTCCCCATCTGAATTTCTAAGAGACCCTCACCCATGTCTAACTGTTGCAGCTGTGGACAGCTTTCCACCCAAACAGATCAGGGTCGTCTTTGACAGCAGCGCTAGGTACGAGGCAGTATCACTGAACAATGTGTTGTTAACAGGACCAGATTTTAACAACTCACTGCTAGGCACCTTAATATGCTTCAGAAAGGAAGCTGTAGCCTTTACAGTAGACATTGAACAGATGTTTTACAGTTTCAGTGTTCATGAGCATAACAGGAACTACCTGTTTTTTTTGTGGTTCCTCAACAATTTCAAAAGACATTGTGGAGTATCTGATGAGAGTCCACATCTTTGGGAATGGCCATTTATAGCTTGCAGCAGTCTGTTCTATGCAACGAGTTAGACAGTGATCCACACGTGAGACAGTTTGTCACACGGGACTTCTACGTGGACGATGGACTCAGATCTCTTCCCACCACTGAAATGGCTGTTTCCCTACTCCAAAGAACCTGTGCCACACTGGCAAAATCAAATTTCAGACTGCATAAAATAGCAGCCAACAGAAAGGTAATATTAGAGGCATTTCCTACCCAAGATCATGCTAAAGACTTAAAAAACTTAGACTTTGAAGCCAATTCAGATTGCATGCAACACAGCCTGGGTCTACTTTGGACCTAGAAAGAGACTTTCACCTTTCAAGTCCCAGATGAGACAAAGCCCTTTACAAGAAAAGGTGTCTTATCAGCAATTAACAAAAGGATTAACATCCAGAAAATGACTGGACTTGATGGTGTGCCTGGGAGGGTGCTCAAGGACTGTGCATGGGAACTGTCTGGAGTTCTTACTGACATCTTTAACCAATCCCTGTCACAGTGTACCATGCCTCGCTGTCTAAAGATGTCTACCAAAGTGACAGTCCCTAAACATAATGCACTCACCTGTCTTAATGACTACCGGCCGGTGGCTCTGACACCTGTTATCATAAAGTGCCTGGAAAAACCAGTTCTGAGTCACATCAAGGCAGCTCTCACACCCAGGTTGGACCCTCACCAATATGCCTACAGGGCAAATAGGTCAACAGATGATGCCATCTGCACTGTACTCCACACCACCTTGCTACACCTACACCTCAGGGCTGTGTACACACATGACTGTGTACCAGGCCACAACACCAATGCAATTATTAAATTTGCAGATGACACCACAGTGGTGGGGCTGATGACATTGACAGTGATGAGACTGCCTACAGAGAGGAGGTTCAGACACTGACTGACTGGTGTTCAGATAACAACCTGACACTGAACATGAAAAAGACAAAAGAACTGATTATTGACTTCAGGAGACAGCGGGATGAACATCAGCCACTTCTCATGAATGGGGACAGAGTGGAGTGAGTCTCCATCTTCAGGATCTTGGGCACACACATCTCTGAAGACCTCACATGGACAATAAACACAAACTCACTGGTCAAGAAAGCACAACAGCGTCTTTATTTCCTGAGAACACTCAGGAAACTTGGTCTGTCGCAACATCACATGGTCATCTTTTATTGCTGTACCATTGAGAGTGTCCTGACCCATGGGATCCTCACATGGTACAGCAGCAGCTCAGCAGCTAACAAAAAGGCAATACAAGGAAACACAAAGACTGCTGAATGCATCATCAACACACGCCTGCCCACCCTGGAAGACATTTACACTGCCTCCGGAAGATATCAAGAATCATCAAAGACTCTCACCGTCCAGCACACAAACTATTTAATATTCTCCCCTCAGGGAGGAGACGCAGAACAATCAGAGCACGAACCACAAGACTTACAAGCAGCTTCTGTCCTAAGGTCATCACCACACTCAACTCCAAAGTCTGAAATAAGCGTGTGCGGTGCACACGTGTGTGTGGGTGTGTGCGGGTGTGTGGGGGTGTGTGTGTGTGGGGGGGGTATTTGATTTGATTGTGGATTTTGTATTTAATTTATCTTACTATTTACTATTTTGTTGAGCACTTATAATACTTATTCTATTACTTTGTTTATTACTTACCTTTTTTGACTGCAAGAGCAACTGTTCAAGTAGCGCACTGAAATCTCATTGTGTATATTTGCATATGCAATGACATTAAAAGAATCTTGAATCACGTCCCCTGCATGGCAGAGGAGACAGCTATCAGAGATATTAGTTCTCTTGTCCCAGTTTCTTCAGACCCAAGTGACCCTTTTGTCTTAACCCCAGCTGCTCTTCTAACTCAGAAGATCATCCCTCTTCAGGCTCCAGCTGGTCAGTTCACAGTGTCAGATATTTGTAGGTAACATTGGGGTCAGGTCAAACACCTTCTGGGACAGGTGGAAGAAAGACTTCCTTCCTACTCTCCAGTGACATCGCACGTGGCAATCGAGCCAACCTAATGTGAGCTTAGGAAGTGTCATCCTACTCAAAGACAGTCAAGTACCAAGACATGAATGGCTGCTTGGACTCATAACGCAGGTGTTTCCAACTAAAGGTGACACAGTACACAAAGTAGAAATTAAGGTAGCCAAATTAAATTGTTCAAAACTGTTTATTAAACCTATTTCAGAGATTGTGGTTTTGGTTCCTTCATAAGATACCTGTTTTTTCCCCAAAGACTTAATTTGTGGTACTTATTCACGCCAGACGGGGAGCGTTCTGTTATGAAGCTGCAAATGTTATGCTTTCAGAAGCTAATTTCATCCACATAGGACAAAAAGTGAAAAGCCCTCATGTGTTCTTTTCAGGTATTGCAACTTGGCAACCTTTTGTTTTATCTGAAACAAAACTTTATTGAAGAGCAGTAGCAGTCAAGCAAAACAGTAATGGCATCAGTTCCCACTTAGTCCGGTTGGAAGAAATTACTGCACATATCTTTTGTTTAAGATTGCATTGTTGAGTCGTTTTGGTATGCAAATTACCTGCGATTTGTGATGTTGTCCAAGATGGTGTTGGTAGTGTAGGTTTGTACAGAAGCATTTAGGATGTCATTCAGCAGAAATTCAATATAAAGCACATTTTATGCTGCACATATTCATATTTTTTTTGTATTGTGTCTCGTTTTCAGTTTAACCCTTTTGAATGTCATCAAACCTGCTGACAGCAGTCTTTGGTCTCCAGAGTTGTGATATGAGAAAGGTATTAAATAGCCTTTGCTTCAGACATGCACCAGTAATGGCACAGTCACTCTAAATTGCCCAGAGGTGTGAATGTTTGTCGGCCTCTCTGTGTTGGCCCTGTGACAGAATGGCGACCTGTACAGGCTGTAACACAAACTAAATTGTATTGGAAAGGTTTTCATTGACTGCTGATGAGCCGTGTATGATACAGCCTTCTGTCTGAATTTTAGTCTTCACTAGAGGTAGCATAAATTGAGATGTTGATAGAAATATGAGAAAAAGCAGCATTAGTAGGGCATGCAGGAAAAAAGTCGACTCATCTGTGCATGTTTATGTTTCATGTAGAGCAAGATGTGTGTGTGGGGAGGGGGGGGGAATGGACTCTTTTCCTTTTTGTGAGAAAGGAGCCCTCGCCTGACTTTCCTTGCTCTTGTGTGTGAGTCTAAATTTGTTTATGTGAGAAGCAACGTTTGCTCTTCCTGTCTGTGTGTGCCGGCCTGTGAGTGTGTGTGTGTGTGTGTGTGAAGCATAGCTTGTCGTACGTGTGTGTTGAGGCCTCTGTGTCTGTGTGCTTGAGTTTATGTCTAGGTGAGGAGTGTGTGCAGTGCAGTGTTGTTTATCTAAGGGCAAACACCCTATTTGTGTGTACATATGTGTAACTGCAGTGCACCTATGCGCAAATGTGTTTGGGCTACTGATTAACAATTGGAGGACTGTGTGTTTGTGTGTAAGAGTCTGTAAGTTCTTGTACCTTTTTTTCTCTCGCTGGGGGAGAGATGTGTGTCATTGCTTGAGCATTCATGTGCTGTCTTTTCTTTTCTGAGGTGTGTGTGCAGAGAGAAGTCTGTCTTGTGTGTGTAGGCATATCTTTATGTGAACAGAGTGATGTTTGTGTAAGTGTGTGTGTGTGTCCTGCTCTTATGAGAGAAAGCAGAGCGGTGTATGTGTTTGAATATTCTCGTGAAACTTTCTGATAATTGCTGCTGGACAGTAGTAGCTTATAAAGATTTATAAATGTTGTATTATTACTTAAAATAGAATAAACAATACAGGAGCTGCCCTTATTGTTAAAAGTCATGAGCTCCTTGTGTAGGAGAAATTCATGAGCCTCCACAAGGGAGACGTTTGATATTCATTTTATTTTCTGGGGGACTTTGTTAATTTCACAACCTCCTACAAATAAAAAGACTAAATAAATAAAAGAAAGAGAGAGCGAGAGAATTCCTTTGTATGATTTTTGTAAACCCCATGTATGAGCTCCAGACACAAAGGACTGATATGTAATCAAGCATCAACACTTTAAGAGTGTGAGGTGTTTTAAGGTTGAAATAAACTTTTGTTGATGGCATGTGGGAAAAGAACCTTATTATGAAAAAATGTTTTGAATGTTGAATGTGGTTTCCTTTGCCCCTTCCCTCCTTTTTTGTTTGTGCTTGAGAGAGAGAGAGAAAAGGGAAGGGGCAGCTGAAACCACAGAACCCAGAAGAGCCTGGCACTGTTTCAAGGACTGAGGGCCTGCAGAACTGACTTCAGCAACAGGCCAGTGTGTTTCTTCTTATCATCCAAACTCCTTTGACAAAAAAAACTGCTTTTTAAAAATCCATAAAAACATTTAATTTGTCTTGATTTATGAACTATATAGGCATGTACTCTACTTTGGTGTTTTCCACAACATATCTATTTAATTTCATTCTCTAAAGAGACTTGGCAACAGATTGACCTGCACTTAGTGGGATACATTTATGGGGTTGAATTTTTTAGTTATTAAATATGCATAAGTATTGAGTTTGATTCATCTTGAACTGTATTGGAGTATTTCTGGTGTTCAATATAGTGACTGCTTGCTGTATGTGTCCACCTCTCCAAATATGCATGTGCAGTCCTATACCAGCCACCTGGCACAGGAACAAATCCCCAGCCGATTCTCACTACTCCACCACTTATTCAGAAGTGGAGCAGGGACTACCACCACGTTACAGAGCTTTAGTGGGAGTCTCTCTAATGTATGAGAAAGCATCAGCAGTCACAATGGGTTACCCAATACTCTACTCACCATAGTCTCCGAAATTTGTTTAACTATGGTAAGTACACATTGACTATGCCTAGACTTCGAGAATATCATAGGCTGCTGGAGCAAGAAGGCGCCACTTTGATGAGGTGCGTCCTGATGAATCCAGCTGAGAACCTACCAACACCGGACGATGATGAACCACATGATTATGTGAGAGAAGCCGAGAAATACTCTAGGCTTAGGTCAGATTTGCAAGCTCTCCCATTGTGTGAGGTAGATCTGGAGTTTTGCACTGATTGGTCCTGTTATCGTGTGGGGGGTGAGTTGAGTGCTGGCTACGCAGTAGTGAAAGCACAAGGATCAGATTTTGTTGTGGAAAAGGCTGAAGTCATATCTCAGCCAGCACCAGCGCAACTTGCTGAACTTGTGGCATTGAAGAAAGCAAACGACTAACAATTTATACTGAATCATGCACATAACATGTGCCACTTGTATGGAGCTGTATGGAAAAGCTGAGGATTTAGAAAGGCAGATGGTTCCCCAATACAACATTATGCACAAATAATGAAATTGTTGCAGGCTATGAGGAAGCCTAAAGAAATAGCATGTCAAGGGTCACACAAGGTAACAAAGTGGCTAATGAAGCTGCAAAAGCAGTGACTGGAGCAAACACTCATAAAGTAGACTTAAAAGACAAAATCCCTCTAAGAGATGTGATTTCAATGCAAGAAGCTGTTCCTGACCTGGTAAACAGCTATGGCTCGACCGAGGTGCCACCCAAGACTCTATGGGAATTTGGAGAAATCACGAGGGGCTTTTAGGTCTGATGATTCAGGAAGCACATGAGTTTGCTCATGTGGGGAGAGGAGAAGTCAAGAGATCACTAAAGAGTATGGTTTTTTGGGCACCATGCTTGCTTGACCAGACTGACTATGTCATAGGCAGATGTGCGATCTGTCCGAAAAACAATGTTCAGAGGGGGGTGATGATTCTTCCCGGTCACATTCCAACTCAAAGGGGTCCAATGCGTGAACTAGTTGTGGACTTTGTTGATATGTTAAAACCAGTTGAAGGTAAGAGATTCATGCTTGTAGTGGTCAACAGATTTTCAAGATGGCCTGAAGCCTGCCCAATGAAGCAAAAAAAGACACTCAATCTGTTGCTAAGTTCTTGTGTAGAGAAGTCATTAGCAGATGGGGACTTCCAGATCGGATATCCTCAGATAATACAAAACAGTGAAACTGATTTTGAAAAAACTGTGAATTAAACAGCATCTTGGTGCTGTTTATCACCTGCGTACTGAAAAAAAAACATGTTGTTAAAATTGGTCAGCATACAGGAGATGCAAAAGTGGGATATAGGAAATTTCACATTCATCTAAAAAGGGAGATATTAACATTTGATGCTTCAAATTGTATTTGTTGTTTGTACAAAAAATACTGTTCAGTGTTTCTTGTCTCTTTCAGAAATGGTGTTCAGGAACCTGCTGAGGTAAAGGGTTCATACAAATGGACAATAAAATGGACTGAAATGCCTAGAATCAACACATCGTGAGCACCACATGAAGAAGTTAACGTTGTTGGAGAACTACAGCGTGATATGCTCATGTTTGACTCAATTTACATGATAATAAGTCATTGTGTGTACACTATAGTAACACCATAGTTTGACTTAACTTGTGACAATTTTTTATCTATGTATAACACTTTTTGGTTAAATCAATTTAATAATGATATTTCTGTCATTTGGTAAGTATATTGGGACGTTAGATATTTTTTCTTTTGCTCGATTCTAGGGAAAGTGATGAGTAGGTAAGGACAGGTCCATAAAGAGGTCCGATAGGTCGACCAGCTGGTCTAATGGAAATTTTTTGATTTTATTTACTGAGGCTGTCCTGTGTATTTGCTTAATGGTCAAATGACAATAACTAACACTCCCTTTTTCTTTTGATTGAAGGTCATGGGAGAATTTTTCCAGCCGTGATTGTGTTAAGATGGTCATTTAAGAAAGATAGCTGCCAGGCAGGGTTTTTTTTTTTTTGCTCCCACTCTTCAAGTCAAAAACCTCTTGCTAAAGTTATGCCATGGGAGAAATTGTTGTTGGATGTAATGGTAAATGTTGGATGTAAGTATGGTTTCTTCCTTTAGGATGAAAGCCTTGAGTTTAGGCCTCCAATTGACGTCACCACACAGGAATGTGGCATAAAGCCCCTCTGTGGGATGATCATACATACATGCAGTAAACAACTTGAACATCGATTGAAGCTGTTCTCCATAACTATATATGGTAGAAGTCAGGAATGTGGGAGTTGGCCAGAAAGAAACAGTACATATAACCTTTGTTAACCCTCTTCTCGTGGAGTTAGGATAATTGAGTATGGCCTCTCCCTGATGGCTCACAGAGCATCTGTTTTGCAGTAAAACTCTATATATCCATCACGACATTGTCGGCAAGGCTTTTTCTTCAAAAACAGACCCATCAAAGATACAGCAGTAATAAGACTGAGAGTGTCCTAGCTGTTCTACCATCCCCCGGTGGTCTGCTCTGCTCTCGAACAGTCGTCCTCAGTAGTTCTCAGTGTGGGCACCTTGCCCAGGCATTTCCTGGATAGGCAGTTGCATGAGGGGCTCTCAGGTTGATCCTGCCAGCAGCATTTGTTTGAATGGGTGGGTCACCTACTAATCCCTGACTGCTCCAGTCTGCATGCCTAATTATCCTTGGGCAAGATACTGAAACCCAACTTGCATTCATTGGAGTGTATACAGAAGATTATATTGATATTTATTATAACTTTCCTGTGCTTCATTTCAGTATCTGTCAATTTATGTGGTATCAGAATAGGGAAACCATCTACATTTGAATATATAATAAAAATGGAAACACTGATTTTAAAATTAAAACAAATTTGAGGGAAAAGAGCAGTACTATTGGCAGGTATTTGTCTCCTGGGTAACACTGACCACCACACCCAGTCTGTAATGGAGCAATATCCGCCTGCAGTACTCCAGACTGTGTGGCAGTGTCAGAACATCTTTAGGGTGTCGGTGCAGGAAGTTCATAACACTTGTCCTGGTTTTTTTTATTGAGTATTAAAAACTTTTTTTTAGTGCTAGTAACTATTGCAGCCTGTTTTGATACATTTAAGAACAATAAGCAGTGGATGTTTGTAATTAGGTCCATAAGTACTTGGACAATGACTGTACACCACCACAGTGGGTTTTAAATCGAACTGCAGACTTTCAGCTTTAATTCAAGTCCCTTAACAAAAGTGTCACATAAACTGATTAGGAATCAAAGTTATTATTATACTTGCGCTGGGGGGTCTCTGCTGTCCCGGGCAGGGGCCGCGGAGGGGTGGTTGGGGGGACGGGGCACGGTATTTCAAACTCAGGCCAGTTTGTCCTGTCGCTTGTTTATGCCTATTGTCGAGTGAATGGCGAGTGAATGGACAATGAATGAGCAGGCTGCCCTCTGCAGTGGAGGCGGTGTCGCCAGTCTCAAGTGCTGCAGCACCAAGGCCCTGGGCTCACCTCCCTCTGCCCTGTACTGGGGTGTGGGAGGTCGGGGTGCCTATTGAGCCAGTGTAGAGCTGGCTCTCCTCATCCAGGTTGCCTTTAGTCCTCCTGGTCACAACCCCCCCCCCACACACACACACACACACCCACACACCCACCCACCCACACACACACACACAAAATGCAGAATACACATCACTCATACATGTAGGATGGAGAGGACACATGCAGAGCAGAACGGCCACTTGCCCCTCCTTTTTAATTGCACCTTAGTCGCTATAATTCACAACACATCTCGATACACACAGGACCTTTGGGGCAGCCATGTTACTCAGAGGTTGACGAGATGGGGCTACTGAGGTGGCCCCACTAAGATCCTCATTACTGTCTGTCCCCAAATTTTATTTGCACTTTAGACATTGAGGTTTTTTTGGGGGGGGGGCAGTGTGGGTGAGCACTGACTACATGCAGTTGGTGCTTGGGCACAACTGTCCCCCTCAATTTTAACTGCACCCTATACACTTTTCATTTCATTCACAAACATAAACACATACACTTACAGGTTGGGGAGGGGTGGAGGGGTCATCTCACACCCCGATTCCTTACACCTCGCCCGGGGTGGGGTTTGGGTGGTTCCTCAGGGACCAGACTGGCGGCGTATTGGGGTCACTGCTGGCCCTAGAAGGATTACCATTCCCCCCATGTTCAGAGGTGGGTAGCTATGGATGAATGTGTGTCTTTGTGTATTTGTCATAGTCTTCGTGAGCATGGGTGGGTGAGTGAATGAGTATATGTAGTATCTATGTTTATATTTGTGTGGGTGAGTATGTGCATGTATATGTATAAATGTGTACGTGGGTGTGCTTGCGGGCATGTATGAGTGCTTGTTTGGCTGGACCTGGGTCTGGGCATTGTGTCTTGCCTCCTGGCCGCTCCTCGCTGGTCGCCGCTTCCCCCATACCCCCTCGGGGTGTGGGTGCCTTGGGGTTGAAGGGTGGGGCTGGATGTTCTGACGTGGGAGTTGACCTGCTCCCCTGGGGGTTGTGGCACGGGGCTGCGTTGGCTTCTTTGGCGTGGGGGGGGGGCTCTGTGGGGGTCGGGTGGTCCTCTGGTGCCCGGTGCTCTGGAGCCCTGCCGTCGGCCTGTATGGGGGGCTGGCTGCTGGAGGGGGGGCTGGCTTCTCATCGCCTCGGGTTCCCTGGGGCACTTGCGCCTCGGCTGGAGGGGGCTCCGTCTAAGGCCTCCCTCTCCCGTCTGCTGGGGTAGGGGTGCGGTTGTCTTTGGAATGAGTGGCGGTGGGTGTTCATAGGTCGTAGTGGGCTGCTGGTGGCCTGGGCTTCCTGGGGCTTTCGTGCCCGCCTCTAGCTTCTGATGGGCGGAGCTATGTCATTCTGCCCTCATTGGTAAGTACATTTCATGACAGAAAACGCTCTTGTAATCACAACACAAAATGGTTGGTTTGTGTAACCATGCTTCTGCTTCTTTTCTTTTCTTTTTTAAATTTAATTTAACTTTATTTATTTTTTGTATTGCCCACACAATCTTAATTTTGCAAATTTTGACAGCATCTTTCATGTTTTATAAAGTGATGAGTTATTTGGTTTACTCACTGGTGCTATTATTTTATTTTATTTTATTTATTTATTTTTCTCTTCTTCTCTTTTCCCCTATTTCTTTCTCCCCTTTTCTTTCCAAAGCCTGTCAGGTCTGATTTCGTAGATGTTAAATTGAACTCAGTGTCACAATATGTTAAAAATAACACCAATAAAATAAAGGAGACACACTAACAAGAGGAGCCTATAGAGAACATATAAAGCTCATCTTGAATAGTAAATATGCTTGGCATAATAATGCATTCAGATCACTGTTCTGTATGCAAGATCTGCCGGACATGAAAGGCTTAAAAAAAAAAAAAAAGGAATCAAAGTTATTTTTATACATGGTTCCTATTTTTCAGTCTTAAAAAACAATTTAGGCCTGGAATAATTTAATAATAACATGGTAACAATGGCAGTGGTCAGAGCCCACATCAGCTTCAGAGAGACTGATTTAAACACTCGGTCACATTTTGAAACACTTTGGATTTTGGTCAGCACAAAGAAACGGTGGAAGCTAAACTGTCCAAATTTGATGATGAACGAGCTCGTGAGCAGCAGAACTCGCTCCGGACATCCAGCATTCATTCCGTATAGTATGGCAGAACGGTTTTGTAGGTATGTAGAATGTTTTAAATTTATGCTGTCAAAAAATGACTGAAAAATATTGGAGGTTTGTGGGTTTAAGCAGGCAGCAACTGAAAGTGGGACATTTTAATACGGTTTAAAACCTGGATAATGTGATATCATTAACAACAAAAAAAGAAAACCAGGAGGTAAAGAATAAACACAATCATCAACAAATATAGAGTAAAGCTTTAAAAGTTTACTGTCAAAAACTGTTTTAATCATAAACCATACAAAGATAGATTAAATCAGTGTGAGCTGGATGCAGCCCGTGATGCCAAAGAACCTAAAGCCACACTTCCGAACCAGACTGGTCCACCTACGACACCTGCGACACCTGCGACACCTGCGGCGGCTGCTGCTTTGTGCACCTGCAGCAGGAAAAACATCTTTTAGTTGGTGTGCAGAAAGAATACTCCAATCATTCATCACTGAAATTATTCACAACTCTGAGAAATGCCGAAGTCTAAAATTAGAATATATTTGTTGTGCTCTGATAAATTCTTTTATTATTACAGCAGAAGTTTTGTTTGCTTTAGTCACATATCACTGATCAAGAAAACATGGTGTGGAATAAGTTGTTTCACTTCCTCCTGCTGGTAGTTTTCTCTCCAGTTGTGTCACACCTGTGTTCAGTCAGGTTATCAATCTTTGTAGTTTAGTGCTTACAAGTATTTGTTGTGTGTGACTCTTGAGATATTATACTGTTGACCAAAAAGTATTTTCATTTTAAACTGTGCAAATTGCATAAGAGTTGTAGTGATGCAGATAGGAGAAGGTCAGAAGCTCTCATAGGGGATTATGTTCGCCCCTCTGATACAAGGAATAAGAATAACTTCACACTTGAGGGACAGCTTGCATAAAATACATAAGTTGCTTATACTATATAGCTTGCTCATGTCACACATAGATTGGGTGTGCAACTTTGGTAAAGGACAAAAGGTTCAGGCAACAACAGGAAGAACTCGAGACATAGGGGAAAGAACAACGTCTGAAAAGAGCACATAGTTGCCCAGCAACAGAAGTATATTTAGCACTAGAACCCGCAAAGTTACAGCTTTTATAAAAGCAGGTGGAGGCAGGAAGTGGGTAGATTGCATTGTGCAGCAGCCTAGGGAGGAACAGCAGAGAGACGCTTGAACTATCAAGGTATCTGTTGCAAAATGCAATCTCAGATGCATCTTTTATAAATCATTTAGTGTGTCATTTATGAGTTTACAGTATTTTCTATGACTGATTGATGTATTAATAAAGTGAGCTTAACTCATAACTGACTCTTGCCCGCTCTTTCTCAAATCAACCAACCTGGGAGGAAATCCAGAGGGAATTTCCAACATGACCTTTTTTGGGCCTTTCCATCTGTGCACCCCTTGCTGATCACCCGCTAATGACCTTCAGCTCACTGGATTCAACTTTTGGTGCTTACGCTGCCTCCTGCGTAATGAGGACCTTTGTGTCCTCGTCTGCTACTGTAATGTTCATAGTTCACTGTGCGGTGAACACAGTCTGTCATTCATATACCAGCAGGTTAGGTTATAAAACAATAAACACACTATTAACATTTACATGAGATTTTTATTAGTCATGCTGATTGTTTTAATGGTGCATTACTGTGAACTGTGGGAGGGCATTAGCTCAATTCCAGTCATTAAGTTGATCCAGTGTGTCCTCTGCTAAAGAGGCAGTAAATGAATCACCGAATCACCTTTCCTTAGTATTCAAAGAATTTGAGCAGCTTACGTTTATTAATAAGACATAAGAAATTATTCATCCTGTATTTGGAAAATTATTTTGTTACAGCAGTTAAATGATGATGAAATAGCAATACATGCACATAATAATATAGATTAACCCTGTTATGCCAAGTGTGTTATATTTGATACATGAGTTTTGAGACCAGAAGGTTCTGTCTGTTCAGCCTGCTGTTACAGTAACACTGAGGTCTTTGTGTTTACGTTCCTCTGCTGTGTCTTCATATTCTAATTCACTGCCAGTCAGTGTCATGTATGATCAAGTTTATATCTGAGAAAATATCACGTACCGTAGTTATTGTGTTTTTTGATTTGTTACTTGTACTAATAATGAAACTCCTCACCCACATACACAAAGTTGCCTCAACCATGAGCTCCAGACCACTACTGGTACCTTTTTCCTTTTCTCCCACGAGCCCCATAAACGGTCTCACCTGAAAAGAAGTAACACGGTTTAACCCACCTGCTGGGATACAGCCACACCATAGCGCAGCTCGTTGGCAAAGTGCTCACAGTTATATGTGACGAGGTCGTATCGTGGCTCTTTGTCCACCATTTCTTTAGCCCTCTTCACAATATCATTTGCTGGGCGGGGTTGATACTTCCCATCCAGGCTGTTGTTGATTTTCCACTGGTCTTTTCCCACCACATTCCACAACTTCTGCTTCAGCACAATGCCGTTTGCAGCGTTGGCAGAGCTACTGATGGAGCCTCCAGCTGTAAGTACAAAACATGTGACAGAGGAAAAATAAGGATTACTTATAAAGAGTTTATATACTAAAGGTAAAGCATTTGTTTTCTCTTGAGTGGTCTCAGAACTACAGCGAGCAGTGAATGTAGCGTCATGGATCAGCTAATTTTTGTTCCATACTGGGACAGGTTAGGATTTGGACTCAGGAATTTTATGGGGGGACTTACAGGCCACTACAAAGTGAACAACAAAGCCGTCACCGACATACACGGCCCAGTGCTCATAGTTGCCACGGAAGATCTGAATCAGGTCCCCAAGCTCTGGTTCCCTGTCATTCTAGGATTAAAAAAGAGGAGAATAAAAACTTTCCACTATCAAAAAATCAATGATTTTTCTGACCAGCGTCAGTAGCATGTCAGAGTCTTCATGTGCTGAGCTTTGGTCTGACTTACCTGATGCCCTCCAGCATCTGCAGGAAAACAAAATCTTAATCTTAGTACACAACATCAGAGTTAGTGCTTTTCGGCTTTTGATTTTATTGGATGAAAACATATTGAAAAAAAAAGTACGTAGTATTTGACAAATGTATCAGCCTTGAAAGCTTTAGTGACATACCCATGCTGATGTATGTCTACACTGACTTTAAGTTTTGGCAAATTATAAGTTATAGGGTCACCTAGGTAACCAGAGCCTGGAATGTCTACAGCGTCAAAGCGATGAACGACTTGCTTCAGTGTGTGTGTGGCTTTACTTTGACATCAGTAGTGAAGATAACAAAAATGAGGGGCTGTTATAAATAACTAGTTCTGTCTGTATATCTTTTTTTTTTTTTTTTGCATGTCTCCAATTATGAATGTAAATTGTGGACAGTGAGAAATGACAGTGTGCTATCCAAATTAATAAACTTTGGCAGACTCACTAGAAGATGATGATGATCCCATGATGTCTCAAGACTTACGTATAAACAATGAACTGAAGATGAGACTGGCTGCTGGGTTTTATGGAAATGAAGCAAAAAAGAACATTTTGTGTTAAACTGTAACATTTTTACACACACACTTCATTAATATCATCAGCTGAAATTCTAGTTGCCATGCAATCAAGAGTGAAACAGAAAGCTAAACACTCCCAGGTGGAAAAAATTGGGAAAAAATTTTCCCTCCCACCAAATAAAGTTTTACATGAGTGAAGATGACCCACTGAAATGGAAATAAAGGAAGGGGGGGGGTGTAAGGAAAATGGAGTGAGTGATGAGGAGGGTCATGCAGACAGATGGAAGTGAGCTGACAGAGAGTTTTATGACATATTTATAAATTCATTATAACAGCATTGAATGCCTTTATTGTCATTATACAGGATTACAATGAGATAACAGTGAGGGCAGAGTGTACGTGTGTTGTGCGTGTGTGTGCTTAATAGGTAAATTTGCCACTGTGAAATGGGGCGCATCCACTACCCTATTTTTTCGCAGATATCAGTATTTTTAGACCACGTCAGTCTTTGAAATGAAATATTAAATGAACTTAAAAACAGTGGTACCTGAACATACATTCTGTGACCGAGCTCGTAACTTAATTTGATCGTATGTCAAATCAAATATTCCCATAAAAATGAATTGAAACGTCATTAGTCTGTTCCCGCCCCTCCAAAACCACATTTTTTTACGTTTATTAATAAGAAAAATGTAGAAAGCTTTATAAACAAATAATGTATAAAAACAATACTGTATACACTATAATGTAAAGAAATAAACTGTTTTTATGAGAAAGTCAGACAAAGAAGTTGGCAGAGATAGAGATGGAGGAGATCGCTAAACTTAAATGCTTTTTTTACACTCTCCATTCTTTGTTTTGGCACACTCTTACCCTCGCCAAGATACCAACACGCACACCTCCTTATGTTTTTTGATCATTTTATGCTTTCTATCCATGGTCGTCATCCTTTTCAGCACCGATCGTTCTTTGGACCCATGGTTTAAAAAAGGAAAAATCCATGCCAAAAACCATCCGACAGAAACGAGTGCACAGGAGAGGGGAAAAACGAACTGAACGCGCGGATGGTGTATTCTCGCTCATAACTCAGATCATTCGACCAAGCGACCGATAGTATCTCAAAAAAAAAACCGTTAGTTGGGACACTCGCAAATCAAGGTAGCACTGTATCCTTTATTGTCATTGTGCAGCAAATGAGACTGAGAAATTGTGTAAGCAGTTTCTATCTAACGTCTTTAAAAACAGTTTTAAAAAAAGAATACATGCACATCTCCACAGATTCACCAACAATCCACCCAAAAATTACACTGCTCCGTTTACCCCCACGCCACACTCTATTTAATGCATTCCAGTTTGCAGAGGTTCATTATTGTTTGGAGATTAAAAACTCACTAAAAGCATGAGCGCAGACAAACTGGACTTCATTTACTCACCGGCTGAAATTCTTCCTGCGACACAATCAAGAAGGAAACAGGAACTTAACAGTTTCCGAGCGGAAAAAACAGGGAGAAGAAAAGATTCCCTCCCACAGAACACAAGCTAATTAATTACTCTGTTGCACTGAAAAATGAATGGTTTGAAATAGATTTTCTGAAAGAACTTTTGTTTTGCATTTTCATTCAAGTTGTTGTTATCTTTAATGAGATTGATCCTGTTCCTGAATTTTGATGTTTACGTGAGATCTCACACCTTTGACCTGAAAGGTGCTGATCTAAAATAAAACTGAATAATCGCCTCAGCTCATCTGTCCACATCACAGAAAGACAGACTTTACTCTATTTGAATGTATTTTGTTTCATTCCACTCACCTGCTGAAGTCAGCCCTGCATAGAAAAGTGTTATGAGTGAGCAGTTAGAATGGACAGATGTCCTATATATATATATAGGCCAGTCCATCATACTCATTGTGAAAGTGAAATTTAAATTATGCCAGGGGAACATAAAAGACGTGTTTGTGATCAGGTGTGTTTAACATGTTTTACTCATGAGTAACATTTAAAGGAAAAGAAAACTTATTAAAATGAGGGCAGCACATCGTCCAAATAGTGAACCTTTCATTTTCTGCATGTAAAATCTTTATGTATTACTGCTTATCTCGTGTTTTAACCATTCTAAACATGTTTTTAATTATGTGAAAGAAAGTGAAAATGAATGAAAGAAGAATATGAAACTGTATTTGAGATAACAGGAGAAAACAAAATGAAACTGAATCCCAATGTTAAGTTCACAGTGACCTTGTATAATATGATAACTTTCAGGAGCTGATGTTAGAATGCCACCTGTTGGATACACTTGGTACAATTCTCACTACTTTTAATGCAATTCCCAAAACAGTTATGGCATTTTTCATAACACTCACCTGTGCAAAAGGCACTACAATCAAAACTTTTCACGTGTAAAAATATGATTTTATTTTTTTTACTTCAGCTCTGAATAATAAATAAACTTCCCCCACTGCTTTAAGACTTAGACACCAAAGTTTTTTGTACTTATATCACAACTTTACCGGCTTTGAATGCAGGCCTAATGCAGAGTAAGAAGTGCTCAGACACAAAACTGAAATGTGAAGGATTTATTTGAAACTTTACAAAATTGATGAACTGGAAAAAATCAAACTGATACTTCTGAAATTATATGCATCAGAAAACAGACAAAGGATCTATAGTCACAATCTGAGAACATAGCAGCAACTACTGCAGTCCAAGAAAGTCATGCTACGTACATTCAGAAGTCACTTTATTAAGTACACCTGTTCAACTGCTCATTAAAGTAAAAATGGAATCAGCCAATCACGGGTCAGCAATTCAGAGCATTTAGTCTACAAGACAGCCTGCTGAAATTCAAACTGAGCATTAGGAAGAAAGGTGAGTGAAAGTGGCATTGTTCTCAATCTGAGTGTTTCAGGAATGGCTGACCTACCGGGATTTTCCAACACAACCATCTCTAGGCTTTACAGAGAATGGTCCAACAAAAACAATATCTAGTGAGCAGCAGTTCCCTGGATGAAAAGACAGAGACACTAAATTAACTCGGGAAGTAAGAAAGTCTAACAGACAAAACAGTAACCAGCAAACTCTTCCTTATATAGGAACTGTGGCTGTTCCAGCCAGGAATTCACTGGGGGCCCAGAGTTAACTGGCTCAAAGATTTCTGGGGATGGCCCGGGCAAAGCTACATGGGGGTGCCATCTAAGGAATGCAGTCTGTTTTGGGGGAGGTCAGCTCAAAATCACTATATACAATTTCTTAGCAAGTAGGCATAGGTACATCAACAGTTTCTGACTGAGCTGGCTCAAGTATGTTAGCAGTCTGATTTTTCAGGCTGACTAATACAGAATTCAGTCTCTCAGTGAGCTGGGCGAGTGGAGAAAATCATTTCAGCGTCAGTTGGCTCAACAATACAATAAACAGTCTGAGAATGAGCCGGCTGTGGAAAGAAGTTCTGTCTCTTTGTGGGCAATCTCATGAACTGACAACAGACTTTGACTGCTGACTCAGCCTTTACAAAACTGGCCACCTGTGAAGCAGAACAATCAGGTAATGTATTGCCAGCTTTAGCAGAAACACAAGGCCTCGTTTTCTTCTTTATTAGACAGAAACAGAACACAGTTTTTAGCAATGACTGGCTCAGAAACTAAGAACTCAGATTTAGTTTGGTCTGCCTCAAAAACAAAACTCAGTCCTAAAATAGGCAGGAACAAAAACCATGGTCTCAGAATACAGGGAGACAGGAACAAAATTCTCGTATTCCTTCTTGTTCATGTCGCCATCGCTTGGCATCGCTACGTCTATCACTACGGCTTTCTTCCTCTGCTTGTCCACCACTGCTCTTGTTGGTAACATTTTTAAGGGTCTCCATGTTCCTTTTGGCCAAAAATTCAAACCCAATTAAAACCACAGTTTCCAAAAAAAAATAAAAAATCACTGGGATGAACTGGTTCCAGTGCAGGCTGTTTATTGGGCATCTTAGTTACACAAAACACAGACACAGAGCAAAAACAAACGGTAACACAGTTAAGACTGAGATACACAAACAGGGAGAATAAGAGAGAAAGATGCAGAAACAGGAAGAGTAGAAGGAGAGGACAGGACAGTGAGTGAAGTTAAAAAGTAAGAACTGAGAAGTGAGTAAAAGGGGTGAAAAAAGAAGAGCGGGATGCCCAGTCCAAGCACCTTCTTTTACAGCCCTTAAACATGGTAACTGCCCACCTGCCTTTGCCCCACCATTCCACTCCTGCTCTACCAGCAGTTAATTAAAAAGACTTCTGATGTGAACCTACCTACCCCAAGATACTCCCACAGAAAGCTGTCCCAATTAGGGCAGTCTTATCTGGGTATCCTAAGGTCACTCCCACACATTGTTTATATCAAATGAACGCAGGTGTGACTCCATTCCCAGATTTCAAGGGCACAATGTTGCAAGCAACTTGAACTCTATTAAAAGGTGATAAAGTGTTAAAGTGAAGCTTCTAAATATAGAGGAGTGGTTTTAGCAGGAGCTAAAAGTTAGGCCCTGACATCCAATTTTGTAAATACAACAGGCATCAATCTTATTTTACTGATCTAAAACACAGTGTTCATTAATCCAGTGTGTGATTAATATAGGTACTAATTGTCATGGTCCAGGGTGCTTTTGACCCTGTGTGTTTTGTTTCTGCTTTGTCTGTTCTGGGTTTCTTTTGTTGTGGGGTTTGGTCATGTTCTGATTTTTCTAGTTCCTTAAGTTTTGTGTCAGGTCTGCATCTTTGTTACCTTGTCCCACTTCCTGTCTTATTTTGGTAGTGTCCTGTTTCTTTTGCAGTGTGTTTAGTTTTGCTTCCCCATGTCTCATCAGCATAGTTGTGTTCTGCTGTGCTCCCTGCTGTTTCCACTTCCCCTCATTGTTCCCTGGTGCATTTAAGCCCTGTGTTTCCTCTGCTTGTTGTTCCATTGTTAGTGTTGTCGTATTTGTGTGCTCCTATCAAGCCTCGCTCTATTTTTTTGGATTGCACTCTACGTTTGGCTCCCAAGAGGATTTTTGTATGTTGTTTTGGTGCTTCTCAATAAACACCTTTTAGTCACGTCTGTCTCTGGAGTCCTGCAGCTGGGTCCATCCCTTAGAGTCACACTGCCCACCATGGCACTAATAAATCATATAGAATACCAGTGTGTGTGATTAATATAACTGGTGATAAATGATATAAAATAGTGACAGTAAAATACCAATATCAGAGTAATAAAAACATCCAACACTATGTCCGGTTGGTTAGCCATCACCAGTTTGTATCTGTAAGTTCCATAGAGTCTTAGCACCATGTTTCTCTTTCACTCTTTGGAGCATGTCTCTTTCTGACCTTGGGACTTCCAGATCACACTCAGCACAGATGTTCCTGTATACAATTCCCAGCCACTTGGTTATGGCGTTCCATGTATGCCCTGCCTGCTAGCATCTGGCACACTGACGTTATGTGCTAAATTGTCTCAGGGGCATCTCTGCACAGCCTGCACCTGGAGTCTTGCCTGGTGTTGTAGACCCCAGCCTCTATCAATCTTGCACTAAGATCTTTCTCCTGTGCTGCCATGATTAGTGCCTCTGTGCTATCTTTCAGCCCAGCTTTGTCCAGCCATTGGTAGGTTTTTTCAATATCAGCCACTTCTTTTATTTGCAAGTGGTACATACGGGGTCTCCTCCTTTCTAATCTTCTTTCTCGGGTTTCTGCTGCATGAGGCATTCACAAAGCATGTCATAATTTCTGGCCATCCTCTTGATGTACTCATGGATCTTTGTTATTTCATCCACAACAGTGATTCTGACAATCACTAGTTCTTGGCCTCCTCCTTCTGCTTAGCATCCAGTCTCACTGTTAAGCTCCTCCTCAAACCTGGACCTGGTTTTTAGTCTGTCTTTATTAATAGCACAGTCTTCTGCTCCAGACTCTGCATCTGAGGCTGGGTTTTCATATGTTGTGTCTTTTCTGTTTTGTGTGTTTGAAGGAATCCTCCCCTGACACCATCTTTATGATAACATGAACTTTTATTAACATAGAAGATAATGTCTTACAAACCCTGCAACACATTTGGGAGGAATGCCAATCCTTTGTTCTCTGTCTCTCTCCCCCAGAAGATAGGCATTTCCTAATTTACATAGCACAGGACTCTACCCCCAACATCTGGTTACATATTACTTCACCTTTAGGACTGGATAAAGTCACTCACAGAGGAATACAACAACCAATATACAATAACCTTTGTACATTTGTTTTTTCCAGCCTGATCGGGGAGACCTCTGACCCTGGCCCTCCTGGCTCTGGCCCTGAGGCTCTATCTCAGGAAGGGGCTTTACAATTTAGCTCCCTTTCCAGAAGACATAAAAAAAAACATATGAAATTCCAGACAATGCAAAACAGCAGACACTGTACACACATTCCTTTCTTCTGCTTTCCCACTCCTCTGTGTGAGCGTCTCTGACTCAGTGACTCTGGGGCTGCTGCTGCTGCTGGGAAGCTGGAGAAAAGAGGTCAGTCGAGGTGGGAAAAAACAGACTGAGAATGCAAGGGTTTGTTATAAGGAGCAGCTCTATGAATACCTCTAGCGAGACTGTTATGGCCATTGACCTTTGGCCTCTTTTTGAAAGCAGGCTGCTCTTCTCATTCTCTCTCTCCTCCAGGTGCACTCAGCCTGATTGCAATAGCTGAATGACATTGCAGTCATTTGGGAGGCTGCATATAAGGATCCAGCTGCCAGCGCTCCTTGCCTTTTGGCTGCTGGGCTTTGACGTGTGTGTATTGACGGTGTGAAGAATACTAGTAGTAACTCCATGGCATTTGTGTTTTTGGCTCTGCTGTGGTTTCTTTTGTTCTGTTAGTGCTCCAGTTTTGTGGAAGCTTGGTAGGTGTTCTCTGCCACTTTTGTTTGTTACCGTTCTCTCCTGTTTTGTGTCTAGCCAGGGAGTTTAGGCATTGTCTCTTGTTTTCACCCCAAAAATTAGCATTTATTGTTGTTTCTAGGAAGAGGGGTCTTTTTGTTTATTTTGGCCTCGGAGACTCTGACGTTTGAAATGTGTTTAGTTTTCTTTTGGTTTAGCTTGTAAATGGCATTTGTAGATAAACCTTTGTGTGCAAGATCTGTTTGTGGTTTTCCTTTGTTTTGTGTTACGCTCCTCGCAACCCCTAGACCCTGCAGGCAGGAGGGCTGTAACAATCTGGCATCGGCTTGAAGAAAGCTTCTGTCTTAAAGCTGACATCTGAAGAAAGGAGTGTAAATAAGTGGCGCAGTAGACATAAAAAATATAGATTTAAGTAGAACTACAGTATCAAGCAGCATATCGCAGCATTGATCTTTGCACAAGGTGAAGGTGTTGAAATAACACTGCACAGGAGACAGAAATTAGACTGCATAGCAGAGAGGCAGGAAAATCATGCTGGATGAGTTAGTGGAAAAGTGTTTTGGTCTGATGTTTTGTGCCTACAGGACCCAGATGAGGCAGTTGGCTGGTGACAGTGAAGGCCACAGGAGAAGGAACTGATAAGCATGCTACACGTCTCCCTGCTATACAACGCAGCATCTTACATATTTCAGTAACTGTAACTGTGTCTAATCCTGTGTAAAAAGGTACTGCTAACATAGAGAGCGGTGTCAGACTTGTGTGAAGCTGCACTGATTGGCTGTATTAGACAGCTTCAACAATTCTGAACCAGAGTACTCTGTAAACCTGTTTGAGATGGCTTTATTACATTTAGTAATTGACTCCATATCCTGTGTGCTGTCTGAAATCTTTCTGAATAAAGAACACGCAGAACCTGAGGTAATGTTCAGGGTTCTTTCACATCCCAATCAGCTCGATAGCCCACAGGTGAGTGATCTGATCACGTACTGCAGGTGTGTAACTATGTGGGTGGACCCCACTCCCTGGAGCTGCCTCTGAGGGCACAGCCACAGAGCCTAAACCCCCAGGATTTGCCTTACACTCTGCAGATTCTTGGTGGTTGCAGCTTTCCTAAAGGTCTCTTCATGGTCCCTGTTTGCCTGTGGGATTCCAAGGTACTTGTATCTGTCCTCAGTGTCTGCAAGGTACCATAAAAAACAAGATGGCGCCTGTGTGTGGCCAGCCATCTGTTTTTGTTATGATTTTATGTTAAAACAGCCTAGGTTTGCCATTGTTTTGCTCCACTTGCCTAAGTTTCTTGTGCCTTGATTCGCTATGGCAGGCCATTTTAACATAAAATTTGTTTCACCACACTTGCACTCCAGATATCTGAAATTGATGTGTTGTATGCAAAAGTTCGTTCTCAAGAATCTGCTGATATTGACTGGAATCCATGCGACCCTCAACTTTAATAAGATTCCCAGTACCTGCACTGGCCACACAGCCCCACGGCATGATGGAACCACCATTAAATTTTACTGTGGGTAGCAAGTGTTTGTCTTGGAATGCTGTGTTCTTTTCCACCGTGCATACCGCCCCTTATGTCCAAATAACTCAATTTTAGTTTCATCAGTCCACAGCTCCTTACTCCAACATGAAGCTGGCTTGTCCAAATGTGCTTTAGCAGACCTCAAGCAACTCTTTGTGGTGTGTGCGCAGAAAAGGCTTCTTCTGCATTACTCTCCCATACAGCCTCTCCTTGTGCAAAGTGCGCTGAATAGTTGAACGATGCACAGCGACACCATCTGCAGCAAGATGATGTTGTAGGTCTTTGGAGCTGCTCTGTGTGTTGACTATGACTGTTCTCACCATCCTTCACCTCTGCCTATCTGAGATTTTTCTTGGCCTGCCACTTCGGGCCTTAACTAGAACTGTGCCTGTGGTCTTCCATTTCCTCTCTATGTTCCTCACAGTGGAAACTGACAGCTGAAATCTCTGAGAGAGCTTTTTGGATCCTTCCCCTAAACCATGATGTTGAACAGTCTTTGTCTTCAGCTCATTTGAGAGTTGTTTTGAGGCTCCCATGTTGCCACTCTTCAGAGAAGATGCAAAGAGGAGAAACACTTGCAATTGGCCACCTTAACCCTTTCTCATAATTGGATTCACCTGTGTATGTAGGTCAAGGGTCAATGAACTTGCAAAACAAATTTTGTGGTCCAATAATTAGTGTTAAAGGTATTCAAATCAATAAAACGATAAGGGTGCCCAAACTTATGCACCTACCTAATTTTGTTTAAATAATTGTTGCACACTTTCTGTAAATCCTATGAACTTCATTTCACTTTTCAAATATCACTGTGTTGTCTGCTATATGATATATTTAACTGAAACTGCAGATTCGAAAAAACAATGATTTATAAAGGAAAATCATGAAAATTATCAGGGTTGCTCAAACTTTCGCATTCGACTGTACATCAATTAGTTAAACTGCAGGAATGTCTTAAAGACATTAAGGCCTGGATGACCTCTAATTTACTGCTTCTAAATTCAGATAAAACTGAATTTCATTTTGTGCATCTGTGAGCACAGAGTTGATATGATTTGCCAAAAAAACCTCCAGTTTTGTCTCTTTACAAAGGACTTGGATGTTGGATGTTCCCGTCTCTCTTTTATGATTTGCTTTCCACAATGGTGTCCTCCTCAGTTATCTTACATTAAGTCAACTTTGGCTAAAACAGCAACCCATGGTGTGACCTGACATTGATGTCCTTTGATCTTGGAGTTCCCGTATAGTCTCTTTGGAAGTAGCTCTGGGCTCCTTGGTTACCTTCCTATTATCTGTCTCTTCAGTTTGTCATTAATTTTCCTCTTGTGGCCGCACGCAGGGAGGTTGACTACAGTCCCATGGACTTTAGCCCTGTCATGCATAGTGGTCACTACAGTGGACGGCTGTTCAAAGCTGTTCTCTTGTATTTGCCTGTGTTTTGTTGTTATAGTTGCATATCAGTCAACACAGTGGATGCTTGTGCATCATCCCATACACTGCTACCGATTGGCCAGTCCTGGGGAGTTGTTTTTTTTTTGTTTGTTTTTTTTTTTTGTTATTTGAATGTCATTACCAGAATCAAAATTAGTCAATATTAGCAATAGTGACAATCGATCTGAGGATGCAGATAAAATAAATCTTGACTGAGTTTGTCATAATTCATGCATCAGAGGGTTAGAAATCCGAATAATATGTGCAGCTCTAGTCGGGCTGTAGTCGAGCTGCTTGGAGATGGTCATCTTTACCTTTAACATGTCTTATCTTCTGAGTCAGCTCTCCCCTTAGCTTTCTGTGGTCCATGTTCAGTGTGATACACACCATGATAGAAAACAACACAGTGATGACTTTTCACCCTTTAAATAGTCAGACTGACTCACTACAAGTCAGAAAAGACATCTGTGATGCTATTTACAGGACACACCATGATTTAACATGTCCCTATGGTCAATGCCTTTTCTGAAGGTACCTTCATTTGTTTGTCCAGGCCGGTTTCATTACACCCGCTTCTAATGTTATCAGTCCATTAAATATCAGCAGTTTTCAGGCCCATAGTTCAGGGGTCGTCTCCACCTCCTTGCTGGTCCAAAGGGTTGTTATCATCGTTCTAATTAAGGATCGCTGACAGACGCATGAAGGACTACAGAATCCATGCTCGCTGACTTCCGGCGGATGTAGCAGTGCTCACGGGTTTTTTTTTGCAGGTTTTACCATCTTTGTGGCGCTAGCTTAAAGTTTCTGTGCAAATGTTAGCGGATATCGTAGGAAAGCAGTCACTATTTAAATGATGTTATGACAGAAGTATGAGCTTCTGTTGGGGATCGTTAAGTTACCAGTTAAGTAAAATGAATATTTTCAGCCACAGATTGCAAATAACTTCCCGATTAGTTTCAGTGCATCCATATCAATATCTGCGAGTTCAGTGCTTCATTTAAGCTGCATCATACTGAGCCAGGGTTATGCACAACGTAAAATAAAATTATACTGGTCTGTACAGAGTCTGGCTGCCTTTAATCCTCCGTGGCAAACCCGAGGATGCAGCTTTATTCGACCTGCTGGCACCTGAGCGTGAGCTGAAGCTTCCAGTAATATTCCCATCATGGAGAGGCTGTCAGACTCTGGGAATCCTGGTTCACTGTCCTCAGCTTTAAACAAACCCAGAGTCCATCTGTCAGTGTGTCTGTGCTGAATTGGACTTTTCCCACTTCTCCTTGTTGTTGTCTCTGTCTTAGCGCCAGTATTTTTATGATTAGGTGAATTTGTTAGTTGTACATGCCAATATTTTTTTTATTCAGGTGTAGGGACAGTGGTTCAGAGCGTGCACTTCAGGACTGTTAAATGAAGGTGGTGAAATGTACTGGATTAATCCCTGTGCAAAGATATCTGAGGTCAGATTACTGGACTGACCACATCAGCCTCTTGTGAGGTCTGTCTAAAGAAGACTAACAAATTCAGTGCAGCGTCCTGAGAAGATGGATGTAAGAACAGAAGCACACAAACATGTAGCTGTAGTGAGCTGCCAGTACCTTTAAATGGATTTGTTCCTCTAACTCGTGTCCATCTCTCTGTCAGCCCTGTGACACATTGGTGACCTTTCCAGGGTGAACCTGCCTGTGCCTGCTGGGATAGGCTCCTGCCCTCCACCCACACCCTGACAATCAAACGTGGACAGACTAACTTCTTTTTTAGATTGTTCTACAAAGTCTGTTGCGATGTGTTAAGCAATGTATTCATAATTAATAAAAAAAATGAATCAGTGATTTTCTATGAATTTGTGATGCATTTTTGATTACTGATTCCAAGAAGGTGTAGCGGTCTTTAGAGAAATCCTGTTTGGGTTTTTAAATATTATTTCTGTTTTCTGTTTGTGCAGCTCTGCAGTCACTGTCCAGGTGGGTCAGTGGGAGCAGAAGCCCTCTGCTAATGTGCACCTCACACCTGCAGAGGTCAGTCAGTTTGCAGAGGTCATTCAAACCCTCCCACCCTGGCTTTCGTGTGGTGGATCTTATTAAATGACACAGCAATATTTCAGTGGCTGCTGCTTATACCACAGGCTCTCTACAGATCTCTGATGGCCTCCTTCAGCAGAGATGTTTAGTAGATGCTGGTCTGCAGTTTGATGCTCAGCATCTCCAAAGTTTGTTTCTTGTTTCTTATTCATTCATACAAAGTAATGTGATAGCTAGTAATAGTATAACTGTGTCGACCTGGTGCTCTTCATTTCTGAAGAGTTAATATTGGAGTATGAATGTTGGACCCTGTGTAGCTGTGTTCTCTGGGCTTTTCTGACCTCGGTCTTGTTGCAGGGTCAGACAACAAAGCCCGTATTACTGTACATGTTTCTTTCTCAGGTGGACCGTGATGTGATTGCGACCCGGGCTGCCACCTTTGGTCCTGTGAGGAAGCAAAGCTCAGGAAGAAGGAATCCCTGCAGTCCCGTTCTTTTAGCTCCAGGCCTGCTCAGGTTAGTCGTGGTTGTAGAACACAGTAACGAGCGCGATAACTGAGGTATACAATGTTTGATTAGACAGATGGAAAAGAGAGAAATGTCTTCCCCATAAACATCACTATTTTAATCTTCGGTAACTTCAACATGCTGAGGTCACAAACACAGGAGAAAAAAACTGCCCTGAAGAGCACAATAAAGTAATGGCTTCTGCCACAGTTCCACAATAAGAATTGATACAGTAATAATCATAATTGATTGTTCCCATATAAAAAATACTTGGAATGCATAAAAGTCTGCAAAAGCTTTTATCCTTGTAACATCTGTAGCATCACCCTTACATAAGTCATGACTACGGGTAAATAGGTTAATAGCTTAGTGAGAGTATTACTATCTTTAATATTCAAAGTGTCTTTTAGTACAGTGGAGAACATTCTTGGAAAAATATTAGGAGTTACTGCTTGAGCAATCTGTACAAAAACATCTAGAGGGAAAACTGAGCATCAGGAGACGGGACAAACAGAGTTAATGCTGGGTAGCAGTGGGGTAGAGACACGTGATGAGTGAAAAGTGGGAAGTGGAGAAAAAAGCTCAGTGCATCATGGGACGTTCCCAACACCCTGGGCCTATAGTAGTGTAACCAGGGGAGATGGGGGTGTTCAGGGTCACCTGATCCAGCCCCAACTATAAGCGTCATCATAAAGGAACGTTTGAAGTCTAATCTTAAGAACAGAGAGGGTGTCTGTCTCCTGAGTCCAGACTGGGAGCTGGTTCCACAGAAGAGGGGCCTGAAAGAAAATGATATCATACTGTATTCATTCAGAATCAGGAGCTGCTACATCACACAACATCTCACTGTCCACGATTATGAAAGGCTGCCACCTGTCCTCTGATCTCCTGTCTGCCTGTTCTACTGTTGAAATGAAGATCCAAACTTATCTAAACTTGAGCTCTAATATTTAGTAGTATAATATTTTAACCTCTGCATGTGATTTTCTCCAACTTTCTTTAATCCCAGAGGAAGCAGCAGAGCAGCAGGCAGTTGGAGGGGTTTGGGCTCACAGATGGTGACAGCATGGAGAGCCTGTGGTCCTTCACCTGAAGAGCTGCAGGAGTCACAGAGGAGATGAGTCCATGTCGCTGTGTGGACTTGCTGACTGATGTTCTTCTGCACTGCAGGTGTAGCACAGCACTGACAGGCTGCTAGCATCTGAATCTTTGAATGACACGGTAACCAAGCAGTACCTGTTACTGCTGTCTAATAAATGTGTGACTCTTTAACATTACCTGCTGCCCATCTTAGAAGGAGTGTTCATATAAACATGGAGGAAAAGGATGGAAGAATCTGAGCTGAACTTCCTGTTTCCTGCTACAGATGCTGAGTGTGGCCTCAGAGACCTCAGCTGACCTCTGAGGCCAGCTGGTCTGCAGACTTAGAGGTGAATCAAGGCAGAGGGCAGTCTGCCTGCAGCTTAGAAGGAAACATCCAGGTAAAGTGATGTGGATCAGTGGATAACCCTGTCACTACTTTCAAATGAGATCCTGTCAGAGACAGACAGTCTGAGCCGTTTTAGCCTCACAAGAAGGACCAAAATGAAGATCCAGCTTTGACCATAATACAAACTAATCACTGCTGTGTGTTCTCAGACTCAGATGGGCAGGATCTCAGCATCAGACTGTCCAAACAGGCACCAGCTTCAACAGCAGACTGAGACAGACAACAAAAGGAAACAGCAGCTTCAGTGGGCTCCACAGGTGAGCGTGTTCCTGCACCAATCAGCATCTGTTCTCTGTCGCTCTGTGTGCTTTAATAAGTGTAGTATTGATAAGTGCAGTAACCTAACCATAGTAACCATACAGCAGTCACTCCAAACATCTACTTTCTACCTGCCTGGCTGCTGCCTGCCACTCCTTTTAGTAACCCCGTGGTAACCGGCCTGAACCTCTGCTTCCTTTATTCCCCTCAAGGTCAAAGGTGACATTTCAAGGAGTCTTCAGAGAGAAGGGACTGATGTCACGTATCGATCACAGCGATTATGAAGATGACAGCGAGAGCAGCTACGACTGTAAAAGTCTGACTGTGACTGTTTTGCTGCTTCCTGATTATTAATGAATGTTATGAGCATGTTTGTATGTTTATGTCATTAATTCTTTTACTGTCATTTGTTACAAACAAAATTAGCCAAACTCAGTTTGTGTTATTTCAGTTTTACAGGCCACGCTCACTGCACATAAGAAAACACTCATTTTAATCACTGATGACTCAGTGACTTTATAAAAGCTTTAAGTCGTCCAGGTAGAGCCAGCTTTGAATATTCACACTTACCATATTGTACCTGTGCAGCATGTTTTTGTACATGTATGAGATTGTTTTTATGTTGAACTCATTTCCTGATTTCTTCTGTAATCAGTTTCCTCTTCTTTGGAACTGATGTGATTCAGTGTGTAACCTCACCTGCTTCCCTTTGTTCCACATGACTTCAATTTTTTGGATTTCTATTTATTTCTATTTCTGTTTCATTTTGATCTGTGTTGTGTGACCCTTGCAGACTGTTTTGTGCACTGCTTGCCTCACTGTGTGTAACCACTGCCTGTTTTTGACTAAAGATTTGGATTTTTGACTTTGACCCCGTCTCGTGTGTGTCCTTCGAGTCCTCTTCCTCTGAGTGAGGCACACACACGTTTGAATTCAGTAACTCAGCGTTGCCACTGTTTTCAGCTGTGGTCAGCAGCAGTGACTCGCAGCACGTTTGAGAAAGGAAATTCAGTTTCATAAAGTGATTATAGTTGGGACTGTTGGGATAATAACAGTGTTTTTATGCTTTTATCATTGAGTTATTACCTTTCAAACATACATGAGGTCAAATGATAAAGTTCTGTATAAAGCAGGAGCTGTGAAACAATCAGTCTGGCATTATACACAATATGATATTAATGAAGTATCAAATCTTTAATAAAATATTAGAAAATGTGCTCTTATGCTATTGATAATACTGACAGTCAAATTCATGTACAATTTTTATTGTTTTTGCATAAAAGTTAAACTGGATTGGAGGCGGTGACCATAGGCATACCAAAACAATGACAGTTCACAAGATAACATGAATTATTGGTCTAGGTCATCATAAATAATGAGCCTAATCCTCTCATCAGTGTCACATTGTTCTTCCAAGTCTTCATAATGTTAAGCTGTTTGTTAGTTTATATTTTTCCTTTTATTTTATAATCAAAACTGTGACCAAAACGACTCTCCTTCTCAAACTAATGATACTGGCAATCCAGGGCATCATTGTATGCTGAGCTAGGGTTAGGGTTAGGGTTAGGGTTAGCAATTCAGACTCTAAAGGCCATCCATATTACTCTTTCTGAATCTAACAAATATGAAGGAAATTGCATAATAAGTGGATTTTTATTTAATATCCATATTCATTATCAGTCTTCATTTTAACCATTGATCCAGCCAGGCTCTTGGTGGGGATGGGCTCTATCCTGGGATCCTTGGGTGAAAGTTAAGGTGCACCCTGCAGGTCTGCAGCCCATCATAGTCATATTTAACATTTAGTTCAAAAATATAAAAGCAAACTAAAACCAAAGCAGGCTCCTTGCATGGAAATGATGAGCTGGCTGTGATCATTCTTTGACTCTCCTCCACCTGCCCCATCAAACCTCAGCAGTAAACATATGTGAAGGCAGCAGGCTCGAAGCTGACACAGTAACAGTGAGCGCACTGTGCAGTCTAAACTCTGCTCTGATGAATGATATGAATGTACAGGGAGCCATTCAGGATGGTGAAAGGTCAGCTGCAGATCCCCCAGTCTCCATCATCAGATCCCTGCCCGGTTCATTTTCCATTTTATAAACAAAACTTCAGAGGTTTTAGTGAAGTCACACTGTGACAGTGACGTGCATATAGGTGTGTGTGTGGTGCATCAGTGGCTATAAAAGACCTTTTCTTAAAGATAACATAGTGTTTAAGCCGGAGTTACGTCTTTTTTTTTGGCCATACGTTACAGCCATAATTTTGGGAGGGTGACGACATGTTTCATGGCTAAATTACATAACTGCTGTAGTCTGATGGTGTCAGCAAGAGCTGAAGCAGTGGGTGACGGGGAAGATGAGGAATACAACAATTTGAAGAGATCCCTCTGCAGTCAGTACAACGGCTACATCAGTGGCTGTTTGAGCTTCCTTCCATCTGCTGTGAACCTGAAGCACAGAGAACACAAAAACACATTAGAACACATTTCACATGTCAATGGCTCACCAGGACCTTTGAAATTAAATCACAGCACCTCATGTACAGAGTGATGATCAGAATATCAAACTTGTAAAAGCTGTTTAACTTTTCTCTTTGTGTTAAATATCAACAGCAGACGTCTTGGACTGGAAGCATTAAGCACAACAAAAAATGAAAACTGTCTCTCCAAATGTCTCATGATAACAGGTAAAAACACCGTTTCAGTCCGCGGCCTCAAATATTTCCTCTTGGACTTCTTCTGAAGGCTGTCTGCTGCTTTCAAGACAAGAAACCACAACAAAAGAAGATTTGGTCATTTAACTTGCACCGAGCAGCTTGATGTGTTGTGTACAGCCACAGTTATGTATAGCAAGAAATACTCAAGTGAATGTCAAACGTGTATTAAAAGAAAATAAATGATTGAGCTCACCTTTTGTAGCCATGCCATCCCTCTCCCATGTCAGCAGCGTTGGACTGTGGAGTATCTGTTTGATATGTGAGGAACCCTTCTGTGATACGACCATAACAAGCATCTGGTCTGATATCCTTAAAATACACAGCAAGAATAACACTCAATAGATAGACACCGAAGAGCTGGAGGAACATAAAAATATTCCCATGATTGCAAATCAGAGTCATTAAAATATAAGATGAGATAATTGAAATATAGTCCATCCATCCATCTTCTTCTGCTTATTTAATTTAGGACCACAGGGAGTTTGGAGCTTATCCCAGCTAGCATAGGGTAAAAGCCAGGGTCCACCCTGGACAGGCTGCCAATTTATTGCAGGGCTAACACAATGTATGTGTTACAAAATCCACTATAATATTTACAATTGAATGAAATTGCTTGAAAATATAGAGCTAAATTTTAAGGCTATCACTGTTTTGTCACATTACAAAACCTGTTAATAATTTTTAATTAAACAATATGTAAATATTATTATATATAATATATATATATTATATTATTAATAACACGTAAAGCTTCTTTCCAAACCTGAGCTGCTTCAGATGCTTTTTGTTACCTGAGCTCCTGGTCTCAGGGTTCAGCTGCTCTCAGTGCAGTACTGCTGCTGCCTGTCTCCTCCTAATGTTTTATCATTCACTGTATTCAAGGGAAAAACAGACAAAGACATGTGACTTCCTTTCATAAGTATACACATACAGGGGTCATCTATGGAAACACGCTAGTTCACCCTTGGGCAGAAGAATCTAGTTCTCTAAAAATCATTTAAAAAATGAATGATATGACACTTCAGGTGAGACAGCAGCCTCACACTGAAACTTCTGTGGAAGAAGAAACTGCTGGATACCATTCTGGAAAATGTATAATTAATACAAGATCACTATGAGCAATGACAAACCGTTAAACATGCTAATCAAAAGAACACATTAAGTATTATTGCTCACCTTTGTTTCTGAGAGTGTCACAGAGAAAAGGATTGCATGATGTCAGCTCTCATGGGTGAGGTCTGGCTTCGAGGGTTGGGAAAAAAGCTTTCAAGCACCTTTGGATTCCCAATTCAGCTCTGAAAGAGCAAAGGCACAAACTACAATGATGTATGAAGTGGACATGTTTGATAGTTGCTGCAGCACAAAACAGGTTTACAGACTGGTAGCTGTGAGAGCCTGAAGTATTAAAAATGAACCTCCTCTTCCTCAAACACAACAAGGAGAAGTTGGAAAAGTCCAATTCAGCACACACACACTGACAGATGGACTCTGGGTTTGTTTGAAGCTGAGGACAGTGAATCGGGATTCCCAGAGTCTGACAGCCTCTCCATGATGGGAATATTACTGGAAGTTTCAGCTCACTCTCAGGTGCCAGCAGGTCGAATAAAGCTGCATCCTCAGGTTTGCCACGGAGGATTAAAGGCAGCCAGACTCTGTACAGACCAGTATAATTTTATTTTACATTGTCCATAACCCTGGCTCAGTATGATGCAGCTTAAATGAAGCACTGAACTCGCAGATATTGATATGGATGCACTGAAACTAATCGGGAAGTTATTTGAAATCTGTGGCTGAAAATACTCATTTTACTTAACTGGTAACTTACCGATCCCCAACAGAAGCTCATATTTCTGTCATAACATCGTTTAAATAGTGACTGTTTTCCTACGATATCCGCTAACATTTGCACAGAAACCTTAAGCTAGCGCCACAAAGACGGTAAAACCTGCAAAAATCTCTACAAATGCATCTCAGAGTTGTGATATTAGTGCTTATCCTACCGCACACTAATATCATATCAAGTGCTTATTGACGCTCACTGTCTTATTAATATCGCTATATAAACGCTGTCCATCTTACCTGTGAGCACTGCTACATCCGCCGGAAGTCAGCGAGCATGGATTCTGTAGTCTTTCATGCGTCTGTCAGCGACCCTTAATTAGAACGATGATAACATTTTAAACCAGCTAGGAGGTGGACACTGAACTATGGGCCTGAAAACTGCTAATAACGTCCATTTAATGGACTGAAGTGGGTGGATTTTACCACAGTGTTACTCTGTCCTTTTAAATGTGCATGTAAAAACTCCAATGCAATACAATTAAAATGCACTTATTATACTTGCTTGATAAGAAAAAGTGACACATTGTTTTGGTATTTTAGCCATAGTTTCTCTGTATTTACCCCCTTATTACCAATGGTAATTAAAAAAACATTATACTATAATTCACCATATATTACCTGGTTAAATAATTTACAGTCATTAAAGGACTTTAATGGACTGTAAGGGTTACCAGACCAGCTAGGAGGTGGAGACGGGCCCTGCTGGCCCTGAACTATGGGCCTGAAAACTGCTAATAACGTCCATTTAATGGACTGATAACATTAGAAGCGGGTTAGAATCTCATGTGGGACTGCACTTGGGGTCTACCTCTTAAAGTGCCCCTGTGGATTATGTTATATGTAGTAAATTAATTAGAGATCTGAAAATTAGACTTAAAAATATTGAAGAGAGGTGCACCATGGCCACATATTTTCATTGTTCTAGAAACAACATTTACTTTAATGTTTCACGGGTATTGAAGTGGTTGGGCTGTGGAGATGGGTGGAGACAGAGAGAGGAGACTTGCTCAAAAAGAGGCCTACTGGGTAGATCACAACAGTGTATCCTGGACGAACAAATAGAATTGTTGTCTGGATGGATTTATTTTTAATTTAATTCACAAAAATACGTGACATATTACACCTTTTCATTATTTATTTAACACCAATGATGTCAAAATTAAGAAGCAGTGTGTGAAAAACTAAGGATACTCCACAATTCAGCATCTTATAGAACTAACGTTTCTGTATGACTTCATCAGTCTCTCACATTGTTATGGAAGAATATTGGCCCACTCTTCTTTAGTGTTGCTTTAGTTTGTTGAGGTTCATGAGTATAGATTTATTCACAGCTCTCTTAAGGTCTCTCCACATCATATCTATTGGGTTGAGGTTTAGACCAGGGATCCTCAAATCCAGGCCTCGAGGTCCGGTGCCCTGCAGGTTTTAGATGTGTCTCTGCTACAACACTGAAAATGGCTTATTACTGCTGTATTACTTTAAGTGATGCTAACGTGAAAGCAGGTTGAAAAATGTGTCTACCACACGTCTTCTGGTTCTAGAACTTCTAGTTTCAAAATGCATCCAGTGACAAAGTCCATGCGTTCAGGGGTGCATGGACGTCGAGCTGAACATATATGTATGACTGCTGATATGTAAAATGTTCTCTCATTTACAAAGTAGTGAAAATAAAATGTGAAAATAGAGCATGCATAAAGCATAAAGTCCTTCAGAAAATAAAGGGAAGAAAAGCTTTTCTGATTCACATTTTAACTGAACAGTCTCAACCAATTTTACAGATAATAAATTTCAACATGTCTCAACAATTGAACAGTTTTAGAGGTTTACTTTCCTTACCCCTTATTTTCAATTCCCCCACCTTTTTTGTTTCAGTGAGAGTATTGGGCTATAGTTTTCCAGGATTCCCAGGATTTTAAACCTGGGCTTGATCAGAGTTAGTGTCATTCTCATAAACATGTGGAGGTGCCCATTGGTGAGCCTGAAACATTATTTAGTTTTGATTAAGTTCATTGTGGAGAAAGCTGCCTCAAAACATGGTCAAAATGTATAGGGTTACTTCCCTCAGACCCGGGAAAGCTGTCTCAGGGACCCTTTGTAGCCTGAAAGTGGAAGGGTCAGGGCCACCACTGCTTAGAGCTCAATCAGTTGCATCTGGAGAGGCCCAGCATATTCAGAAAGTACAATGCAAAAATGTAATTAAAAAAATTATCCTGTCATTCACTAATTTTCTGGATTTTTTCTTAAATAAACAAGCTGTACAAAATTATCACTCCACAACATTATAAAACATTTAAAGAAATTTCATTTTTTTCCCAAGTAAAACATTTTATGTGTTACGTGATGGTATAAGGTCACAACACTGTGGGGAGGGGAGGAGCAAAGTGTACCTGCTCTGTGCTGTGACAGGCACTGAAACAGTCAGCTGGCATCTTTGATGAAACCGCAGCGCTGCATACAGGAGAGAAACTGAAGCTAAAGTATCGATCTCATTACACTGGTACTGATCCAACGTTGGTATGATATTATCGATATTTGGATCGATCAGCCTACCACTACCAAATAGATGTCGTCGCCTCTTGTACTGATCTGAAGGGCTCCTAACAATTACACCTAACAGGTCTTCACTTTCCAGTCTGTGCTAAAGAACCTGACGTACACTAACAACTAAGCACCGTCACATTAGTGGACTAATCCACAACTAAGCCAACACATGGTGCGTTATGCATGACTTCACCTAGCTGGTTTTGCACGTCCTGAGTCAACATTTCACTTTTGTTTGTGGTAGATGAAGCTGACATGGGTATTTGCTTTATCACAAAGCTCTAGGCTTTTTTTATTTTTATTTTTTTTTATCTCAAGCAGTGTCTCAGCTACTGCACTCGTGCATTCTTAACACAACGCTGGAACCGGTGAATTAAGTTTTGTGTTCACCCAAAATCCAAGGAGCTTTGAGAGCAAACTCATGTGCACGTTGTTGGGCAGTGAATGTGTGGCTCAGGATCTGGTCCTATTGGGCTCTAAAACTACTTATTTTCTGTGACCTCACTTCAGATTTGAGTGGGTGTGTTAGTTCAAAATATTTGTCTTATTTCACAATGGCGTTTAACTGTGGCACTTTTAATAAGTGGCACGGTTTCTGAACATAAGAGACACACTGGTTTCGTTTAGGATGTGTGAAGAGAAATGAATCTGTCGATTCCGGACTATGAATCGCTGACTTTCGTTTCTCTCTACCGTCTTCTCACGTGTAACTTGCCTCTAACTCTCGCCTGTCTGCTCTGTGGAGTCGCAGTGTTTACCGCCTGGAATGCATAGGCATGATTGGCTGAGTGGTATCACGTGGGATGGCTAAACCACTGCTGTAAAGACTACAAAAAATGCACCGATCAAAACAGTCAAAATCTCGTCGTGTTTAAATAGATTCCGGTACTGAGCATGTACTGAACATTATAAGATATTTAATTAATAATTATTATTTTGCTCCATCACCGACAGTTTTACAGTTCCATAAAATACATCTTTATCAAGTGCATTATGCATTTGATTTTATTTTTTAGAAACATGTACGAATTTGCACATAATTTGGTCACTTAAATAAAATTGCATAACGCAAATTTAGCTAAATGTTCTGTAAGCAGGGACAAATTTTGAACACAGCCAAAGCTTGTTAGGAACACCCATTTTCTTTATAGTATTTTGTCTGAATATCTGCACTTATAGATGTTACTGTACTCAACTCTTATAGTTTCATGTATGCTTAATATTTATAAAAGTCTTCTTATCCTAAACATTGTTGAAGGTATCCAGTCTTGAGACACTGCAGTGGAAGCAGCTGTGATGTCATTTGAGTGTCAAAAGGCCTACTGAGAAGTACATGAAGTGAGCAGCAAAGGAGCTGCTGCTTTTTCTGAATCAACAGACACGCTCAACAGTTTTGCTTCACGTTTTAAAGCTTGGCACACACACATTCACACTGATGAACCCAAACCTGTTATATGACATAGTTAAGTGAGTTATGTGAGTTTACAGTGGTTTTCCACTGAATTTTCAGGAAGCTCCTTAACTCTTTCTGCTTCCAGAGAGCCAGTTGATGTCCTTGCTATGAAGGTGAAGGAAATACTCAACAAAAAATACAATAAGCATGCTTTATAGTATAATAATTTCAGACTCATAAAGAAATGAATAACTGAGCTATGTTTTATTGACTGCCTTTATTACAATAAAGTTCAGTTCAATATGTGTCTTTACACATATGCTAAAATGCAGTGACCAGTCACAGTATCATGAATAACATCCAAGCTCTGTAGGCTGATTATTTCAGTTGCCTGGTGTGTGACGAACTACGAATGTTTATAACATTTTGAAATGTATGGATCTCATTTTAGATTAGCCTGGGGGTATTGGCAGGGTACTGTAGCAGTCTTTTCAAAATCATAGCATCACCAGAAATGTGTCTGGACTGCCAGATGACCTGACCCTGAAAAATCCATCCCACCATGGAAGAAAACAGATGACATTTTAAAGGCTGCACAGTAGATTTCTTTTCATTATGGTAAGTGGTGTGCACATAGATTTTGACAGTTTGCATGCTATGCATGAACCTCATCTATCCATAGGATGCATTTAAGCATGTACTACATGGCTACCTACCATCATGGTAGGACAGGCCTCTGCACAGCATTGTACCACCAACAGATAGAAGAAGTGGCTGATATGGAAAAATCCTACCAAAGCTGGGCTGAAAGACGGCACAGAGGCACTAATCATGGCAGCAAAGGAACAATCTCTAAGCACAAGGTCAATAGAGGCCGGGGTTTACGACAAGATAGATAGATAGTGTCGGTGATATTTTCTTAGGGTCTCCATGTTCCTTATGGCCGAAGATTCAAACGCAATTAAACCCAAAATATCCAAAATCTCACTGGACGAGCAGGTTCCGGTGCAGGCTGTTTATTAGACATATTAGTTGCACAGAACACAGACAAAAACCAAGATTCAGACAGTAACATAGTTAAGACTAAGATACATACAGAGAGAAGAGAAGAAGAGAAGAGAGAAACACAGAGACAGAGAAAGATGTAGAAACAGGAAAGAGAGGACAGGAAAGAGAAGAGCACACAGAGAGAGGTAAAGTGAGACAAAGAGTGGCAAACATTTAATATCTTAAACATGATCACTGCCCACTTGCTTTTGACCCCTCCTAATTTACATAAAGTCTCAGCCCATGAAACTTGAACCCCAATCAATTGTCATTTTGGTTACACTACGCCCACTTTAAAGTCACATGCTTCAAGGTGCACACGTCACAGGGGTAACTTTTGGTTTATGACAGTTCAGACAGATGTCACGAATGATGAACATTTCCACTCAAACATCTGCTAGAATAACATCATTAGTACCACTCCACCAAGCCAAGTCTTATCCCCCCCCCTCTTGGCCAGAAGAGAGTGAGGGTGGGGGCCTACGGATCTCCATTTTAGGAATGTACCTATCATAAAACACTGCTGAAGTATAACACGGGGTTACAAGTGTCAAGGAGAACACTGCTCATTCTAGCAACTCTCCAAAAGCCACAAACGCACACCTAAGATCAAACAGGTCTTACCCTCACCCCAGTGACCCAGAGAACATAAAGCACTCTATACGTTGGTGTGTGTGTGTGTGGGGGGGCTTTATCTTACTTTGTACAGCCCATAAAAGTGGCGCCTGGTACCTAAAACATGAGAATAATGACTCCATGCGCCAATACGAAGGCCATATAGCATATAAAAAATAGTCTCAGCATAAGTAATAAAAGTAATAATAGTGACAGTGCTAATGACATGAGTGAACAATAAAAGATAGATATATTTCCATATATGTGATGATAAATGAAAGTAACAATGACTCATCAGAGGCCCCTGGGAGCAATGCCAGTAATTAGCCATGGAGAAAGTAGAGTAAAGTATTAAGATAATGGGTGGGTCCCACCTGGCAGTGGAAGAGTGGCCCTCACAGTACATGATATGGAATGATGGATTATATATATATATATATGTATATATATATATATATATATATATATATATATATATATATACATATATATATATATATATATGTATATATATATATATATATATATATATATATATATATATATATATATATATATATATATATATATATATATATATATATATATATACAGTACGAAATACTGAATGGGCCTCTGATTGCAGTAGGGAAAGTATAGGTGTATAAAATTCCCCAGATAGATAGATAGATAGATAGATAGATAGATAGATAGATAGATAGATAGATAGATAGATAGATAGATAGATAGATAGATAGATAGATAGATAGATAGATAGATAGATAGATAGATAGATAGATAGATAGATAGATAGATAGATAGAGCTGCTGTTGATCACCCCAAGGACCTGGAGTAGGTGTGCAGAGTCGCTCAGTATTGCTTTCAGCTTGGTGAGCACATGCTCTGCTACCACCTGTTGGTTGTCCTGCAGACAACATTGTTCATGAGTTTGGTCTAAAGTAGGAGAGAACTGCAGGTGTCTATCAGTGATCAGAGTCACTGATCACAGGAAGGGGCTCAACACACAGCCCTGTGGGGGCTCAGATGGGTGGTTCTAAGGTGTCTCAAAGCGAGCAAAGAAACAGTTAAGTTCCTCTGGTAGTGACACACTCAGGTCTCCTGCTATCACATCACAGCCTCTCAAGTTTGTGATGTTCTGCCACACCTCCCGTGTGTATTGCTGGACAGATGGGACTCTATTCTTCTCCTGTAGTCCGCCTTGGCTTTTTCAATTCCTCTTTCCAGGTCAGGTTGAGCAGCACTGTACAGAACTCTGTCACCTGAACTGAAGGCTGCATCATGAGTTTTGAGGAGTGAACGGTCCTGCCTGTTCATCCAGGGTTTCTGGTTAGGGAAAACCCGGATGTTTTTGCTAACAGTCACATTTCTGATACGGAACCTAATGTAGTCTAGTACCGTCCTTGTGAATGTTTCCAGGTCCTCATGTCCAAATGGGTCCCAGTCTGTGTGTACCTTGACCTTGGAGTTCACCTCTAATCCCCTTGGAAGTTGTTCTGGGCTTTTTGGTTACCATTCGTATCATTCATCTCTTTAATTTGTCATCAATTTCTGGTTAGTGACAGTCACGAGGACCTTAAACCTCTGAATTATATCTGCAAATGTAGTCACAGGAACATCAAGCTGCTTGGAGATGGTCTTTACCTTTAACATACTTGTCAATAATTGTCTCATCTCCTGAGACAGCTCTGTCCTTAACTTTCTGTGGTCCATGTTCAGGGTGGTACACACCATGATATCAAACAGCACAGTGACTAATTTTCATCCTTTAATCAGGCAGACTGAAGTTAGAAGATGCCTTTGATGCTAATTACAGGACACATCTTAGTGTTTATTTTCAGTCTTTTCTAGTGGTACCATAATTTTTGACCACACCAGGTTCATTTGTTAAAATTCTGTTTTTTAAAATAATTCTTTTGAATTATTATATCAGTGACCATTGTGAGTTTTTCCTTCTTTAACGGAAAGCACCAACAATTTTGTCCAGGTCTGTACATCCTTTCACACCCACAGTCAATTAACCTGACATGCATGTGTTTGGGCTGAATGAGAAGAAGCAGAACTAATCAGAGAAAAGCAAAATGAGTAAAGGGAGAACATGGAAACACCACACAAAGGTGTGAACCTCCTGGAATTCAAGCTCAACAAATCAAAAAGGAAAGAGGTGCCACTTTGTGGTGCTTTACAGCAATTACACTTGACAGTATATATATATATATATATATATATATATATATATATATATATATATATATATATATATATATATATATATATATCACTGCTCAAAAAAAAATAAAGGGAACACTTAAACAACACAATATAACTCCAAGTAAATCAAACTTCTGTGAAATCAAACTGTCCACTTAGGAAGCAACACTGATTGACAATCAGTTTCACATGCTGTTGTGCAAATGGAATAGACAACAGGTGGAAATTATTGGCAATTAGCAAGACACACTCAATAAAGGAGTGGTTCTGCAGGTGGGGACCACAGACCACTTCTCAGTACCTATGCTTTCTGGCTGATGTTTTGGTCACTTTTGAATGTTGGTGGTGCTTTCACACTCGTGGTAACATGAGACGGACTCTACAACCCACACAAGTGGCTCAGGTAGTGCAGCTCATCCAGGATGGCACATCAATGTGAGCTGTGGCAAGAAGGTTTGCTGTATCTGTCAGCGTAGTGTCCAGAGGCTGGAGGCACTACCAGGAGACAGGCCAGTACACCAGGAGATGTGGAGGAGGCCGTAGGAGGGCAACAACCCAGCAGCAGGATAACTACCTCTGCATTTGTGCAAGGAGGAACAGGAGGAGCACTGCCAGAGCCCTGCAAAATGACCTCCAGCAGGCCACAAATGTGCATGTGTCTGCACAAACGGTTAGAAACCAACTCCATGAGGATGGTATGAGGGCCCGACATCCACAGATGGGGGTTGTGCTCACAGCCCAACACCGTGCAGGAGGCTTGGCATTTGCCAGACAATACCAGAATTGGCAAATTTGCCACTGGCGCCCTGTGCTCTTCAGATGAAAGCAGGTTCACACTGAGCACATGTGACAGACGTGACAGAGTCTGGAGACGCCGTGGAGAGCGATCTGCTGTCTGCAACATCCTTTAGCATGACCGGTTTGGCAGTGGGTCAGTAATGGTGTGGGGTGGCATTTCTTTGGAGGGCTGCACAGCCCTCCATGTGCTCGCCAGTGGTAGCATGACTGCCATTAGGTACTGAGATGAGATCCTCAGACCCCTTGTGAGACCATATGCTGGTGCGGTTGGCCCTGGGTTCCTCCTAATGCAGGACAATGCTAGACCTCATGTTGTCAGCACATTCAACTTTGTACAGAACAAAGTATTCAATGATAGTATTTCATTCAGTTCTAGGATGTGTTATTTGAGTGTTCCATTTATTTGTGTGTGTATGTAGGGAAGGTAATACTTCTAATGGTGTTTTTTTTTCTTTGAGGCTGAACCAGACCTACCATCAGCTTAACGATAACGAGGTGCTGACATCGGATCACAAGCTGCTCAAGAGCCAGCTGAATGAGGCCAAGCTGGAGCACACCTTGCTGGAGGCAGACTTTTCAAAGCTCAAAAAGGAGTGTAAGCAGCTGGACATCACTTGCACAAAACTCTCAAATCAGTGCTTTTAAATGAGCATTTATTAGCACTAAAACACTAGCATTTTATTAAATGCTCAACCAATTCGGCGTTCCCAGGGGGCTGGAGCCATCCCCAGCTTCCACCCTGGGCAGGTCACCAGTTGCAACATAGACTCAGTTAACTGAAATTATGTATTCTGTTACAACTTATTTTCATAATTGTATATCAGTGTGTGCTTTTGATAGAGGTTTACCTGTATGCATGCATGTTCATCTGATGCTTAGTTGCTGAGCCAGTTGAAGGGCAACCTCAAAGAAGAGAATCGCCACCTGCTCAACCATATTGAGATCTTGATGCCCCAGAAATGGACCTTGTTGGAGCAAACTATGGAAAGCAAAGATGTCTTTCATGTCATAGAACGACAGTTTATGTAAGTGCACGGGGCTAAAATCATAATTAGATAATAGTAAATCTACTGCGATCTAATGTGCATGTTACAGTATTTTGATAATGAGCTAAAAAATGTTTGGTACCTGCAGACAACTGAGCATGTTCTTAATTGGGATATCAAAAATGCCACTGCAGTGATACCAAAATTATATTCATGGTCAATCTATCTTTTCAGTGACTGTGACAAGTGAGATGCTTGACCACCTGATGACCAGTAAATTTTCTGTGCAGAGCAGCCTCTGTGCTATATCTGTAGCATATTTTTATCTTAAATCTCTGCTCTTCCACAGATATGGGAACTGGATTACTTTGAAGCTGAAGAAATCCAACAGCTGTGAGCATGGGCCTGAACGCCCACACCCACACAGGCATTGCTGAGCCTCAACACTCCTGTCACGACAACAGCTTCATCAGCTCAGATGGCTCTGGAGGCTCAGCCGCCACATCAGCATGTGATGCTGTCTCATCCCAGCGTAACAGCGGTGAGTATTTCCTTCTCAAATTTAACAGATCATGAGAGCCAGAACAAATCATATAGGACTGTTCATCTAAGCTCCAATTCAGGCACTGTACAGAGGCACGGGTGAAGTGATGGACACATTAGTTTCATCTGCATGTGAAGCTACATCTGATGGAGACTCGTCTTGCCAGAATTTGACAAAGACAAAAAAGAAAAAAGCCCTTTCCCGTTTCAAGATTTTTGGCAGGTGCCAAAACAGAAATAAATGTATTTTGAAGTAAACCTGTTTCCACGCCAATTATATACATATTAAGAAAAGTTAATCACTCCCTGAATGTGCATGGCTGCAGGGGGGAGGATGTTCTTAATTGTAACTATACAGTGTGTGAAGAATCCGTTTTTCAAGTAATTCAGAAGTAGAAGTCACAGAAGCAATGTGAAAACTCAGAGTGTGGTGTGTGGGTCATGCCCAAAGCATCATTCTTCTCATGAAGCGTGTAAAGCAGGGGCATCAAACTCAATCATACCAAGGGCCAAAATTGAAGACAGTCTGAGTCTCAGGCCAAACAGAACTAAAAAAAATTTTAATCAGCAATATGTTTTTAATGGTCAGAATACAACATATTAAATAAAATATAAACTTATATTTTTCTTCAAAAATGAGATCAGGAAAAATATTTCAAGCTGATTTGCTAATTTTTCAGGTAAAAATTGTGATGTGAAGTTTTGCACTTCACATGCGGAAAAACGCTGCATAAACTGTGCAGTGTGTCCAGTTTCAGCACAAAGCGCGGCTGCAAACACAGCGGCGGAGACCTGCTCTGATTTCCATCCCTGAAGCTGCAGGGACAAAGGTGCCGCCATTTGCGAACTTTTACTGTAATAAACCCGATGTTGGGTGTGAAGCGCAATTCCTCAGCTTTCAGAAACTGTTTGAATTTTTCCTCTAGGACAAACGGTCGCGGAATTACAGTAATTCAAAGTTCCTTTGATCAGCCGGCTCAGCGGCGATACACTCCGTGTTAAACAGCTGTTCACGCCAGGTAAGGGCACGTAACAGGTGCCTCAGCGACGATAGCCAACACTGTCTGTGTTACGGTGCTAATGACGCGTTGTGTCTTCAGGACTCTGCTGCGCAGCGTTTCCTGGTGTGTGAGCAGTGACGCACTGTCAGCTCACCTGTGCAGGTCTCCATCTTCTCCCATTACTGTCCCACCAATCCGCTCTTTTCCCCGCCTGCGATGTGCGGGGGAAAGAGACACACTGTTTACCTCCGATGTCAGCGATCAGGTCCTCTGCCTCCCACCTGTGTTCCACTTTTCATTTGCATATATACATATGCATTTTTCATTGCATCATTTACATATGGTTAAACTCCCGCAGAAATGGCCAGCCCTTCAGATCGAATCACAGGTAAAACGCATACACTCAATGCTATTTTTTTTAAAATGAAGAATAACACCTATTAATCAGATTATTTTTTCACTGTGGTTCTTGTGGCTTGTGTGTCTGATTTCGTAGGTTTGTGCTGATTTCCACCGTATCACAAACCTGTTCTACGCTGAGCTCGACAGACGTCCTAGACTGTTGGCCTTGTACAGGCAAGATATCAGAAGCACTGCGTGATGTGTTAAAGATTTATGATCTCCAGGTGAGTTAACAGATAACTTCATCGAATAAGGCATCTGCGTCTAAATTTGTGTTAGTACAATCATCCAAATAATTCTATACAGTACAATCATTTAAAATATGCTGACTTGTTAAGTCACTTTCTGTTGTAGGCTGACACAGAACAACCATTTACTGTCACTGATGTAATTTGGAAGATGTTGATTTAATTATCCTGTAACATACAGATGTTTTAGGCTTAGGGTGTCAGAGCCTGCCTGTTCTGTTTGGATTGGTGCTCTGTTCTCCTTTTCTCGCTCTTTCCCTCTCCTCAGTGGTGTGTGTGTGAGAAAAGTTGGTGTCCCGCCTTGGTATACCGGAGGCGGGGTTCCTGGGAGCTGATTGCACACCTGGAGAGGATGATCAGTGGCTCATTATCGTTTTACTGTGGCTTCTTAAGCAGAAGCGGGTCTTTCAGTCAGCGTTGGATTGTCAGCCGAGTCACGTTAGTAATTGGCTCCTGTTTTACTGCCTGCACTGTTGGACTCAATTGGTTATCACTGATTGCAAAACGAGGCTTTCTGAAGCTCTGAACCCCTTTGAACCATTGTGTCAAAAATTGGTTCAGTACTCTTGGCCACCTGCTGGCCACAATGGTTATTGCACCGCTAAATGAAGCCCTGCAGATGTGACGCGCCTTTCATGTGTATAATAACACTTCTTAACGTGTGTTGGGACAATTCCTCAAATGACCTGCAACCCAACTGTTTCATATATTCTTTGTATCCCATATTTAAAAATTATCTGCCTGAGTAATTCAATCTATCAAATGATTAAAATAAATAAATACATTTGGAAAATGGTTTGGTTTGTCATTGATTCTAAATTACATACTGGACAGGGAATATGTTCAATAATGATAAGGCAGTAGATGAGATCGATCAGTTCCCCCTTTTCTTTTTTAAGTGTACAGTGGTTTCCTTTGTTATTGTGCTTGGTGTGCATATGCACCTCGTGTTTTTTTTTTTTTTTTTTATTCAGCAATATTTTTTCCACAGTAGATGGGCTTCAATGGTTTCTCTTTTAAGGGACGCCTTCCCCAGCCTTTGAGAACACCCTTTCACACGGAACAGAAGAAGCTGGTGTCACCAGGAAGGGAGAAAGAAAAGCACCTCTTAAATGATATGGCGCTATGAGTATTATATTTGAATAACCACTGAACAGGTGTGTTGTGATCACTAAGTCTTAGGCCAGTAACGTTGCTCGAGCTTACCTGTTTGCTTTTCGATACGTGTAACGTCGCTGGCCGCTAATCGCACATTTGGTCACCAGTTTGAAGGTGGATGCATAACGTTATGTTTTAAATTTAAATCTGACCGAGTGTCATGTTTTGTTAAACTAGTTTAATACCCAGAATGCTGCGACGTCAAAGCCGGATTCCTGTAGCTCAGGAGGTAGAGCAGGTCACCAACTGATCGGAAGGTCGGCGGTTTGATTCCTGGCTACCCCAGGCAGCATGCCAATGTATCCTTGGGCAAGATACTTAACCCCAAGTTGCTCTCCGACGCAACCAACCGTTGGGGTGTGAATGTTAGATAATAAAAGCACTTAGCTTAGTTAATCATGGAAGTGCTTGAATGAATGGGTGAATGCAAACGTGTTGTATAAGCGCTTTGAGTGCTTAGAAGAGTAGAAAAGCGCTATATAAGAACTAGTCCATTTTTGGGGGCTATTGATGTGGTTTAAGCATCAACATTTTTCTTTTTCCATGCTCGTCCTACCTTCACAAGTTTCCAATAGAATTGGAAAGAAATGGATGGGTGGACACGCTGAAATTTTCACCTTAATCGGTGGCACCAAAACAAAAATATTCCCATACTTAGGAAAAATTAGATGGCTCAATAATTGGAAGTCCGAAATTCACACAAACCAGCTGTTACTGACTCACAGTAGGTTTTCAGGCGTTTCAGTCATCTGAAATATTCTGACTATGGCACCAAAGTTTCAGAGCTCCGCCTGTGAAATCAAACCAGTCGGCTGCTTCAGTCTGAATGAAGCAGTGAAGTGGTTTAAACGTCATCATTGACGTCAACTGAAGCAAGCTCCGGCCCACTGCTTCACAATACTTGACCTATCGAGTTCGAAGCGTGTTTCGAAGCCTCAGTGTCAGAGGGAGCATCACTAGTTATCACTCACCTGCTTCTTCTGTCTGCGCAGATATTCAGCTGCCCACCGTGTGCATTTTCCCCTGAGCGAGGCGAGAGTTTTAGACAAGAATTTGATAAAGAAGTGATTTTTATTTATAAAGATGTTAGCTTTAAATGATTTATTTTTATAAGTTTTTTCTTGTTATTGATACTTGTTTAATATTGTTTTCAGTCTAATTTTCAGTTTGATGTTGATCATTAGGCTCAGTGCAATTTACACAACAAGACCCCATGTTTTATCTTAACCATTACAGAGTGTTCACTTATTAGTTCTCCTGTGTTTAGTATGTACACATAGTCACACACAGCCGCACATAAACTCCTATACATATATACAATCAGAAATATTTACCCACATATAACATACTTTTTTCTAGTGTTCTGTTTTTTTCTGTTTTTCCTGAGCCTAACCATTACTTTCTGAGGCAGGGCTGATTTGTGATTGTTGTGAAACTGAACACACAAATCACTGAATACATTTGGTTCTGTATGTAATGTAAGATTCCTCTTAGCTAGAGCACTTTAAAAATATTGTTACATGAACAAATATGTTAAAAGATTTTAACATAATAAAAAATGTTAAATTTTACAGTTGAACTTAAGTCTTTGAGTGTTATATACTTAAATTTATATTTTTTGATTTGCTAGAGATCTTTCAAATAAGTACTTCTGCATCAAAATTATTATGTATGGTGAACTGGAAGAATATATCCATCCATCCATCCATTCACTTCCGCTTATCCTGTTTGGGGTCGGGGGGGGGCTGTACAGGTCTCCATCCCGGACCAAGGTGGAATCGAACCCAGGCCTTCCAGGCGGTATTCTAACTGTGACACCGTGCTGCCTGAAAGAATATAGTTATTTAATAAACAGTTTCAAGTACAGTGCACTTAAAATTAATAAAACATGTTAGTGAAATTTTTGAGTATGAATAATAACTTTTACATTGTAACTTACTTGATAAAAATAAGTAAGTTAACTAAAATATTTTGAGGTAATCGGTTTCCAAATAAGTTTTGAGTACTCTGAACTTGTTCGGGTTTACAGTGTGTGTGTGTGTGTGTATATATATATATATATATATATATATATATATATATATATATATATATATATATATATATATATATGTATGTGTATATGTATGTGTGTGTGTGTGTGTTTTTGTCATAGTACCGGCAAGGATTTAAGACTACTTTCATCCCTGGTTTTACTATTAACAGAAGAATCCATTAATTGTACAAAAACATATTGTAAATAAACTGAATTTTCTGTTTTACCATTTACGGAAACGTCAGTGACCTTTCCGTAGAAAGACGAAAATGTCCTGGCAGAAAATTACCAGGACATTTTCCGATTTTTAACGGATTATTTTTATTTATTTATTTTTACAGTGGAGGTAGACTCGCACGTGTTCCCCAAATTTAAATTGTTCATAAATGTTCTTGTTGCCGTTGAAACTCTTCCCACACGCTTTTATGTGATTTTCGCATAGTCAGCCCTACAGCTACAGCATACACTTTATATGATCTACATTCAGAGTGAATGTTAGTCCGCTCGCTATCAGTGTGACAGTCCAATGACCCTGTGACGCACCTGCACCTGCCTTCATCCTGACCAGACTTCAGCTCATCAGCTCCGCTCTCATGTTCACTCCATCAGACACGACCTCTGCAGCTGAAATTAGAACACTTGCGAGTTTACCTGGAGACGTTGTTTCCACCACCCCACCCCTCTCTCTTTGTCAATAACAAAAACCCGTTTCGTTGCCATGTAAAATCCACAAAGGCACGAACAGATGCGCAGCCACACACAGGCACCACCCTGACAGTGATAACCGCTGCACCACCGTGCCTCCAGGCGGGCACAAATAGTCAAATAATTCTAAAACGCCAGTTGATCAGAGTAAAGCCTTCAGGAATTGTTTTATTCTTTATTTTGGAGAAATACAAATGATTAGCAGATCCATGAATTAAATCAATTAAAGAATTTGTAAGAACTAGTTTCTTTGGTTAAATGAAACACACTGGACAACAAAACTTTCACTTAAAATATTCAAACATATTGGCTATAAGCTCAAAGCAGAAGTACTGACTTCTTCCAAATAAATTAACACAGAATTCCACTTTATGCTGAGTTGTATGTGTCTAAAATTACACTGGATAGAGGTTAAGCTTTATGTGCAAATAAATAAAAAACAAATCAATTCAATTCAATTCAATTCAATTTTATTTATATAGTGCCAAATCACAACAAACCAAGCCATGGAAGTGACTGGAATACCTGAATTCAATGATTTGGATGGATGAGTGAATACTTTTGGCAATATAATTTGTATATTTTAACTTAATACATTTTAAGACTCTATCACATGTTAATGCCATGTATTGTTTTCTAATGGAACCAAAATATAAGGATTCCCAAAAGAACATAATAAATTTAGTGTGAGAGATGATTGTTGGTGTAGGTGGGACAGCAGGTTTAGGTGCAGCAGCTGAGGCTGGGCCAACATTTGTAGAGGCAGCACTTGTAGCTATTACAGCATTTGTAGAGGTAGTACTTGTACCTGGGCAGCAGTTGTAGCTGGTGCTGCAGTTGTACCCAGTACAGCAGTTGCTGTTGCAGTGCTTTGTAGATGCAACATTTGTTACGGATGCAGTCGTTGTAGCTTGTGCAACAGTTGAAGCTGGAGCAGCAGTTATAGCTGGCGCAGCTCTTGTAGCTGGTGCGGTGGTTGTAGAGGGTCAGAGCAATTGCCTGCCACAGTTAGCTTCAATCAGGAGGATGCACATCAGACTTTAATTGATTCTGCTGCTCAACAGAGTCTGATGACAATTTAATTCAACAGTTAAGTCTTGGTACTGAGCCACTTGCAACTCCTCAGTTTTCATCTTGAATAGGCACCTATTTACCTACAATAACTCACAAGACTAAACCAGTTCATCTAATTGTGTCTGGAAATAACAGAGAGTGCAGTGCACTATGTCTTCTCTGTAACTCACACACCATCATTCTGGGCTTCCCCTGGTTAGAGAAACATAATCCCCATTTCAATTGGATAGAGAGATGCACTGAGAGCTGATGTTTGTTCTGTCATTCAAGTTGCTTGTAATAAGCCATTCCTCCCTTCACTTCCAGCTCTGAATCTGTGCATTCTCCTCTTCCTGATGTGTTCCTGAAAAGTAGTATCATGATTTGGCTCTTCAGCAAGGACAAAGCCCTGGCTCTTCCTCCATAGACCTTATGATTGTGCGGTTGATCTACATTGTTTCACCATGTAGTGCAGAAATCAGCTTGAAGCAAAGGGTAGTCAAATATGGGTGTGTGCGCTGTGGCTACTGTGTAATCTGTGTAAACAGTGTGTGTGTGTGTGAGAGAGCTCATGCAGATGTCCCAGTTGTCTTGCTATAGAGACTGTCTGTCTGTAGTGGTTAGTTTTTCATACTTCTGTTGGCGTTTGGCAGTAAGAAATCTGTCCCTGTTTGGGTAAACACAATTAATGGTTTTGACTTGACCCGGACTTCTACTGCGACATTGTGTGTTGATGCTTTTTTGCATTAAAGCTGTTTAAATCTTTAATATTTCATTGTGATATTTTTTCATTACAAAAGGTAAAATTCCACCACACTGGGATCATTTGGCTTGCTTCATCACCAGTAGTTACCAGTAGTCTTCTTTGCTGCAACAAAGACAAGACCTTGAGACTTTATATAGACTACAAGGCTGAATCAGATAACCATAAATAAATATCCTTTGCTTTTGATAACTTCTGCATCTGAGCCATTACAGGAAGCCACTCTCCTCACAAAATTCAAATTACGAAATGCCTAGTTTAGAAAACTTTCCATGAAGTGTTAGGAGGAGCAAAAGTTTATCTTCTGGTTTTCACCCAAAATCTAATAGAAAAGGCAAATCAGAAATTTTGTGCAGTCCTCAGCGCATCACTTCCTCCAACCACTCATCCTGGAGTTCACACCTGTCTTGGATAGAGTATACTCACACTCACCTCTTCTGCCGCAAGACATTTACCATTTGAGGTCTCACTGGCCCAAGTCACAGCTGGCCCAAGCCTTGAAGGGACCCTAAACAAAATTTGATTTGGGGCCCCCCCTCATACCACTTCTTTGTCTCCTGAGTCTAACCATTATTAATGCTGGAGGTTTGAAGTTGAATATTAATTTTTTGGGATGCATTACTGTTTTCAGTCTCATGTGCATAAGCCCATTGAAAAACAATGTATTTCAATATGATACACATTGTAAAACTATGTCCATGTCATTGAGGAGGGTGGGACAAGTATCAATGCATGCCATATCCAATATACAGGCCAGAGGCGTTTTAGGAAATATGTGATTTAGGGTGTTTGCTCTTTTCATGTATATATTTGCATAACTATGCAAATGCACCTAATTACAGACTAGTAAATAAGCCATTTGTAATTATATAAATAATTTTTCAGCATCCAGAATTGTTCAGAATCAATGGAATAATATCAAACACAAGCGGTCAGCAACTGGGCCCAGTGCTACAAGAAGTGCCATAAATTTTATTACGCTGCTATACTACAAAATGGCGTGGTGACACCCCAAGAGCACAAATGAGGAACTTCCAAAGTAAAACAGGAAGTAGACATGGAAACAAATGCTGACTTGACACAACACAGGGAAGCAGACACACTGAGGGTCTACAACACCTACACTAGAGGCAGAAGATCATAACTAGACACAAAAGGAAGACTTGAACTACAGCACAAGGAACAGAGACCAGGACTAAATCCATTTAACAGGAGAATAAACCAGAAACAGTGAAACACCAAACAGCTGGGAAAGGAACTCAGAGAACTGAAACAAAGGATTAAATAGAAAGTGAACAGCAGCCAAGGACAGAACTCAGATAACAAAACTTGGAAGCCTGAGGCTTTAAACAATGAAATCAGCCAGGAATTAGCAGAAAAAGACAAAAATTCAAAACTACAAAAACACAAGACACTGGGAATCAAACAGTAACAATAGAAATAGAAAAATGAAAGTCTTAAAATTAAAAATGCTGGGTCATAAAGCCAGGACCATTATGATAAGATCCAAGCAAATCATATATTAACTAGTAACACGCTGAGGACGGTGACACAGGCTGACAAGTTGTTTTCTGACAGAAACATAGCGACATGACAAATACCATACCATGCCAGCGGCGATAGCTAACTACCTTTGTTGGTTACCAGCTAAATGTATTGTAATTGCTTATGGAAACATACCTTTGTCTTTTATCTTCCTCTAATCTTCTCCTTTTCCTCCCCTCTGCCCCAGAGGGACAGGTCCTTTCTGTTTCCTTTCCTACTCATTAAATTAGTATTGTTACAATTGTACAAATCTGAAGAGGTGGAATAGTTTCTTCTTTCTTTTAGGACACTTGCATGTTAAAAAAAAAAAGCTTCATCACAAATGCTAAGCTTGGGGGGGCCCTGGTGGTCTGTGGCCCAATACAGCCGCACATATCGCCTATGCCTCGAGATGGCTCTGCACTGGGGTATCAGCCACCTTTATTTCACCCCCAATAAGGAGAAATAACTGTGCCTTCTGACATCATATGCATCCCTGTCAACACATCTGGAAATAGCTTCTGGATTCACTCTTGCCTCTAAGGCTATTTAAAGTGTCTCTCACAATTTCGGCTCTGCTCAGTCCCTTGGCCAATGCCGAGCGTCTTCTCTCCTCCCCTCCACAGAGCTCCTAGCAGTGATTCTCTGAAACTGTCATGGTTCCAGGGTTCTGCACTTCTGTGATTTTGTTTATTGGCAGGGTTTTTGGGTTTGAGAATGATTTAGAGCCTTTTAGTTAATTATTGTCATGCTTTTAGTTTTGGAGTGTCCAGTCTTCCCCAGTGTTTCTATTTGTGTAAAGTTGCTTTGTGTTGTGTGTTCTAACTCTGTATTTTTTAGTCACAGCTTTATTTTGAGAGTGGTTGTTTCTGCGTCTTGTGTCTAGGTTAATGTCCCCCTCTGAGTAGGTTGTTTGTCTTCACCTGTTCTTCACCTGTTCCCCATTTCCCTTGTTATCTGGTGTGTTTTTATTGTCTGCGTCTCCCTCTGTTTATTGTCACATCATCCCTCTAGGTTGTGTGTTCCCTTGTTCGGTGTTTCCTGTAAGTTTCCTAGTTTTGGATTCCTTGTTTCTTTGTTTGGGATTTTTGTATTGCTTTGTATCATCACCTAAGCTTTCAATCCTGCATGCCTGCATTGCCCTGCTGCAGCCCCAGCTTCCAGCATCCCCAGATGTTCTCCTTTGTTGACACCGATCTCCAGAGGGTCTCCATCAGCAGTCACCTCCTTGGCCACCAGACGGGTCACATTTTTTCCTCAAACGTAGGCCACCATCCAAGCTTTCAGAGGAGTCCCATCTCCTCATGCATTGGTGATTCCCTTCAAAGCCTCCAGAGTTGCTTTATCTTCACCTGACTGACCACGAGGTCTGGCCTCAACCTCTGAGTTGTGCTAAGTTTCTTCTGTCGAGCCCAATGGCTGGGTCGACCCCCAGAACTATCTCTTTGCTGTTTTGAATTTTTGTTCTTCTTTTCTCTTTCCTGGCTCCCAGCTCTGCCTTTGCTTTGTATTTTTGTATTGTTTCAGCATTAAAGCTGCTTTATGAGTTTACACACTGTTTCCTGAGTTCATATCCTGCCTGCCACACTGCTGAATCCTGATCCCTGACAGAAAAACCTTTTACCCAAGCCAAAGTGCCCCAGTGTACAGAAAGTCCTATTAAATTCAAATGGTTTTTTTTAGCATCTAAGGTCACACAGCTAATAAATGCATAAAAATCAGGCTTATTGCAGTATGACACAAATATAACTATGTATCTAGTAGCAAGGTCACAACCAAAAGGGACATGGAAAAACCTAGAAACACTATTACAGCTACAGTGTATCACAAAAGTGAGTACACCCCTCATATTTCTGCAGATATTTAAGTATATCTTTTCATGGGACAACACTGACAAAATGACACTTTGACACAATGAAAAGTAGTCTGTGTGCAGCTTATATAACAGTGTAAATTTATTCTTCCCCCAAAACAACTCAATATACAGCCATTAATGTCTAAACCAGCGGCAACAAAACTGAGCACACCCCTTAGTGAAAGTTCCTGAAGTGTAAATATTTTGTACCATTACCATTATTTTCCAGAACTCTATATTAATAACGCTCCTGGGCATGGAGTTTACCAGAGCCTCACAGGTTACCACTGGAATGCTTTTCCCCTCCTCCATGATGACATCACGGAGCTGGCGAACATTCGAGACTTTGCTGACCAATTTGATGTAGTGTGCGGTGTATGGTCTGAGCACTGACAGGCTGACCCCCCACCTCTTCAATCTCTGCAGCAATGCTGACAGCACTCCTGCGTCTATCTTTCAGAGACAGCATTTGGATGTGACGCTGAGCACGTGCACTCAGCTTCTTTGGACGACCAACGCGAGGTCTGTTCTGAGTGGACCCTGCTCTTTTAAAACGCTGGATGATCTTGGCCACTGTGCTGCAGCTCAGTTTCAGGTTTTTGGCAATCTTCTTGTAGCCTTGGCCATCTTCATGTAGCGCAACAATTCGTCTTTTAAGATCCTCAGAGAGTTCTTTGCCATGAGGTGCCATGTTGGAGCTGTCAGTGACCAGTATGAGAGAGTGTGAGAGCTGTACTACAAAACTGAACACACCTGCTCCCTATGCACACCTGAGACCTAGTAACACTAACGAGTCACATGACATTTTGGAGGGGAAATGACAAGCAGTGCTCAATTTGGTCATTCATGGGTGTAGGGTTTTGAGTTTTTGGACTTTTCAGGTTTTGTATCTTTAATTATGTTTGTGTATGTTCTGTCTCTGAATCCAGTTTCTATATCTTGGTATATCTTGCTCTCCAAGATGGTGGCTCGCACAGACGCAGTGGCTCACAGTTCTTCCTTTAGGTGCTCTTTTTTGTACTGTTTGTAATTTTTATTTGTCGATTCTAGTATGTTCATCACAACTGCTACACATGCCAGGATCTTGTGGACATTGGCTACCGGCACAAAATATCAGTATTGAGTGATTTTCACTACACTGACAACATCCCAGACAACATAGCGAGGCCGCCAGGTGCTCTGTGGATTGTTATCAGGTCTGGAAGGCACCCCCGATGGTGGAGGGAGAGGAATGCTGAAGGTAAGAAGCCAGCCACACAGGCCCCCTCTGCCCTCTATCTCTCCAACCTCAGATCCATGGTAAATAAAACAGACAACCTAGAGTTACAGCTGGCTGGAAATCGTTATGTTTGTGACTGTTGTGTAATGATTATCATCGAGACCTTCCACCAGCACGTCAGGTGTTGGTCGAAGGTCTTGAACACTCTTGACCATGTTTATTCCAACGTTAACCGTGCTTACAGTGCCAAACCCCTCCCCCACCTCAGCCAGTCCCAGCTCACCCCATCATTCACCCCCCTCAGACAGAGAGCCAGGCCTACTGTAAAAGCCATTACAACGTGGCCTGAAAACACACTCTCTGACCTACAGGACTGCTTCACACACACAAACTGGAACCTATTTGAACACGAGGACCTGGAAACATTCACAGGGATGGTGCTAGACTACATTAAGTTCTGTATCGGAAATGTGACTGTTAGAAAAAACATCCGGGTTTTCCCTAACCAGAAACCCTAGATGAACAGCCAGGCCTGTTCACTCCTCAAAACACACAATGCAGCCATCAGGTCAGACAACAGAGCTCTATATAATGTTGCTCAAGCTGACCTGAAGAGAGGAATCAAAAAAGCCAAGGCGGACTACAGGAGAAAAATAGAGTCCCACCTGATCAGCAATAACACATGGGAGGTGGAGCAGGGCATGCAGAACATCACAAACCACAGAGGCTGTGATGTGACAGCAGGAGACCTGAGTGTGCAGCTAGCAGGGGAACTTAACTGTTTCTTTGCCCACACACACACACACAAGCACACACTTTTAAGTTTATGTCTGCGTTTTAAGTCCTGAATTTCGGTTCATCCTCTGCCTGCCAAACAGCCATTGACACCTCAAAGTGTGGTGACTCCATAATTATTATTTGGGTGTTGGAAGACTTTCTGCCTGGTTGCAAACCTGACTAAATTAATATTATAGTTGCAGTACATCCATACAATTTGGTTCTCATGTCACTGTTATTAAAATCTTGGTGTAATCCTCGACACATAGGGTGCGACGTCGCTCACTCTCCATTCATTTCCTATGGAACTTCTGTGATGAAGTGACAATCGCTTGCCCTCCTCCAGCCAAGCGACCGACGAAATTTGTGCATGTGAAATTTTGAGCTGGTACATGCAGATATGCACAAGCGGGCAGGCAACGTGACACAACAAAGCTGAAAAATGTTCAACTTTTGTCACTGTTGCATGGCACTAAAACCAATCAGAAGGGTTTCATTGACTGACCGATGCGTGGAGAGTATGCAGCACGTTGCCGTCTGCAACCACTTTCAAAATGGAGGAAAGTGTAATTTTAGCGGTGTTTGACTTTCCTATATTATATGACACTTCACGCAGAGATATAGATAAAAAGGCAGCCGTATGGGAACTTGTTGACGCCAGGGTGAAAATCTTCTGACTCTTTATTTTCATTTCTTTGTCTGATGCGGACTGCTTTGAAAATCCCTCCAATTTCATAATCGATCAAATTTCTTGGAGACAGGTGGCGCGAGAGCGTGATTTGCAATGCTGCTGTTGCTATCCCATCCCGTGTGTTGGGTTTCACCCCAGTGGCGATGAGGGCCATTTGTCGCTGTCATTTGTCACTCCCCGTGTGTTTAGCCCATTATACACTGCTTTGTAATATACAAGCAATTATATGGCACTTTTCTATCTTACTGACCACTCAAAGCACTTTAGAAGTTATAAAAGAGGAAGCAAATAGTAAGTAACTTTTAGAACCACTGAAGACTAATTTTTTTTTTTTATTGAAACCTGATCACTAGAAATACAGATTAGATTAGAGGGATAAAGTATATAAAGAAGTGAAAATAAATCAATACAGCTTTCTTTTCAATTATCCACAGTTGCATTTCTATGAAGAAATGTACAGGCAATTCAAAATGCTGAAAAATAACATTTTTCTTAGTAAACAAACATGGCTAAGTATTATAACATATGATATTTTATCAAAGAAATGTTGGCTATTGTAAAACCCTTGATTGCATTAATATATCAACAAAGTGCATAGAGTCCAACAGTCTGACAGTGTGGATTTGGGGACACAAGAGTAAGTCATCTTAAATAACGTACACCAAAAATGTTCTGCAATTTTATATGCGATATAATTGGGACAATAAAATGTGTGATCATCAGTATGATAGAAACAAATTAAGAAAATAAGTGACATTCAGATTAATTTGATATTATACAAAACACAAATATTGTCTTACATATTTTTTTGTCACCCGTACAAGTAATCTACTGAAGATGGGATTTTTGCAAAAGCAAATAAATGGCAGATGATTTTAGAAATGCTGTCAAAGAATGGCAAATTAATTGGATTTTTTCAGTAATGTAAAACTGATGTTATATCATAAATATATCATTAAAAAATCCCTAGATGAGTAGAGGTCCACTTGAAATAAAAGGAACATTTCTAAAAATATGTTTTATTATTAGTATATAGATATTTATTTCTATTCATATGATTGAATAGATAATTATATTTGGATATAAAAAATGTGTTTGCATATTCAAACATTTATTAATATTACACATTATGATTGCCAACTAAAAAAGAAAAGAACAAATAAACCTAGGTCTGCAATTCAAAAAGTCCTTTAACAGTTTTTTAATAGTTTTGTAGCTTTCCATCTATGAGTTAATTTTTTCTAATATAGGGAAAAGAGTAGGAGTCCAAGTAGAAAATGGATTACATTCATTCTGATGGAGGATGCATTACTTGTTGTTGTTGTTGTATTTCTGGGTGATTGAGTTTTTGAGGTTGTGGTTCTTGCAGCTGTTGTTGTGGAGAGTGCCAAAGTTGTCGAGGTTGGTGCAGCTGTTGTCATTGTTGCGGCAGCTGTAGTAGGTGGTGCAGCTGTTGTTGTGGTTGTTGTGACAGTTGCTGTGGTTGGGGCAGCTGTTGTCATGGTTGGGGAACCTGTTGTTGTGGTGGTTGCCATAGTTGTCGTTGTTGGGGCAGTTATTGTTGTGGTTAGGGCAACTTCCGTAGGTGGTATAGCTGTTGTGACAGCTATTGTGGTTGGGTCAGCTGTTGTTGTGGCTTGTATCACAGTTGTCATGGCTGGTGGGACGATTGTTATGGTTGATGGAGCTGTTCCTGCAGTTGTTGTGACAGCTGTTGTGATTGGGGCGGTTGGGGCAGTTGTGGCAGTTGTCGTGGCTGGAGGGGCTGTTGTCATGGTTGCTACACCACTTGTCATGGATTGTGCAAGTCTTGGTGCACCTGTTGTTGCAGTTGATAAAGCTGTGGTTGTAGTTAATGCAACTATGGTTGTTGTGGGGGCAGCTGTGATTGTAGTTAGGTCAAATGTTGAGGTTGGTGCAGTTGTTGTTTTGGTTAGAGCAGCTGTTGTCATAGTTAAGGCAGCTGTTGCTGTGGTTGGGACTGCTGTTGTCGTGGTTGGCGAACCTGTTGTTGGGGTGGGAACCACAGTTGTCAGATGTTGCGGCAGCCTGATGCAGGTGGTGCAGCAGTTGTTGTGGTTTGAGAACCTGCTGTTGTAGTTGGGGAACCTGTTATTGTGGTCGAGAAGTCACAGTTGTTGAGGTTTGTAAAGCCATGGTAACTGGTACAGCTGTTGTCGTGGTTGGTAAAGCTGTTGTAGGTGGTGCAGCTGTTGTTGTGATAGTTGTTGTGGTTTGGGCAGCTGTTGTGGGTGGTATCACAGTTGTCGAGGTTGGTGCAGCTGTTGTCGAATTTGTTGCAGCTGTTGTTGTGCATAGTTGTTGTGGTTGGGGCAGCTGTCGCAGTGGTTGTGGTCGGTGCAGCTGTTATTGTAGTTGATGCAGCCGTTGTCACTGTTGGTAAAGCCGTTGTAGGTGGTGCGAGCTGTTGTGGTTGATAACACCTGTTGCAGCTGGTGGAGTAGATGGTTGTGGTTGGTGTCACAGTTGTTGTTATTGCGGCAGCTGTTGTAGGTGGTGCAGCTGTTGTTGTGATAGTTGTGGCTTGGGCAGCTGTTGATGCGGTTGTGGCAGTTGTTAAGGTTAGACCAGCTGTTGCCATGGTTGGGGCAGGCATTGTAGGTGGTGCAGCTGTTATTATGGTTGTTGTGATTGGGGCAGCTGTTGTTGTAGCCGGGGCAGCTGTTGTCATGGATGGCATGGCAGTTGAAAAGGCTGGTGCAGTTGTTGATGAGGTTGGTGCAGTTGTTGTTTTGGTTAGAGCAGCTGTTGTCATAGTTAAGGCAGCTGTTGCTGTGGTTGGGACTGCTGTTGTCGTGGTTGGCAAACCTGTTGTTGGGGTGGGAACCACAGTTGTCAAAGTTGCGGCAGCTGATGCAGGTGGTGCAGCAGTTGTTGTGGTTTGAGAACCTGCTGTTGTAGTTGGGGAACCTGTTATTGTGGTCGGAGTCACAGTTGTTGAGGTTTGTAAAGCCATGGTAAGCTTGGTACAGCTGTTGTTGTGGTTGGTAAAGCTGTTGTAGGTGGTGCAGCTGTTGTTGTGATAGTTGTTGTGGTTTGGGCAGCTGTTGATGGGTGGTATCACAGTTGTCGAGGTTGGTGCAGCTGTTGTCGAATGTGTTGCAGCTAGTTGTTGTGATAGTTGTTGTGGTTGGGGCTGCTATTGCAGTTGTTGTGGTTGCGTGCAGCTGTTGTTGTAGTTGGTGCAGCCGTTGTCACTGTTGGTAAAGCCGTTGTAGGTGGTACAGCTGTTGTGGTTGTAACACCTGTTGCAGCTGGTGGAGTAGATGTTGTGGTTGGTGTCACAGTTGTTGTTATTGCAGCAGCTGTTGTAGGTGGTGCAGCTGTTGTTGTGATAGTTGTGGCTTGGGCAGGTGTTGTTGCGGTTGTGGTTGTTAAGGTTAGACCAGCTGTTGCCATGGTTGGGGCAGGCATTGTAGGTGGTGCAGCTGTTATTATGGTTGTTGTGATTGGGGCAGCTGTTGTTGTAGCCGGGGCAGCTGTTGTCATGGATGGCATGGCAGTTGAAAAGGCTGGTGCAGTGTTTGATGAGGTTGGTGCAGTTGTTGTTGAGGTTGGTGCAGCTGTTGTCGTGGTTGGTAAAGCTGTTGTAGGTGGTGCAGCTGTTGTTGTGATAGTTGTTGTGGTTTGGGCAGCTGTTGTGGGTGGTATCACTGATGTCGGGGTTGGTGCAGCTGTTGTCATGGTTTGCAGAGCTGTTGTCATGGTTATGGCAGCTGTTACAGGTGGTGCAGTTGTTGTGGTTGGTGCAGCTGTTGTTGTGGTTGGTGCAGCTGTTGTGGTTAGTATCGCAGTTGTCGTGGCTGGTGGGGTGACTGTTGTGGTTGATGTAGCTGTTGACGTGGTTGGAAAAGCTGTGGTTGTGGTTGGTGTCACAGTTGTTGTTATTGCGGCAGCTGTTGTAGGTGGTGCAGCTGTTGTTGTGATAGTTGTGGCTATGGGCAGCTGTTGATGGGGTTGGGGCAGTTGTTGAGGTTAGATCAGCTGTTGCTATAGTTGTGGCAGGCATTGTTGGTGGTGCAGCTGTTATTGTGGTTGTTGTGATTGGGACAGCTGTTGTCATAGTTGGGGCAACTGTTGTCATGGGTGACATGGCAGTTGATGAGGTTGGTGCAGTTGCTGTCGAGGTTGGTGCAGCTGTCATGGTTGGTAAAGTGGTTGTAGGTTGTGCAGCTGTTGTTGTGATAGTTGTTGTGGTTGGGGCTGCTATTGCAGTGGTTGTCGTCGTTGGAGCTGTTATTGTAGTTGATGCAGCTGTTTTCACTGTTGGTAAAGTCGTTGTAGGTGGTACAGCTGTTGTGGTTGTAACACCTGTTGCAGCTGGTGGAGCTGTTGTGGTTGGTGTCACAGTTGTTGTTATTGCGGCAGCTGTTGTAGGTGGTGCAGCTGTTGTTGTGATAGTTGTGGCTTGGGCAGCTGTTGATGGGGTTGTGGCTGTTGTTGAGGTTAGACCAGCTGTTGCCATGGTTGGGGCAGGCATTGTAGGTGGTGCAGCTGTTATTATGGTTGTTGTGATTGGGGCAGCTGTTGTTGTAGTTGGGGTCATGGATGGCATGGCAGTTGAAAAGGCTGGTGCAGTGTGTTGATGACGTTGGTGCAGTTGTTGTTGAGGTTGGTGCAGCTGTTGTCGTGGTTGGTAAAGCTGTTGTAGGTGGTGCAGCTGTTGTTGTGATAGTTGTTGTGGTTTGGGCAGCTGTTGTGGGTGGTATCACAGTTGTCGAGGTTGGTGCAGCTGTTGTCGTGGTTTGCAGAGCTGTTGTCATGGTTATGGCAGCTGTTACAGGTGGTGCAGTTGTTGTGGTTGGTGCAGCTGTTGTTGTGGTTGGTGCAGCTGTTGTGGTTAGTATCGCAGTTGTTGTGGCTGGTGGGGTGACTGTTGTGGTTGATGTAGCTGTTGACGTGGTTGGAAAAGCTGTGGTTGTGGTTGGTGTCACAGTTGTTGTTATTGCGGCAGCTGTTGTAGGTGGTGCAGCTGTTGTTGTGATAGTTGTGGCTTGGGCAGCTATTGATGGGGTTGGGGCAGTTGTTGAGGTTAGACCAGCTGTTGCCATGGTTGTGGCAGGCATTGTTGGTGGTGCAGCTGTTATTGTGGTTGTTGTGATTGGGACAGCTGTTGTCGTAGTTGGGGCAACTGTTGTCATGGGTGACATGGCAGTTGATGAGGTTGGTGCAGTTGCTGTCGAGGTTGGTGCAGCTGTCGTGGTTGGTAAAGCGGTTGTAGGTTGTGCAGCTGTTGTTGTGATAGTTGCTGTGGTTGGGGCTGCTGTTGTGGGTGGTATCACAGTTGTCAAGGTTCGTGCAGCTGTTGTCGAATTTGATGAAGCTGTTGTCATGGTTTGCAGAGCTGTTGTCATGGGTGGGGCAGCTGTCACAGGTGGTGCAGTTGTTGTTGTGGTTGGTGCAGCTGTTGTCATGGTTGGTATCACAGTTGTCGTGGCTGGTGGGGTGATTGTTGTGGTTGATGTAGCTGTTGTCGTGGCTGGAAAAGCTGTGGTTGTGGTTGGTGTCACAGTTGTTGCTGTGGCAGCTGTTGTAGGTGGTGCAGCTGTTGTTGTGATAGTTGTGGCTTGGGCAGCTGTTGATGGGGTTGGGGCAGTTGTTGAGGTTAGACCAGCTGTTGCCATGGTTGTGGCAGGCGTTGTTGGTGGTGCAGTTGTTATTGTGGTTGTTGTGATTGCGGCAGCTGTTGTCATGGATGGCATGGCAGTTGATGAGGCTGGTGCAGGTGTTGATGAGGTTGATGCAGTTGTTGAGGTTGGTGCAGGTGTTGTCATGGTTGGTAAAGCTGTTGTAGGTGGTGCAGCTGTTGTTGTGATAGTTGTGGTTTGGGCAGCTGTTGTGGGTGGTATCACAGTTGTCGAGGTTGGTGCAGCTGTTGTCAAATTTGTTGCAGCTGTTGTCGTGGTTAGGGCAGCTGTTACAGGTGGTGCAGTTGTTATTGTGATAGTTGTGGCTTGGGCA
>JAMQGT020012132.1:0-12189 GCA_024447675.2 Pterophyllum scalare | reverse complement strand
CCGAGTGGAGAAAAACGGTTAGAGACGTGAACAGGTTGGTGGTGTACCCGGGGCTTCTGTTTTGGACTACGCTTCCTCCTCACAGTCACCCAACCATGGATCCACATATTTGATGTGGCACAAATTTTATTTTGGATGCTCTTCCTGATGCAACCCTGGTATTTATATGGCTATGGACACTAACTTGTAACCCTCGAGGCTGAATTTTGTGTCTCCTCAGTATTAAACCAGATATTTTTCATGTATAAGGTGAGATGTTAACCAATACACCATGGAGTCACTAAACACTGTTCGTATAATACATCCTTTAATCAGAGACTTTGATGAATGTGCTTTTAAAAATGCTGTCAGAAAAAAAGTTAAATTAAAAAAACTGATCTGGTGCTCCTCTAAGGAACTCAATGTCTGCCTGTACCTGCTGAACAGTTTGATCATGTGATCTGGATGGTCATGGGGACAGGGGGTTCCACGTGCTGCCATCTGAATCAGCTTAGTGTTAGAGGTAGTATGACACAGGTGGATACCTAATCGAGACTACTGCAATGTGTGTACCTTCCATGGCACTGTGCTCTTGCTTGTGGCTCTTTATATCTGTGGATAAATTCTTCTTCTGTGACGTTGAGTCTTGATTCTCTAACAGCTCCAGCTTGTGGACTGCCTGCTGTAATCAAACAAAGATTCAGCTGTGCTTAAATTATTCTACACAAGGTTTTATGCCTGTGATCGAACCTCCTCCTCTCTCCTCTTCAGTGCCTCCAGCATCTGAGCATACTCCTCCTCCTTTCGTTTGGCCTCAGCTATGGTGGCTTCATTTTGTTCGGCATATGCCATGGCGACCACAGCCAGGATGAGGTTAATGAGGTAGAACGATCCAAGGAAGATGATGACCACAAAGAAGATCATGTACGTTTTACCTGCTGCTCGTAGTGTCTGCAGAGACAGGTGAAAGACAGGGGAAAACTAGTCTATCTGCGTCTGCTCTTGGTTTATATCATTAGAAAACACTTTTGTGCTTGTATAGTGATATTCAATTTAATTTTTTTATGTAGCACCAAATCAACACAAACATCTGCCTAAAGGTGCTGCATATTGTAGATAAAGACCCTACAATAATACAGAGAAAACCCAACAGTCAAAACGACTATGAGCAAGCACTTGGTGACAGCAGGAAAATCTCCCTTTTAGAGAAACTTCTGACTGAACCAGGCTCAGGGAGGGGTGGTCATCTGCTGTGACCAGTTGGGGCTGAGGGGAGAGAGACAGGACAAAAGACATGCTGTGAAAGAGAGCCAGAGATTAATTATAACTAATGATTAAATGCAGAGTGGGGTACACACAGAGTAAAAAGAGGTGAATGAAAAGAAACACTCATGGGAAGCCTTCAGCAAGCCTAGGCCTATTGCAGCAAAACTAAGGGAGAGTTCAGGGTCACCTAATCCAGCCCCAACTATAAGTTTTAACACAAAGGAAAGTTTTAAGCCCAATCTTAAAAACGGAGAGGGTGTCTGTCTCTCAAATCCAAATTGGGAGCTGGTTCCACTGAAGAGGGGCCTGAAAGATGAAGGCTCTGCCTCCCATTCTACTCTAGCATCCTAGGAACCACAAGTAAACTAGCAGTCTGAAAGTGAAGTGCTCTATTGGGGTGATACAGTACTGTGAGGTCTTTAAGATAAGATGGGGCCTGATTATTCAAGACCATGTATGTGAGAAGAATAATTTTAAACTCTATTCTAGATTCAACATGGACCCAATGAAGAGAAGTCAATTTGGAAGAAATACACTTGCTCTCTCTTTCTAGTCCTTGTCAGTACTCTTGTTGCAGCATTTTGTAACCCCCCACCCCCCTGGTTGCTCCCTGGGCAGTTTCTAGCTCCCGCGTGTTCCACATGCTGTGCTGTGTGTGCTACATACTCTATGTGTGATGGGTTAATTGAAGAGACTCACTGTATGTATGTGACAAATAAAGTTCTTCTTCTTCTGGACATATTCTGGTCAAAAATGAAAGTTTCAAAAGTTTCTATGCCATATATCAGGACAAGATCCAGAGTATGATTAAAGTGGTGGGTGGGCTCCTTTGCATTTTGAGAGAAACCAAATGAAACTACTACTAGATTAAATGCAGTGTTGAGGCTGTCATTTTCAGCATCTACATGGATGTTAAAATCACCGACTACAACTATTTTATCTGAATTGAGCACTAAATCAAACATAAAATCTGACAAATCAAATAGAAAATATTAGTAAGGTCCAGGTGGATGATAGACATTAACAAATAAAACAGGTTTTTGAATTCTCCAGCTAGGGTGGACAAGACTAAGAGTCAGAGTTTCAAATGAACTAAAAGTCTGTCTGGGTCTTTGATTAATTAATTAGCTGGAATGGAAGATTGCTGCTAATCCTCCCTCTTGAGCATTCTGACAGTTAGTATGACTCGGGGGTGTTGATTCATTTAAACTAACATATTCATCCTGCTGTAACCAGGTTTCTGTAATTGTTCTGTGTTCATTAATTTTTTACATTTTGTATTGCATATTGGTCTCTTTGACTCTTACAGGCCAAAGGTGTATGTGTCTGATGGTGTCTTTGTGATGTCTTTGTGGAAGTCCCACAGCAGATAATTCAGGAAAAAGTCTGTATATAAAAGATGGATGCAAAGCCCTATGCAAAAGTCTTGAGCTGCATTTCATTTCTCTATATTTTTCTTCCAGGAAGCCAGACTCTTGTTAGTGATCATGATTGACTACAGCTTGTAGTTTCTCATTGCCAGCATAAAAAGGGTTTGTTTCAATTTAAATCAGATGTATACATATACTTAATTTATATCATCACATTGACAGTTGCCTCAGGGTGCTTTATACTGTAAAGTGAAGGTCCAATTATATTCTGTAAAGAATTATGTAATTCATTATTATCAGGTCCCTCTGAAGGCTCCCTGAGAAGCCCTCAGTTGATATTGTTTCTAGTTTTATCTAAATGAAAATGAATTGAATTGGCCTCTTAGTGATTACCCTCTCATATTTTCTGTTCCTTTGCTTTTTTCAATAAGACATGAAACAAGTGACTGAGATCATAAACTCAACAGGAAAGAGTTTACTGAGCTCAGAGACCAGTCAACACTAGATTTATTTTCTCATAGAGGTCTATACAACCAGAGCATTTGTTCCCTGTTCAGCATTAGAAAGAATGCAGGTTTCTCTACTTACAGGTTGCATTTATTTTTAAAGATTATGTCTGGAAACAGCCTGTAGTGGACCATTGAGTTACTGACCAGCTGGAACAGATTTTCCCAGAAGTCCTGAGTCATGAGTCTGAACAAAGCCAGGAACGCCCAGCCGAATGTGTCATAGCTGGTATAGCCGTAGTTTGGGTTTCTCCCTGCCTTCATACAGATGTAACCATCTGGACAGACCCTGAACATATTTTCATCATCATTATTATTGTTGATATTACTACTATTATCAATTATGATTAACTATGTTGACATACCCAGCATCAGAGCTGTTTCCGCACAGCAGAGCATCAAGATGACCAGGAAGATGGTAATGGTTCTCTGTGAAACACAGACAAGTTTTACAGCTGAACGTAGTATCCTTCAGATAAGGTCTAAATCTAACCCCTGAAGTCTTCCTACCTGGGTTGTTGATGTACTCATAGAAATCAAAGTCACTACTTCCTGTGTTGTTGCTGTGAGTGCCATTGCTATGGAAACTGGCATTAAGGTTGATATCTGCCGTGTGGTTGCTAAGCAATGGTGGCAACATCAGGACACATTTTTGCCTCAGGTTTCCCATGAAAAGCTGAAGACCAATCAGAGCAAAAACACTGAGGCAGAAAACTGTCAGGATCATGACATCAGCCAGTTTCTTCACTGATTGGATGAGGGCTCCAACAATGGTTTTCAGACCTGTGGATGGGATGTGTGTTAAAATCCAATCACAAACACAAAGTCATCAGTATAAAGAAACTAAAATCACTGCAGTTTGTTTGATGGTTACAATTTTAAACAGATTTAAGATAGCTGTAGCTGAAATCCCTCTCTCTCTTTCTCTCTCTCTCTCTCTCTCTCTCACTCACACACAAACACACACACACACACACACACACGCATACGCACACACACACACACACACACACACACACATACGCACACACTGACCAGGGATGACAGTAATTGTTTTGAGGGCTCGAAGAACTCTGAACGTCCTCAATGCAGAAACATTTCCCAAATCCACAAATTCCGTCAAATATCTGAAAGAGAAACACCATCATCATCACTTTCATTATCATTGCCACTATCAACATCTTCTTCACCTGCTTTATCATCACCACCATTATTATCACCTTTATCTTCATCTTATTTCAATGTTTGAATTTTAACTTGGAAGATAGAATAGAAATTGTTTCTGTCTTTACAATTAGAGCTGCCTTAAAGGTTGTTTTATCAACAAAAAAGAAAAGAAAATTACATCTTGACTTAGTACACTAAATTAAAAATCACTCTTTAGTTTTATGAATAATATGCTGTCTGGTCATGCAATTCCCTCAGGTGTATCATTGATTATTACGCCATGCTGATGACCATGAAGTCCAGCCAATTCCACGGGTCTCTGAGGAAAGTGAATTCTCCAATGCAGAATCCTCGAGACAAAACTTTGATTGTTGCCTCAAATGTGTAGATGCCCGTGAACACGTATCTGCTCAACAGAGAAACAATAAAACACAAATTTCATAGAAATTTAGATAAAACTTGCCACAGTCAATAAGATAATTATATACACTGTCCAGCCACAAAAAAGTCCACCTGGATTTAACTAAGCAAATAAGATCAGAGCCTTCAATTGGATAACTATTGCAGTGATTAATATATTTCAAATGAGAACACCCAATTTAACTCTAACTGATGCAGTGAGTAGCTTCTCATTTCATAAATAACTATGTAGGAAGACACATCCCATGGTTATGGAAAAGATGTTGCTGCATTATGGAAGGGTCAAATTATTGGCTCGCAACCAAAGAAAACAGCCAAGGGGAAAGTTAAATTACCAAAACTCAGAATTCTCCAACACATTATTAAAACGTGGCAGGATAGAGGTGAAAAAACCCTAAATGATTATAACTAGGGATCATATTGTAAAAAAAATCAACAGTAGAACTCATGGCTGTGTTTCACAGTGAATGTAGGAGCATTTCCGCATGTACAATGTGAAGAGAACTCAAGGGATTAGATAGCTGTGTAGTCTTAAGAAAACCAAAAGAAGACTTCAGTTTCCTAGGAAGCATAAAGACTGGACTCTGGAGCAATGAAAGAAAAGTCATGTGGTCTTATGAGTCCAGGTTTATCCTGTTCCAGGTTTTTCCATCAACTGGTTTTTTCTTCTTTGATGGCATGGGAATATTCCATGGACTCACTGCAGTTGTACAGAGACTGAATGGCCTGCAACAACGGGCCAGACACCCCCATACTCCCGCAGCACCTCCCCAGGATACCCCGAGGGACATGGTCAAATGCCTTCTCCAAGTCCACAAAGCACATGGAGACTGGATGGGCAAACTCCCACGCACACTCAAATATCCTTGAGAGGATAAAGAGCTCATCCAGCCCTCTGTGACCAGGAGAAAAACTGCATTGTTCCTCTTAAATCCAAGGTTTGACTAATGGCCGGTCCCTCCTTTCCAGCACCCTGGCATAGACCTTACCGGGGAGGCTGAGGAGTGTGATCCCCTGAAAATTGGAGCACACCCTCCAGTCTCCCTTCTTGAAGATGGGGACCACCACCCCGGTCTGCCAGTCCAATGGCACTGCCCCAGATCTCCACACGATGTTTCAGAGGTGTTTCAACCAAGACAGCCTTACAACATCCAGAGCCTTCAGGAACTCAGGGTGAACCTCATCCACCCCAGGGGCCTTGCCACCAAGGAGTTGTTTAACTGCCTCAGTGACCTGACCCCCAGTGATGAGCAAGTCATCTCCCTTGTTCCCAGACTCTGCTTCCAGTACAGAAGGTGTGTCAGTGGGATTCACGAGGTCTTCGAAGTATTCCTTCCACCATCTGACTATAGCCTCAGTTGAAGTCAGCAACACCCCACCTGCACTATAGCCTGTGTGAGTGGAGCACTGCTTTCCTCTCCTGAGTCACCTGACTCAGAATCGCTTCGATGCCATCTGAAATTCTTTTTCCATAGCCTCACTGAACTCCTCCCACAACCGAGTTTTTGCTTCGGCCACTGCCTGAGCTGCATTCCACTTGGCTTGCTGATACCTGTCAGCTGTCTCTGGAGTCCCACAGGCTAACCAAGCCTGATAGGATTCCTTCTTCAGCTTGATGACTCCCTTCACCTCCGGTGACCACCATCTGGTTCGGGGGTTACCACCACAACAGGCACCAACCACCTTGCAGCCACAGCTCTGAGCAGCAGCCTCAACAATGGAGGTGAGGAACATGGTCCATTCAGACCTTGTCCTTAGCCTCCCTCGGAATGCTGTCGAAGTTCTGCCGGAGGTGGGAGTTGAAGATCTCCCGGACTGCAGCTTCTGCCAGGCATTCCCAGTGCACCCTCACAATACATTTAGGCCCGCCAGATCAGTCCAGCATCTTTCCCCGCCACCTGATCCAACTCACCATCAGGTGGTGATCAGTTGACAGCTCAGCTCCTCTCTTCACCCGAGTGTCCAGAACATACAGCCGCAGATCTGATGATACGATTACAAAATTGATCATTGACCTGTGACCTAGGGTGTCCTGGTGCCACGTGCACTGATGGACATCCTTATGTTCGAACATGGTGCTCATTATGGACAAACTGTGGTTTGCACAGAAGTCCAATAACAAAACACTATTCGGGTTCAGATCGGGCAGGCTGTTCCTCCCAATCACGCCCCTCCAGGTCTCCAAAATGCTGCAGCTAGAGTACTGACAGGGACTAGAATGAGAGAGCATATTTCTCCCATATTGGCTTCTCTTCATTGGCTCCCTGTTAAATCTAGAATAGAATTTAAAATCCTTCTCCTAACATACAAGGTCTTGAATAATCAGGCCCCATCTTATCTCAAAGACCTCATAGTACCGTATCACCCCAATAGAGCACTTCGTTCTCAGACTGCTGGCTTACTTGTGGTTCCTAGGATACTTAAAAGTAGAATGGGAGGCAGAGCCTTCAGCTTTCAGGCCCCTCATCTGTGGAACCAGCTCCCAGCTTGGATTCGGGAGACAGACACCCTCTCTATTTTCAAAATTAGGCTTAAAACTTTCCTTTATGATCAAGCTTATAGTTAGGGCTGGATCAGCCGACCCTGAACCACCCCTTAGTTATGCTGCTATAGGCCTAGGCTGCTGAGGGGGGTCCCATAATGCACTGTTTCTTCTCATTCACCTTTATTTACTTGTTTATACTTCACTCTGTATTTAATCATTATTATTAATCTCTGCCTCTCTTCCACAGCATGTCTTTTGTCCTGTCTCTCTCCACTCAGCCCCAACCGGTCGCAGCAGATGACTGCCCCTCCCTGAGCCTGGTTCTGCTGGAGGTTTCTTCCTGTTAAAAGGGAGTTTTTCCTTCCCACCGTCGCCAAGTGCTTGCTCATAGGGGGTCGTTTTGACTGTTGGGTTTTCTCTGTGTTATTGTAGGGTCTTTACCCACAATACAAAGCGCCTTGAGGCGACTGTTTGTTGTGATTTGGCGCTATATAAATAAAATTGAATTGAATTGAATTGAATGTCATTGCCCATGTGAGCGTTGAAGTCTCCCAACAAGACTATGGAGTCACCAGATGGAACACTCTCCAGCACCCCACCCAGCAACTCTCCATCCTCAACATTGTTTTTTTTCATTATTTTTCAGGCATATGTGTGCATTTAAATTCTATATTTATACTTTTGGGAGCTTTTATTTTCTATGTGACCTTTGACCTCTCAGGGATGTCACTTCCTATAGTTTATTTTTTTGAAAATCAGATATCATTTATAAACATGATCTTGTTATTATTCTCAGTTCGCTAGAGCCCTTGCTGTGGGAGGTGAGTTTAAGCCAGTACTCCTGTTTAGAAAGCAATTAAATACTGTGAAAGTACTAGAAAATGTCTTAAACCAGGCATTCCCAAAGTTGAGTGCTGAAGCCCACTTAAAAAAAAATTATCAGAAAGACAAACATTGATTCAGTTGGATGCCATTTTGTTTTTTAGGATAGGGTTTGGGGTTTTCTTGTCAAATTTTCCTCAACTTGATTTTTATCTTCATGTATGTCTTTGCTCTTCTTCAAGTGGCAGGTGTGACTTCAGTATGGCACAGCATTTATACTTCTGCCTAGGATCAGCTAAACCAGTATTTCCCAAAGAATGTGCCATGGCACATAAGTGTGCCGTGAGAAATCAGGCGTGTCAGGTTTGGGCAGTGGCAAGCGAAGCAGAGGACCCTAATGCAGGACTTAGACAAGGAGCTGAATGATAACTTGAAGCTTTAATCCAAATACATGGCAATAAAACATGAACATAGCATAAACATAAATGTGGCATAAAGCACACAGCAGGGAAAAACCAATGACACAACAAGAACCAGGGAGAACTGAAGACAATATATATACACAAAAGGATAATGAGGGGAGTGGAAACACGTGAGAAACACAGCTGGACACAATAACACTGACAAGACAAAGGGAAGCAAAATTAAATACAAAGCACAAGGAACACAAGATTGTTAAAATAAAACAGGAAGTGAAGACGCACATGTAAACTTAAAACAGAGGAAACCTAAACATGACTGGACACCCACTTGAACACAGGGAAGAGCAGAACTAACATGGGAAACTAATCAGAAACCCAAGGCATACTAAAATCCTAATACAAACTACAAACACAACCATAAATAAAACAAAACAAAAAAAAAAACAGAAAAAAAGAAACACAAAACACTGGACCACAGGCCCAGGACCATGACAAGATGTGCCGTGGAAGATTATCCAGACTAAAAAAGAGAGAGAGTTGTTGACGAAGATCTTTGTGTGTGTGTCTTTCTTCAATTCCTGCAAGAATATCAGCTTTGTGTTCAACTAAACGGGCCCAGAATTCACGCTAAGTAAATTGAGACTATATTTTGGTTATATTTTGATAAATATACTTTTTGTTTATGGTGGTATGCCTTGTGATTTTTCTAATGTGAAAATATGTGCTGCCATTTAAAAAGGTTGGAAAACACTGAGCTAAACAACCAAAGCGGTTCAGATAAAAAAAAAGAAAAAAGAAAAAACGGCTCCTGGAATAAAAAAAAGTCAAAACAGGAAACATGGTAATTGCTGTGTGTGTGTGTGTGTGTGTGTGTGTGTGTGTGTGTGTGTGTGTGTTTTAACATTTCCTACAATGAATACATCATGTGATTTCATGACCCAGGGGCACACTCCAGATTTATGGCTCAGTCTCTACAGGGTGCTACAAAATATGACAAAAACCAGGAGGACAACCTTCAACAGCAATATTAGTACGCTACAATGATGCCAGGAAGACAACGCTAACCATGAGCTACCTGTTACACTCTCTCTCTCTCTCTCTCTCTGTGTGTCTGTGCGTGTGTGTGTGTGTGTGTGTGTGTGTGTGGACTCACTCGACTGTCTTGCTCCATGCTGGAGGGTTGCTCATCGTCATAAAGACACAATTGCTCAGAATTGTCACCATGATGAACAGACTGAATAATGTTTTATTTGTAAGAAAAAAATTGTGATCTGTGTTATCATAAAGTCAAAGTGTGACATCATACAGGTACAGTGAGACATCATAAAGGATATGAATGAATGAGAATCTTGATGGCTAATCTCCTCAGTGGGTTGAATGGACTCAGGAGGTAACAGGCAGGCTCAGCATTAAATCTGTAGATGATGTTTCCCTTACTGAGCACAACAAAGGTCTGCAGAGAGAGACAGGTGAGAGAGAGAGGTGACTGGCAGACAGGTGTTTGCAGGTCTGGTGTCTGTATGAAACCTTCATAAGTGAAAGGTTTTGTTTGTGTTTAAGTCAGTCTTTATGGTCTGAGAGCAGAACAGAAAGAAATGGTAAAATAAATGAGCAAACATAAAATCTGATTTAATTCCTGATGCAAGTCAATCATGAAGCCATCCACTTCCTCAGACAATCTCAGACAAGATCCTGAGATCACCAAACCTGACACCCTCCACTTTTTAGATTAGATTAGATTCAACTTTATTGTCACTGAACACAGTAACAAGTACTTGAACAACAAAATGCAGTTTGGCATCTAACCAGAAGTGCAGAGTAGTAAAGGTATGTACATGGGCAATGCAGGTATGAACTGACTATACTATATAATGTATGCTATGAATGTGCTAAAAAACACACACACACACACACACGCACACACACACACACACACACACTCATACACATATATATATATATATATATATATATATATATATATATATATATATATATATATATATATATATATATATATATGTATGTATGTATGTACACAGATTATTACTGCAGGCTTGAATTGTATATACTATAGAATATATACAGTAGATGAATATACTAACATGTATGTACAATATAAACAGTTATGAACAGTTGTTAAATATAAAGGTCGATAAATATGTATGTATAGTTACAGCGAGGAGTAATTAGTTGGGGGTGTGGGGGTGTACAATCAGTCCGGGGGTGGTGGTGGGGTTGTGTCACGTCTGTGTAGAGTTTAGCAGGGTGACAGCTGAGGGGAAAAAGCTGTTCCTGAAACTGCTTGTTCTGGAACGTAGGGACCTGTAGTGCCTCCTGGACAGGAGGAGGGTAAACAGTCTGTGGCCTTGGTGAGAGCTGTCCCTGGTAACAATGCTTGCCCTCCACAGGCACTGCTTACTGTGAACAGCCTCAATGGTGGGGAGTGATAAACCGGTTATACGCTGGGCCGTTTTCACCACCCTCTGAAGAGCCTTCCTGTCCATGACAGAACAGTTACCATACCAGACTGTGATGCAGCTGGTAAGGATGCTCTCGATGGTGCTGTGGTAGAAGTTCACCAGGATCTGAGTAGACAGATGGGCCTTCTTTAGTTTCCTCAGGAAGAAGAGCCTCTGGTGAGCCTTCTTGACCAGGATGGAGGTGTAAACTGACAAAGAGAGATCCTCGGAGAGGTGGACCCCCAGAAACTTGAAACTGGAGACACGCTCCACCTCAGCTCTGTCAATCTGAATGGGTGTGTGTGTGTGCCTCCAGCGGTTCTCCTGAAGGCCACAATGATCTCCTTGGTCTTTTTGGTGTTGATGAATAGGTTGTTGTCGGCTACCGTGATGCCAAGTGCTGGACCTCCTCCCTGTAGTCCATGTCATTGTTGTTGGTGATGAGGCCGATCATTGTCGTGTTGTCTGCGAACTTGATGATGGTGTTGGAACCATGCACCAGTTTGCAGTCATGTGTGAAGAGGGAGTAGAGGAGTGGCAGCCCTGTGGAACGCCGGCGTTCAGGATAAGGGTGGAGGAGGTGAGGTTGTCTGACCGAACAGACTTGGGTCTGTTGGTCAGAAAGTCCAGAATCCAGTTACATAGGGAGGGGTTGATGCCGAGGTTGCTCAGTTTGGTGATGAGACTGGAGGGGATGATGGCGTTGAATGCTGAGCTGAAGTTGATGAACAGCATTCTTACATAGCTGTTGTTGTTGTTCAGGTGGGAGACGGCGGAGTGAAGTGGTATGGAGATGGCCTCATCAGTACTTCTATTCTGGTGGTAGGCAAACTGGAAAGGGTCCAGGGTGGGAGATAGGATGGTTTTTGTCATGGTCTGTTGGTTGCTGGCTTCCCTATCACCTGGGATCAGGAGGTTGAACTGGATCCCTACCCTTCTAGGTGGAGTCTGGAGTCTTCCACTAGCTGAGCACCTGTGTTACATCAAGCCTCGTCAGCTGTGGTATTTCAGGACCAGCTCCACCATCCAGCCTCTGCCAGATTATCTGCCTCCTTAGAGTGGTAATGAGGTCCATCTCTGCATGCCTCCAATGCAGTTTGTATGTGTGTGCTAACATTTTGTTTTTTGTCCTCTTAGTTTGCATCCTTCCACCTGTTGCAAAGAAGGGGAATGCCTGCTCATCCTCCGCGGCACATTCTTCAGGCTCTAGGACTTGGCAACTAATCTGGACCTCTTCTCTTCCATATTCCTATGGAGTTCACCATCTTAGTTTCAACCCCTCTATGACAG
>JAMQGT020012131.1:0-38331 GCA_024447675.2 Pterophyllum scalare | reverse complement strand
TGCAGAGCATGTGTTCGTTTGCCGATATATTGCTCTGTATGATGTGGTGGTAAAGGGGGAAGGGAGGCATACATGTGAGCTTGCTGGACACGTAGAACGCGGTCACGTGACGCTGAGCCGCGTTCTCCCGCCTGCCCCGCTGTCTCTAGCTGCAGCATAGTGACATGAAAACAAAAATGGTGGCAGTGGTATATGGAATCTACGTGATTGAATAGGTCACTGATGAGCTCCCATTGCTGCTGCCACAGATGCAGGTCTTACATGCAGTAAGTGTGCGAGAGAGAGCCACAGAGGTGGAGAAAAAGAAGGACCACAGTGAAGCAAAAGGAAATACTGCCCTGTTGGAAATCAGAGGACAGATCAAGGGTATTCAGTCCTCAGTGTAGAATCTCTCAGAGGATAAGATTTATTTATTTTTCCGTCACCTTTATGCTACCCACTCAGCTGCCCATGTTCCCACATTAGTCATGGTGTTTTCCTTGCTCATGGTCCCTCAGGGATGATAAATTTTTATTGGAGGGGATAGAATGTAGCCCTCCTGGTGATCTAACAAATTACTGCTGATGTAATGGTCCAACACTGGTTTATGCGGCAAGCAGCAGCAGTCAGGGGGCTCGTCCCACACAGTGTTCAGCAGTCCGAGATGAAGCAGACAGCATATCACACTGGCTGTAAATCCTCCTCCTGCCATGGGTGTGGCCAACCACTCTTGCGAAGCAGACTCCCGCTGCTGCGATTTTAATGGGGGAGCAGCCGCAGAGCCAATTACTAAATGGTTTTAGTAATTGGAGGGCAGAAGAGAGGGACAGTGTGACTGATGTGAGACAAACTTATTTGTGGGTGTTTCACTGGTGATAAAGATGCAGGGCAGATGTGTTATCGTAAAAAGATGATTTTTTTCTGCCTTCTTTTTAAAAATATACACTGAACGATGATAACTCGTGTTATCATCGTTTTTATTAAAACTTTTTAGAGACTAGAGAGATGCTAGGTTTTTATCCATAGCATCCCAGTTAATATAGGTGATGCAGTCAGGATATTCCTAGAGAACTGTTTAAACGGGAGGAAAAAATTTCAAACTAGTCGGAAAGTAAGAAAACAATCAGAAATCAGAATTGAGCAAAACCTCACGGACATGTTAAACATTGCCAACAAGAGACAATGGGGGGGGGGCATTTTTGAGTAGTGGGGAGTCACTGCATAACATGTTAGATCCCACATTTATTTGGTGCTGTTGTGCAAAATAAAATGACCAACTAAGTGTTTCTGTTTGCAAATTGTGCCGACAAGTCGCTCACTACCCTGGCACACACGCTCATTCTAAGACTTAGTATCCTCTCTATAGTGATTATTCTCTTGTGATCACATTTAGATTAGGTTTAGATGAAATTTCATTCAGATTATGAATCTTAGAGCCGTGTGCTGCAGAGCCGTGTGAATGGCAGGTAGAAAGACACCTCCATCGCTTAGGGCTACGACTGCGAGACCCAACTGGATCCTTTTGTCTTATAAAAATGACTTATTAAAGGGACAAGTGTTTTGAGGAGCAGAGCTCTGATCAGGTTCATTTAATGGAAGGATGATCCTGCCTCTTTAATTATCACAGCATCATCTTTCATTTATCTGCTCGTCTTTAGAGAAGGAGGCTTCTCTCCACCGTAGATGGTCGTCTGTGCTGCAGGGAAGATGTCTGCCTGCATGGCTGCTTTCTCCTGATTGCTCATTTGCCTCCCTTTTGTCAATCTCATTATTTAAATCATAGCCCGAATCCTGTTGGGTTGCAACAAAGCACCACCAGCAGGCGGCCATGTTTTCACACACAGCAATCCTTTCTCAGCCCCAGTGACTGAAGAAACACATACCTCCAATAAAGCTAAAGTGTTGTCAGTGATCCTCGGGCGTCTTTTAAGTATTTTTTGCTGCGTGTCTCAGCGCGCCTGTAGCAGTGAGAGTCGTCTGATCTTTCAGCTTCGGTACATTTTCGACTGTTGTGTTCAACATTTGCGTTAGCCCCAATTTATAGTGTTTCTCTGAGCAAGGCCTGTGGTGGGATGAGAACAATAAACAAAGCTTCTCTCCTTTAGTACAAGCTGCCCTTTGAGTTAAATGTAGGCGCATCATTTAAAGACTACAATAAGCCTTGCAGTCTTCTCAGTCATTTGGCTGACAGTGAACTTAATTACAGAATCAAACATCACTGTGTTTAGGCGTCGTCAACGCAGCCAAGTTGCGGTAGACTAATCTCTGGAACACACAAGATCTAATTCTGCTGTGCGATGGACCTGTACAATACTGTGAACATGGAGCCGGTCGAATCTGATAATCAGGAAGAAAATAAGGGTAATAAATGACCAAAAACAAAAATAACAGTGTGTAATCTGATGAATATCATCTACCAGTCTTTCCTTTTATTTCAGCTGATTAAACAATGCAATTGTTTAAGGCAGAACTGAAGAAATGCTGATCTAAGTAAACCGGATTGAGAGCCAATATATACGTGTTACAACTAAACATGGCTCTCCTTCACTGCCTCCGGCTCCGTCTTGCCTCGTACTTTCTCTGTGACCTGGTTAATTTCCAGCACTCTTTAAAGTCCTCCTGCCTTTTTGGATTATCCACATTCCTTTTATCAGGCAGATTATTCTGAATGCTCTTTCTGAAAATCCCATTAGCATACTTCATCTCTAATGCCAGACTCTATCTCTTAATTCTCCTCATTCTCTTTTCCCTGTAATTCCCATCTTTCACGTTCTAATTCAAGCAGCACCGTAAACTCTTTTTTTTGTTCTTCCAAGAACATATTCTAAATTTGAGCTTAAAATCTTAACATCTTACTCACTAAGGCCATGGGATTTTACAGTTGAGATAAGATGGATCAAGAGGAGTCTGATGAAGTCAGCGGTTTATTGTTAAAAGGTAAGAACTCGGGTTCGGCAAAAGTGCAACTTTTGCATTTTAACACCGTCTCCACGTGTGTGTCTTTTATACGACCTCTACAGCAGAATTCACAGAGAACATACTAGAAAATACTAAACCAATGCATCACAGATTAGTCAATCAGCACTTTTACTTAGCCAGAAGGTTTTTATTACGGTACTGACATGATCCAGCAGTCTCAGTATTAGTAACACACCTTTCATTGCCCCAGAGCTAATTCTGCGTGAATCAACTGTAAAAGCTTCTTTGAACTTCTGAAGTGACCACACCTCTATTGGGTTTCCACCCGTCACTCTCCGACTTTAATCCCATTTCACGTTACCACACCGTATTCCACTGCATTTGCCAGGCCGTGAATAGCATGCACTACTTCCTTGCCTTTACACAGTGAGCGTGCCTTTAGTATAGCCTGTGCTTCTAGCTGAGTGGGGGGGGGGGTTTGGAGGAGTTATATTTGTTCTCCTTTCAGTATTAAAGATTAACATGGTCCCAGCCATCTTCACTCCCCCCCCTACTTCCCTCCCGCTGCCTGTTCTCTTTCTGCCATTATTAACTCAATTCTTTATTTAGAAACAGGCAGTTAGTGTAGTGTGGGCCTGAGAGACTGCACACCACAGCCCTGTCAGGACTACTAGATGTAGGTTACTTCCCTTAGATGTGACATAGGAGCCAGCTTCTAGGCCAGGAGAGCCGGAGCAGGCAGGGCTGACACACGCCGCCCCAAGAGTCATTCACCCACGAGGAGGGAGGCAGACAGGAGATCGAGGACGGGGTTGACTGGGGTCAGTATGCCTCTCTGGGACCCGATGTGATTCACCTTCCCGAGTGCTGAACTTCACTGCCCCTCGGGGGAGTTCGTCATGGGTCTGGTGAAAGTTTGCTTTTGTACAACTCCAATTCAGAAGGCTTTTGAGATGGCTGAACAAGCTGAAAATGAGACAGTAAAACTGTACGAAAGTGAGAAAATCTAATCAAAACAAAAAGATAACAGTGAAAAAACTTAGGGGATTTTTTTTTTAACTTGCTTGTCAATGCTGCTGTCACTTTATCACACATTTAATTTATGTAAGTTATCAGATGTTTTCTGACTGCTCCAAAGGCTCAAAGCATAAAAAATAAATGAAGCCTCATCAAACGTTTTTGTCCTGCATCTTTAAAAATAAATAAAAACAAAAGTATAAGCTTGTGCCAAAGCACCTTAGGGGCTGCCCTGATTATACATTGCAAGTCTTTAGGAAAAGTCCTTTAAAAGTCATTACAAAAACTGATAGGGAATCAGCATAAAGCCTTTAAAATAAGTACTCAGGCAGTTCTGAATCAATAATAATATTAATGTCTACCCTCCTGTCCTTAAGAGGGAAGTCTCTATCTGTGGTTACCTCGGGTGAACCGGTTGACTCATTGGATTTAGTGTTGATGCAACAGCTAATCAGGTCAGCGTGTTGGCTATTTGCACTCCTTTTAATTTATTGTTACAGGAGATGTTTCCAGTACTCTGCACTTCATTTTATATAAAACAGATGGACTGCCTTTGTTGCATGAAAGACTTGATAGGCATATTTTTACCTATAAAGCCTTCATTGTAAATCTGCCATTGTATATCACATCCTTGATAGATTGGCGCTCTGGGCCATACCATACTCGTACAGCAACTGGCAAGTTTTGTTTTATTGGGTTCATTTTCTTATTGGGTTTATTCATTTTATTCTTTTATCTTAAGATTGTGATCTATGCAAGCATTGTTGCTTGTTCTATACTGTTTCCTAAGGTACCCTTTGGCAGTAGAAGTGTCTACTGCTGGCATGTCAAGCTCTTGCTCCCTGTCAGAACCATTCTGAAGCACTCAAAGCACAAGGTTCATCAGCACACAGTCAGGGTGACACTTGATGTTTGCCCCAAGATGTGAGTGACTTAAAAACTCAAATGCTTGAGTCACTTTCAATTAATCTCCATCCCTTGAGTTCTGTAACCAGGGGACTCGCTGTCTGTTAAACTCATTTCAGTGTCTGTCTGAGTCTTGATTTTGACAAATTGCACATATGGAGCTCTATATTTCCTAATTTTCTTCTCTGTTATGTCTCTTCAGGCCTACAACCGGCACAACGCCGACATCTCTGTCCTACCACTGGCTCATCTCGGCCACCCACTAGCAGCAATGCCAAGAGCTCCCCAGCTACAGCCAAACCTGCCACTCCTAAAACGCCCTCTGCCGCTGCCAAGCCGGCTGCCCCCAAACCAACCTCCACTACCCCCTCTGGTGGCAAACCTCCAGCATCTCAAACATCCAAAAACACAACCCCTGTGAAAAAAGGTAAAAACAAAAAAATCAACAAAGAAACACAGTTATTCAAAATATCGGACAAAATGTTATTGTAAATCCTGGTATCTGAATTAGCTCAGAATTTCAATATTGGCACATCTTTAGTCTTTAACCTAAGAATGAAAAAGCAAATGCTGGCAACCAAATTATTATCAGGCAATTTTTCAGCCAATATTTACCACTTTAATTGCCTCTGGTCTATCAGCATTTAAGAAGCCATTCTCCAGCAGCTGTGGCCTGTGTCATTCTCTTTATATCAGGAATCAAGTTGTACTCATTTTTGTAAACACAGGTGTAAAAAATCATTTTAATTAAGACTCTGTACTAAATATAACGAACCTTAATTAATGTAATTAGTAACACCTGTGTTTTCCTACTACGCAGTGTCAAAGTGGGTGCTGGAAAAAAGATCTTCTGAATTAGTGTTTATTCAGAGATAATGTGTTAAAGGTCTTTCTCTGTGTTTCTGGGACAACAGGGAGAATAAATAACCTCAAAGAGGAAATGAACAATAAAACTCAGTATCAGCTATCAGCCAATCACTGGTATCTGTGCCTTGCTAAGTATTTTGAACCAAAGGCAAAGATGTTTTGGATCAGTAGCAGAACTGAATTTAAGACTTCAGTCATGTTTTGCTTTAAATTCACAAGTTCATGACTTTACATTGTAACTGGCATTTTAGACATTCACAGGTCTGATTTAAATGGAAGGTACAGCAGGGTGTCATCTGTGTAGGGGTGGTAGGAGATTTTCTGTTTAACACTATGAATGGTCTAATATGGAGTGGAGACAGAAGTACTGCAAGACAACACATTTTGAATGCATGCATATATGTGAAGCAAAGCCAACTTTATTTATGAAACACTTTAAAAACAGCAACCACTGACCAAAGTGCTGAACATGGGGACAAAAACATACCAGAGCAAGAGAAAATACAATAAATAGAATCAAAATTACAACACAAAATAAAAGCATCAATAAAATACAAGAGATGATTAAACACGAGCAAAACAATAAAACAACATGTTAAGTAAAATCAACATCTCAAACTGGGTTGAAAGCCAAGCAGAAGAGGTGGGTTTTAAGAGTAGATTTTAAAATGGCCAGTGAAGAGGCCTGATTAATGTGTGCTTACATTTATACATACCGTGAAAAACAGCTGCTATTCCTCCTCCTCGGCCTGATGTCCAGGGGGAGTTAAAATAACCACAGTCAGGTGGCAAAAGCTCCGAAAGAAGGTGAACTCACCAACATTCACCCAAGTCTCCATCACACAGAGGACGTCCCATCCATTAGAGATGAAGAAATCCTTAACAATGAAAGGAGACATACCCACTCCTAAATCTTAAATGAATTAATAAATTATACCATATGCACCTTGTAACAATAATCAGCAGCCACTCCAAAATATTCTTCATTCTGTGGAGGGATTTCAACTCTACTTTCTTTGACTGTTGGGCTGGGCTGCAGAGTAGCAGCACCAGCTCTCCACCTTCCAGGTTCTAGGTAGAGTAGCCCTCCAGCAGATCTCTAGACTGCTGTAGGTAGCTGCAGTCCAAGACATTGAAGTCTGAGTTTGGAACAGGACGAGAGACCTGAGACAGCTGAACTGACATTGATACTGGTCACTATAGTAATATAACCAATCTGCCGTACAGTGACAGACAAAAAGGCTAGATAGCAGCGACTGAACTTTAAAAACATGAGTGAAAGGACTGTGCATAGTAGGGCTGCAACAATTCCTCGAGTAACTCGAATAATTCAATTATAAAAAATCCTCGACAAATTTGTTACTTCAATGCTTAGTTTTAATCCCTGATTAGCGACTAAAAATAGACCTGCAATAGAAACATATAGGCCACAGCAGATGGATCCACATGTTTGATCTGTCAGATTTTTACACTGCATACCCTTCCAGACACAACCCTCTTAGGGATTTGTATCTCATCCGGGTCTTGGACCAAGGATCTTTTGTGCTAGGCAAATGTTTTAAACACTATACTGTGATGTGTTGTTATTTTCTACAATATCACATTGATAAACCACTCCTCATGTGCTTTTGTGTGTTTCTAGATACCACCAAACCATCCACGCCAGCAGCCAAAAAGCCTGCAGACTCTCCTCTTACTCGCCCTTCTACAATGAAGTCAGCAAAACCTGAGACCCCCAAGTCGGCTTCAAAATCAGAGGTTACTGCCAAAAAGCCTGCTACTAACAAGGCAGCAGACACAAAGACACCCAACCGCTCCAAAACACAAGAGAGTAAGCCTACACCTTCTAAGGATGCCTCCAAAACTCCTGGCTCCAAAACAGCTCCAACCAAGACCTCCAGCCCCAAGAAAACTGTAGGAAGCAGCACACCAACTCCTGTTAAACGTGGCCCTAAAGCTGCAACAGCCACTGAACCTGAAAAGGAAATTGCCGCAGCTGTAGCTGCTACAGCAGCAGTTGCTGTGGCTGCCGCTGTTGTTGCCGGTCCAGAACAACCAGAACCTCCTACAGAAGTAGCCGTGGAGCCATCTGCTGCAACTCTTGAAGCAGTACAAGAAAAATCAGCAGAGCCAACATCAGAACCAGTACCAGTCCCTGCACCAGTGGTCGAATCAAAACCAGAGCCCGTACGGGAACCTGCACGAGAACCCACACCAGAGCCTGTATGGGAACGCACACCAGAACCTGTACGGGAACCTACACCAGAAATTATAAGAAAACCAACACCAGAGCCTGTAAGGGAACCTACACCAGAACCCGTATGGGAACCTACACCAGAGCCCGTAAGGGAACCTACACCAGAACCCGTATGGGAACCTACACCAGAGCCCGTAAGGGAACCTACACCAGAACCTGTACGGGAGCCTACACCAGAGCCCGTAAGAGAACCTACACCAGAGCCCATACGGGAACCTACACCAGAGCCCATAAGGGAACCAACACTAGAACCAGTAAGAGAACCGACACCAGAGCCCATAAGGGAACCAACACCAGAACCTGTAAGGGAACCTACACCTGAACCCTTGCAAGAACCAACACCAGAACCTGTAGAAGAATTAAGTTCATATCAAGTAGAAGAAGCATACCCTGAAGCCTCTGTAGATCTACTGTCCCAGCCATCAGCAGAGGCAGAACTAGGAGTTGAACTAGCCCATGAACCAGCCTTTGGAGTTCAGCTCCCACCCCAGATAGACCCTTTCAAATTTGAGGAGCCTGCTAACGAAACCCTGGGTACTACTGTGATGTCTCCACCATGTTCCCCACAAGGTCCTGCTTCTCCTGTCAGAGATGAACACAATGCCTCTTTACTGGACATGGATGTCCAGTCTGATCCCTGGGACAGGAACCAGAGCCCAAACAGTATGATGAGAGAAGAGGAAAAGGACCAACAGTTTGAGGCTCAGCAGACACGGGAGGAGGAGGAGGAGGAAGAGCAGGTGGAAGAAGAGAAGGAAAACTTGTTTATGCATACCTCCACAGCTCCAGAGGCCTTTCATAATACAGTGCAACCTCACTTATTGGGTGCCTCACCTCTGGATGATTTCGCCCCAGAGAGCTGATCTCTCCTCATGAAAAGGAGGAGGCAGTGGAAAAGGCTGATGAGGAAATCAATGAGGATGACGATGATGATGATGATGATGATGATGAGGAACAGAGGCGATTGGGCCATCAGCCTTCATCCTTGATCACTGACATGAGCACGTCTCAGCCCTCCGACGAGTTCCAAGCACGCTCCTCAGCCTTTGGAGGTTCAGCAGGGTGGCATGGTGATGACTTGCTGTCTGGGATGGACTCTGAGGATGTGAGCAGCTGCACCAGCAGTCGGCAGCAGGGGGTCTCCGACCTCAGCAGCACGCAGCACACTGCCATATTAGAGGGCACCCAGAGTTCAGACGCCTTGGTTGACACTAGTCTCCGTGGTTCTGAGGGAGATGGTAACCTCATGGGTTCTCCCAACGTGGAAACCCTAGCCAATGAGGAAGAGGACGAGGATGATGAGGATGAGCGGGTGGATGATATGGATTTGAGTTCTGAGAGAGCAGACGAGCATCATAAAGTGTTCCAGGAGCAAGGGCAAGATGAGGAAGAAGATGAAGATGTAGAGATGCACAGTGAAGGAGTGACTGAGAGCTGTGAGAATGAAGAATACTTTAATGAGGAGGCGCATTTAGATAACCTCAATCGCTCTGGTCCTCCGCCCTCCATCCCTGCAGCTTCATGGAGCCAGACCAACCCCTTCTGTGATACCTGGGCTCAACCAGCCTCATTGCTCTCTGTCTCCTCTCCCAGTCCCGTGTCTGACCACGGAGCTGCCGAGTCTGAGACGCCCACCCAGTCCCCTGCCCAAGCGTGTTTGGACATCAGCGCCCCATCCTTTGCTCCTCAGACAGAGCAAGAGACCCAGCACCATCAGTCATCGTATGAGGAGATGAAGGGCTCGGCTCCTGAAGAGGCTCCCACCCTACTTGCTGCCCCAGCTGTAGGCATGTCCCAGTCCAGCACTCTGAGTGGAACAGCTCTTGCAGCCCACAGCAGCAGTGAGACAAGCACACCAGAGGAACTCCGTGACTACGACAGCAGCTCTGGAATTGAGTCCCGTTCTGACAAACAGCAGACCCCAGTGCCTGCTGCAGTCCAGCCTGACATGGAGCAGGACCTCGGTATTCACTTAGAAAAAGGCGATGGAGAGGAGGAGGAAGCTGAGACACTCCCTGCTGACGAGGTCCTAGGCACAGGACCCCCAACTGCTCCGGCATCCGCCCCTTCTTCCCCCTCCACCTCAGGAGATGAAGCCAGCGACACAGAAGGGGAGATGCAAATAAATGACCCAGAAGCACCGATGATGATGGATGAAAGTGCTGGATTTGAAAGTCCTCCTCCCACATCTAGCTTGCCTGCTCTCGAGGAGGACGAAGAGGCTGGTGATACACCAGCCGGAGAGGGTGAGGAGGATGGGGGTGGGGCCACCCCTCAGTCAGCCAATTCTGTAGCTTCATATGGCTTTGACTGCACCACATCCAACTCCAATGCCCACTCCATGGCTGAGAGTTGCGGGAAGAGCCCTGGAATCTTCTCCCTGGAGAACGAGGAGCAGCTCCCAGAGGAGGCCAAGGACCCCTCCCTCATCAAGGAGCTGACGCTGCCCTCGGCTTCTGCTGCTGCCCATGCAGAGGACCTGCTGGGCAGACCTGTGGACCTGATGCCTTTGGTCCACCCGGAGGACAGCCACCCCAGTTTAGATGACCACCACTACATGCTGGGAGGGAAGATCGCAGCAGACCAGCTGGAGGAGGTCAATCCAATTGGGGACGAGGAATCTGGAGACACCGATGACAACCAGGCGCTCTACTACTCTACCATATCTGATAAGACTGATAGTTTTCTGGCAGGTAACGTATAAGTCCCACCTATTACCCCTGGAATGCACCTTTTCCCTGCAACCCTCCCCCTTTACCTGTTTTTTTTTCTCCAGTTGGATTAGATGGTTAGAAAACAAAAAGGAGAGCAAGATTGTAGGAAAAAAAATTTAAAAAGTGATCAAAGGAGAAGGAAAAAAAATGACTGTAGCGATTTTTAAATGAAGCCTCCCTGTTTCACGGTTATGGGTGTATGGCTTAAACTCCTCTACTACCAGTTTCTAGTAGGATGTTCTTTTTAAGTAACACTGCTTACTCTGTAGCCCCTGATGGGGTATTGACTGATTGGTCCGACGTGACTGAGCTTTTAAACCGAAAAAGAAAAGAAAAAAAAACACACAGACGGAATAAAATGGACTCATTGTGTATTTATCCTACTGTTTTTACCGAACAAATGTCAATGACTTTTTTTTGTTGTTGTTTTGTATTTGCTTATTTGTTGGATTTTTTTTGTTTGTTTTTTTGTTTCTGTTAAAACCTGGTCCTCCCTTCCCTGTGTACACACACTCCCATGTTCAACAGCACCATAGCGATAGTCGCTTTTTAAAGGCTTGTGTTCTGCTTTCCAGACTGTTAGCTATCAAAATAAAAGCTAGGTATTAACGAGGCTGTTTTTGCCCTTACAGGTTTGTTGAAGTAGGTGTGGGGGTCATTAGATTGCAGTTGGTGACGCTTTTAATGTGTGCTTCAAGAGGTTCTACTGCTCTTTGCATAGGTTGTTAAGGTATATAACGTGCAGTCACGTACAGTATGTGTTTCAGGCATTTGGTTAAGTGGCTTCAAGCTTCAAGCCTCAGTTAGCAGATCATTTGTGTTCCAGAAGAGACTAACAACTAGCTTTTTTATTTGTGATGAAACTCTACATAATCTTACATCTCTATCACAGCTTTACACTCTCTGAAACCTTTTCATAGTGGGCGTTTGGTTTACTATTTCAGCAGTATATTGCATGTTTAATTAACAAAGACTCTGTACTACCTGGAATTTACAGCAATTCTACACTAGACATGATGTTCAGAAAATAAATGGTTCACATTAGGTTATCTTTCAAAATTCCATTAAAACATCATTGCAAGGCATTTTGTTCCTGTTTCTTATTTTCCCTATGGATCCAGCATGCCTGAACTCGCTGTCCTTGTGTTTGAATCTCTGTATGTTTGTTTGTTTGTGTTTATGCAACAGTATTTCCCATGGGGGGGCTCTTATTCTTCGCCATGGGAATTACTGTTAAACGGGAAGTGATGCAACATTGTTCAATGGTGTTGTGTCTGAAATGGAATTTTGGTCTGATCAAAGAGGCGATCCAAGTGATGTCCAGCATGCTTCACGCCTTTATGAAATTTTCAGATTCACCAACACAACATTCAGAACACATGGTGCTCACTAAAGGTGCCCTCTGAAGGTTCTTGTAAGCAAACAAAGCTGCTGTATGTTCATTGAAGCACGCATTTGTCGGGCCAAAAATACATTTAAAATGCACCTGTTATGCTTTTCCTTATTTACTGTCACATATCCAGTACCACTCAAAACTTTGGACACACTTGAATGGGTGAGTGTGTCCAAACCTTTTGAGTGGTACTGTACACTGTCATAATAGTCGATATTAAACTTGGACACAGTTTCAAATAAGGTGAGTGTAAGTACGAGTTATCCATGTGGGGCAAAACCTCGGGCTTCAGACTGCTCTAAATGCTCTGTTTTAGACAGTTTTTTTTATTCTCAGAGCTGTAATAATAACCCCAAAATGACAGAGCTCTGACTGTGAGCATAGAAGCCCCACCCAAAACCTTCTGTTTGCAAGCAGCACCTAATCAGAAGAAAGCCAGCTCATAGAGAGAAGAGCTAAAACAACTGGTTTCAGATAGCTCATGAACTGAGGGGTGGCACAAAGGACTATTATAAAATAATAAATAGTTTTTTGATCTCTGAATCATACACAAGATGAGGCCAAGAACGTAAAAGTGGAGCTGGAAATGAGTATTTAAGATGATCTTCTTCCTTGCCTTTGCAAGCACATTACTGCACTTCCTGTCACTTCGCCACCACCAGATGTCACAGCTGTGGCAGCAAATGACAAACAGCAGGAATGTGTATGTTGGATAAATTCAAAAATTTATCAAGGACCAGCCGGAAAAAATGTCGATGTTCTTGCAAGCAGGAAGCGGTTGCTGTCAGCTCAGGCATGGGCAAGCGCTCGCTGAACTTCACTCTCAGCGCCATCTTATACACACACAAGCACATGGCACACATTTTTTCAAAAACAGAAAGGGGACCCAGACCTAAAAACACAAATTAGTTGGACTACTAGCAGTCCTAAACTACGCAACACTTGTAAAAAAAATTCCTTTATTGCTTCAGTTAAAATAGGATTATTCTGCCTCCTGCAGTAATGCAAAAGCGAGACGTCTCCCTCTCAGACCCCCTTCACAGAAAAAGAATCAGTGACTATAAAATGGCAATAAGTCAGCAATAGCGTGTCCGTTGTGAGATTTGCCAATCGGATGTGCAGAAGGACACAAGCCTAGCCATCAGCTGATGTTACTAAGATGATCTGATTTGTTGAAACTGGTGGCTGAGCGTTCTCATTTTTGGGCGTAAATGCACCACACGCCTTTCTTTCCTCTCCAAGGTTTTTTTATGCAAATTGGATGGAACCTGCTCAGCGTCCTCCTGAATGTTCCACTCACACGTTCACTACATACGCAACTAAAAATAGTAACATCTCTGCACAGGCCTCATGAACGCATCCAGATGTTGAAGCCCAAGACCAGTTTTCTTCCTTTTTTACCATTTTCGCTGTGACCTGCCCGTTCCTCCTCATTGAAACCTTGAAACAGAAATACACCCCAGACCTCTTATTTCAAAATCACACACAAACAGCTGTTGCTGAAACTTCTTTGAAACTGCAACTTTTGTCATTTCCCAAATGCTAAATTTATATTCGTGAGAACATGAATGTCTTCATTCCGGTTTATGTTTTGGGACATTTTTGCTCCCCTGGTTGTTGCCTTGGTGATTATACAGTACATTGAACAGCACAAGTTAGTTTCCACATCTTTAAAAACATGACATATCCCCCCATGAGTTTGTTTCTTCAAGTGCCTGTTGTCTGTACTTTGCTGTGTATTGCATATATGACCACTGTCCTGCATGATAGATGTCGTGTTCCTAAGAATGATGCAACAAATCTGAGATTGGTGTTGCAGTTTAGATTACTCAGGAAGTGCGCTTATATGACAAAATGCAACATGAGTGGAAACATGTTATACTAAGTACCTTATGGTGTTTGTAGCTGCAATATCCAGCATTCCTGTTTCTCTTTTATTTTGGAAGTCCCTTTCTTTTTGCGTTACACCTTTGCATTCTTGTCAGATATCTCCTCTTTCTTGGCCCCTTGTTGTACCACCCATTCTGTTTGATGCATGCATCTATAACGGATGCACCAAGTGATCTTGACTGTCCCACAGGACATGGGAAGAGATATGAAGTGGATGAAGCTCACAAGTGGCAAAAACACTCACAGGAAGATAACCAGAACCAGAACCACACTGCCACAGTTCCCATAGCGAATGGTCACTACTTGGCATTGGTCCCGGGCAACAGGAGGCCCATTGATCCAACTCTTGCTGCCCATTTCGCCAAGATCGCTCCCCCTTCGCCTTTGACCAATACCGCCGCTGATGGTCGCACTGGTGGAGAACAGCTGAGGAGGCTGGAGCAACACCAAGAAAAGCTGAGAGAGATGCAGCAGCGTCAGGCACAGGAGCGGCAGAAGAGGCAGTGGCTGGAGGAAGAGCGTCTGAGGCTGGAGCAACAGAAGCAGCTGGAGAAACAGCGCAGGGAGCTTCTCCAGCTGCAGCTGCAACAACAACAGCAGGAGCACCGCCACCGCAGGCAGGTCCTGCAGTGGCAGCTAGAGCTGGAGCAGCAGTACCGCATGCAGCAGAAACAGATCCAACAGCAGCAGCAGTTGAGGAGGAGCCCGACTGGAGTGATGCTCTCCCCATCCTCGGGGCTCTGCACCATCTACGAAGCCATGGAAACCAGCGACGAGGAGGACGAGGCTAGAGGAGAGCAGAACAGGAACGCACGTGTGGCAGGAAGGAGGGGGTTGTCCTCCCTGAGCGCCGCTCAGGATTTTCAGCGACAGCTGCGTCCGGTGCCCCCGCAGGACCTGGAATGGAATAAGAAGGTGGACATGGTCCAGCAGCTCATCAACCAGACCTTAGTGCTGTCTGGTGATGGAGACTGCCCTCAGCTCCTCCTCCTCCCTGTGGGGACAGGGGGCACCCTAAGCCCCCTGGAGAGCAGCATGTGGCCCAGCTTGTTTCCCCAGTTCAGTCCTCCTACTGCTACAGTAACATCTGTCAGCAGCTACTCCCCAGACAGCCAGGGCAGCTCTCCAAACAGTGACTGGACTGTGGTGGAGGTGGAGACCCATCACTGAAGAATCAACACATGGAGAAGCACATCAGTAAAACGGTCCAAGGAACAGTTTCACATACTTTGAAATATACCTTTTGACTTTTTGGCACAGAGTTAGATGAGAAGATTGATGCCACTTTCATAGCTAGTGAGCTCAGTTTAGCTACAGACATGAATTTAAATCTATTGACACATTTCTGAATTCGTATAGCAAGACCTCAGTAGCACACAAATGGATCTGTAGAAAACAAAGCATAAAGATGACAACTTACCATATTTTTGATGGGGCGTGGATCTCTGGACTGTAAGAGTGAAAGTGTGTGATGCACGTGGATACAGGTGAATATGCAGGTGGTTCTCTGGTGGGAGGGGCTTGGAACTGGAATGGGAGAGGTGCGGGTGTAGCGCTTAGCATTTTCTAGACTTGTGCGACTTGCAGACACATACATGCAGCCACGCACAAACGCTAAGAGTGTGATATTGATCTTCTCGTCGAATGCTGTGCCAAAATATGGTGCTCTTCATGAGCATGCGCCATAAGACTGAACTCTTCTTACATATCTGATCTATATAATGTTTATTTTAATGTGGCACACAATGCCATTGTTATTGAAGCCATATAAGAATTTTAAGGATAAGACTATTAATAACTTCATACCATGTTTACTTTAGAATAAGTTCACTGTGGATGCCCTGTGTCACTGATCACTGTAACCCAGATATGCATACTGTAATACTGTAGCCTCACTTTAAAGCATGTTTTCCTTACCAGAAGCACTAAATATCAGTCCTCAGCTGTCTTGCTCTAAAATGCACTCTAACTACTTTAGCCACTCTGTTGTCACGTGTTGTGTGGGGCAGCGCTCCGCTTTATTGTCTCTTTTGTACATTTCTCATCCAGATACTGAGACCAAATACTGGTCACTCTCTCAAATGAGGGACTAAGCTATGACAAATTGCACTTGTTTTCTACCTTTACTTATTCACTGTTATCGTGTTTGCCAAAGTATTTATACAGGTAAGTGGCAATACTGTTAATAGATGAATATTTTTGTGGGCTTTTATACCCCCAAATCCACATGGTGAAATATTCAGATTTATGCACTGTGTCCTCCTACAACCACCAGTCTCTGCTCAGTGTACTGTGTTACTGTGACTATACTGGACAAGCAGGTTTTCATGGACTTAATAGAGCTGCCAGTCATGGAGGAAGAGGGGAGGCATGAAAGAAGAAAAAGGCACTCCTTGTTCCGCTGTGAGGGATGGAGGAAGGCTACAAGGATGCAAGGCTGGTGGGGGGTGAAAGAGGGCAGGGGGTGGGTCAAGCTGCTGTCATCCCGTACACATTCCAAAGTTATAACCTCATTTCCTGGGTCGGCCAGTATTCAGGGAGTCTCCGAGGTTACAGATGACGTCATGGTGGGGGAGAAAAGGAGCTGGAGATGAGACAATGCACCCACTCTGGATAGGCACCGGACTGGGGATGTGAGGGTGGAGGGAAGTAGTTCAAGTACCAACCCTTTATTAATATATTGTTTATGTTAATTATATTAATATAGTTTAAGAGTTTCTATATATTCCCCTTTGTTATCATATTCTGTGATTTGTGCAGTATATTAAAAAAATGTGTTTACTTGTATCAGTCAGGTAAAGAGAACTCAGCAGGTTATCTGATATCAGTAACTGTGATTTTCCAGAAAAGGCACCTGTGTTTCTCTTTGTGTCTGCACAAGGTAGGTGATGTCTGTCTGGGATGATAGAAATGAAGAAACACTGCCACCTGTTGGCTGCATGAGTGACAGGCTGACCCATTCTTCCTCAGACACAGCCTGAAAATCTCTTGCAGTAAATCAATTAATGTGAGTTTTATATCAATTATGTAACATGCATTACTTTTATCTGCTGCTCCTATAAGTAAAGTGCCCATTTATATGAGTCTGAAGTATCCCAAATTAATATTTTAAAAAGCACATTATGTTTGAACACTCATACAGAATATACTTTTCCAATAATATTTGTACTACAGCTTAACTATGCATGCGGTGTGTGACCACTGCTATTGTATGCTGCTATCTCTCATATCATTTAAAAATAATCTACATACAAGCAAGTATAACTAGTGATAATAATGCATGCATTATGAGAGTAGATATATATGTTCACCTATATTGTTTGAGTCTAGTCTACAGTGCCTCAAGCCCCTTTACACAGGTATTTTTGTGCACCTTTGCTATCAAATTTCATATAATTCTGATACAAAATTGCTGTTCACACTCTGAGTATTTTGATATTCGGTGTGCGAGTAATCGTCGTCCTCTTTTGTACTGGAGAAGCTTTCTGTGGTGTTGTGCCAGTGTTCAGATCGTTTTTAAGTATGAAATGTGAAATTTTGATGCTTCCAATATTAAATAAAACTGCTGAAAATGCTAACTTCATCATGGATGTGCTAACTTCATCATGGATGTGCAGCTGACAAATCTGCAGCAGCTGTGTGATGCTGTCATGTTAACATGGACCAAAATCTTTGAGGAATGTTTCCAGCACCTTGTTGAATCTGTGCCAGGAATTAAGGCAGTTCTAAAGCCAGAAGGGAGGTCCAAGCAGGTACTACAGGCTATATGTGCTGTGTATATGACACATATCACACATAGTCTGGCGTTATGATAGTATTACTTACATTTCTAAGTACAGTTTAGTGGGAAATAATATTTTCCAGGAAAATTAAAGTCCAAATAAGCACAAGTTATGTGTTTAGGAAGAATTACACATATTTTTCATGCAGAAATCTCTACCATATCATCAAAGACAGTGTGGGTGTATACAGTCTGCACTCATCTGACATCTCCTTCACCCTTCTGTTGGGTTAGTTGGACCAAGGTGAGTTAACCTGCCATGCCATCAAGTACTTATTATAGTCTGGAGTTATTTATAGTTGTGTTTTACATCATATACAAAACAATCGTACAAAACAACAGCTGGATCTTCTGAATGACCTCGGAGTCTCTCTTTTATCGTTTGTTTGGTCTCTGTCAGGCTGACCATCGCCACCCTACAGAGTCCTGGCGTCTTATTATTACTAATCTGTTAGTGAGAAGGACATACCTAGAATGAATTGTTCTTAGCTGAAACCAAACATCCTATACTGTGTATTTTAATTAATTATGCTTTTTTCCAGACAAATTTCTCAGGGAAATAAATGTAGATTTTGTAAAGACAATCATATAGCATGAATATCCCTTCACTGGCTACTGCAGTGTTTGAACTTATCAGTCAGAGAATAACAATCAGGAATAATAATCAAAGCATCAATATAAGGACTCACAAATGTCAGCAAATTCCTGGAGGGAGACTGCTGAAATTATCGGAATGGATGTGAATGAAGAAAGTGAAAAAACAGGGACAAATATGTTTGCAGCCAAAAAACTGAGCTCAAAGAGCAAGGACCAAAAAACACCAGCACGGACCACAAGGTAATTAGTACACATAATCCAGCTACACAAGCATAAATGCGGAGATGAGGTCGGCCACTTACTAGGTTGTGTACAGAGGCCGCAAAGAGCTGGCAAGTCTAATTAGGAGCATCTTACCAAGCTAGCTCCAAAACAGAAGCAGCTTCATGTGGTGATAACATCAGGATGCAGCTGGATTTGACCTTTGACTCCTTCAAAGAGTTCAGGCTGTTTTTGTCAAACAGTCGCTGTGTTCTGATGTTACACACCAGGTGTACTGCACTGACGCTGAACTTTATTGTAGAGTTTATTTGGAGAGTTTTGGAGTTCATGTTTTTCTTCATGTTTCTCCCTGTTGATGTTCATGTGTGTCCTTAATATTACACACATTAAGCACGTAATGCTGCTATTTTGTGAACAGTTGGTTGTTGAATGCAACTTTTTAAATGGTATCTTTTGTCGAGTTTTTATTACACAATAGTCACTCTTGTTCCTGACAAAGTATGAAAAAATAAAACTAATACTAAAATACTAATACTAAAACTAACGAAAACTAAACTATAATGTAGAATCCAAAACTATTTTATATATATATATATATATATATATATATATATATATATATATATATATATATATATATATATATATATATATATGATAGATAGATAGATAGATAGATAGATAGATAGATAGATAGATAGATAGATAGATAGATAGATAGATAGATAGATAGATGGATAGATAGATAGATATCACATTAAATAGTTGGACTTCTGGACCTTGGCCTCATGAAATTTTGTCTGACTGGACCTCTTTAAATTTTATTTGAATACCCCTGTTCCACATGATGCATCTACTCAGCTACATTTCAGATGCAAAATGACACTTTCCAGTTAGTTTTCAAATAAAGATATCAATAAATATATGGCTTTATAAATGTATAAATTGAAATAATTATATTTGTTAGCTCTGTATTAGAACTGCGTTTTCCTGGCATGGTTTGGGTTTATTTTCTATCCTGATAGGAGTGGTCTCTTCCAGGATGCCTCCCATTAACAGGACATGAGGGGTACCTGAAAGTGTATGAAATGTCACAGTGAAGGCCACCAGATCTACATAATTTTCAGAGATTCCTCATGCCCATTTAACAGGGAGGCATCCCAGAAGAGAAACCAGATCTGAACTCAGCCAAACGGGTCTGTTAGGCTGTGGTCTCCAACACCATCATCAGAGCACCAGATAAGGAAATATCTTTAGCCAGAATACCGTTCATCTCTCAAGTCAAGATCCAGGCTGCATACGTGACTCTGGGCCAAAGCCTACCATTAAATATGTTGCTGCACCTCATCTGCCACAAACAGTGAAAGCAGCTGATGAGCTCATCTTTGGAGGAAAGTAAGCATAGAAAAATAATTATAACCTTATCTTCAATATTAGTCACTCATACATGAATGCTTACAAATATCTTACCAGAACATTGCAAGGTGTTGAATAATAGCTTTCACAACATCAATATAATACATTATAGGGTCAGAGGTCAGATTATTCTCTCAGAGCAGACAGAATAATTCAGGAGCAGAAAAACAAATTAACCTTAAAAAAGACTGTTGGTTAAAAGCTTAGCGTTAGAGTTGGTCCTAAATGAATAATGGCATCCATGCTTCAGTTTAGCTAACTGGACAATAGTGTTCATTGTGGTTCATTCATAATAATGTAACACATGAATGAGAACAAGGTTTGGAGCTTTTCTTCCTTGGGTCTTCTAGGAGATCCCGCTGCCCAGTGTTCATATTGTTGCTGCAGCGATTCTACAAACTGCTCTGGGGGCAATAAGGCTTTCATTTATTCATCTGCTGCAGTAATGTCCAGAGCAGGGAGGCCCCTCTGATATGATTTGCCGGCAGCACCGTGAGCTGTTTGACCCTGCAGGTGAAGGAATGCAAGAAACTGGTAAATAAATATTAGGACAGAAGTTGCCTAATATACAAGTGAAGAACACAGCACACTGACCTACGGCAGTTTAAAGGGTCATTACACGGATTTTGAAAAAAGAGGCGTCATCAGGTTATTTTAACTCTCATCATGCCATGCGGGCGGTCTTTTGTCCTCCAATGTCCTCTCTCTCCCATATATATATATATATATATATATATATATATATATATATATATATATATATATATATATATATATATATATATATATATACACTCACTTTCATACCTAAGTTGCTTACTTTCAGTGGAGCCGGTGCAGCAGGTCAGTACGCTGATGCGTTCAAATGTGATCAACAGGTCTAAGCAGGAGGGCGCTAGGCTGCCGCAACGATCTGCGCCGCTTCACAGCTGCGTCAAGTTGACTGAAGAAATCCGCAATGGCAGCACGGGTAGGCTGTGCTGCTTTCAAAATAAAAGCACACACGCCTTCCTTCTCTGAAACGAAAGCGTTTAGTGTGTTACTACTGCTGTGTCCAGCTGTGACGGGTCTGTTTTGTGTACTATGAACGGTTCAGACTGTGTTATTTCCTGTCCTGTGGTAGGCTGGTCATGTGCTCTGATTAAATACTTCAGAGGTTAATGGTTTTAAAATGTGTGTTCCATATTAATTATTTCTCTGTTAATTCACCTCTAAGGCTTATAGAAACTTTACAAAACTGGCTGAAGACAACCTCGCCAGAGCAAGAACCAAATTTATAGCTTTCGCATTTCATGCCCTTTACTACGGTTTTTATTTTGAAGGCCGGAGCAGGAAATCTCAGTTTTATAATTCTCTGAATGCTTTTAGCACTTGTTCCCTCCTACCCAGCAGCAACAAACCGGCTCCCAGCTTCCCGGGCCGGAGCGCACCGCTGCGGGGAAGATGGCCTCTGTTTCCTCCGGTAAGCACAGCGGGGTGTTTCGGTGAATCTTGGCGGATGTCGGGTCTCCCCACAGGGCTTTCCTTCCTGACGATGAGAAGGATACCCGCAGCAGCAGCAGCAGCGCTCACCCTCACACTACTACTGGACACCCTGCACCGTCTGCGTGATGCAGACCAGAGTCCAAGAGTTGCCATCCTGCTGCCAGGAGGTGATGGTCTCCTCCTCTCTCCACTGCCCACCTGCTCCTCTCTTGTTTCTCCAGACATCACCATGTTAGTATTTTATTTATCCGCCTTCAGTACATCAAACTGCGCCTTTACCCGGACTATTTTTTTGTCCTTACAGGACTTCCAACGTTGGACTCTTTGCATTTAGCCACAGCTGCCACAATGATCCGAGGGCTGTAAAGTGAGATAAACACTAGTTGAAGTCATCCAATCCGCTGTCCACGCGACGCACGATGGCCAATCTCAGTGAGCTACAAGTGAGTTTCCAACTTTTTCCTGCTTGCTGTGTGAAAGCTGCTGTGTTCCTGTGCATGCGTGTTCTTTCACTCCCATCACTACAGGGTTGCTGCCTGTATGACGTCTGTGACGGCAAATATTACAAATCATCCTCTTTTTGATGCCTGATTGTGGGGCTAATCGTCGAATTTGGTATGATGTATCCCCAGAGTTGACATTTGAAAAAGACAGATTTCTAAAGAGAGAGGGGGCTGGGGTATCTTGACTTTAATGCCCACTGTATGCCCAAAATGCTACATCCTACAGTTCCTATGATGCCGTTTGAGCCGGCTTAATTTGTTTTAGTAAGAGATATCCCAGAGTTCATTAAAAGAAAATGGAAAAGTTAAAACCAGAGTTAAAGATCAAAATAGCTGCTGTTCATCCACTAATCATTTTACGTTTAATCCTTGTTGAAAGCTAAGCTGGCTGGCATGCCCCTTTAAAGACCTTCTATTTTGACTATTAGAAAATCAGCACTGAGTTCAGAAACTGATCCTTATAGAGACAAACAGCATCATGTCATTTGCTCTGTTGCTCTTACTGCTTCCAATAGTTACCCCTTTGGGTGGAGTCAGGGATGGGTCATGGAGGGTGTTATGGTGTCGGAGCTGTAGGTCTAACTCAGAGTGGTTGGCTCACAGTTACCCTGGTATCAGTTCAGCACAGGACACGGTGGAGGAGGATGTTAAAAAATTAAAGGGCATTTCAGCTCAGGTCTTCCCAGGAGCTGGTTAAGCAGCAGCAGCAGCACTCTGTGGTTGGGAACCCCAGACACAGGGTTAAACTGCTGCAGAGAGCATGTGCAGATTACTTTGCAAGTATGAAATACTTTGACTTGACGCGGAGAGCTGAAATGGCTGTAAGAAAGGGTTGTGATTGCTTTGTGACAGGGTGCAATTAGAGCCACAATTCAAACTCATATTTCCTGTTTCTGTCTACAAACATTAACCTGTGTGTGTGTTCGGTTTGACACCCGCGGCCTTCAGCTGCAAGTGCAAAAATGTTTGATTTTTTCAACGTAAAGCATCAGCAAGTGTTTCTCAAAGAAAATCTGCATTATACAGCACTACTGAATCATTTGCTGTGAGTGAGAGTATTCCTTGACATTTAGCAGTCTCCTTGCAAGAAGAAGATCCCTCTAATGTTTACTGGAAAGCAGAACTGCCTATGTGGGCATGTCAAGCAACAGTAGTGGATTATATGGGCCATAGCGAACCATCATATCATGCATTGCATCAGCTGGTCTATTACAGAGACAAAACAAGTTTCAGCTTGACATTATTCATGCGCGCCATTTTCAGAAAAGGTACCTTACTCAGGTGGTTACCAACATAAAATTAAAGTCATGGTCATGGAATTCATTTACCTTTATGAACTACTGATAACCTTTATAATATATTCTGTATAGCAGGATTAATTCTAATGCTGGAAGGCTGCGCTTGGCTGGTAAAACTGTTACTTTCCCCATGCTAGCAGTTCTACCATATGAGCGTTTTTTTTTTTGTTTTTTTTAATCACAGGACTTAAGCTACTATTACTGTATTGTGACTGTAATGCTTGGAAAACAACCTATATTAACAGTAGCAGAGGATGTAATAGTGCTACTAATCAGCATATTGTTTACTGCTGTAGCAAGATCTCCTCAGACATGAGCACGAATTGCTTCCTCTTAGGCTTAGAAACCATGTAAGAAAAGGTTGGGGTCAATTTTTAATTGTTCTTGTTTTTGGAAGAGAAAGACGCAATTTCCACCTAATATAACACAGAGTTGATGTGAGGTGCTGTAACTGCCGATGATCAATGGAATCATTAATCATTTATGACTTTTAATCAAATATCTACATAGGTATCGAGAAGCCTATTTTAAGTAGCAACCACATTGTTTCAGTGGCATACTGAACTGTTTATCATTTATTGATGATTATAAACGCTGTCTTTAATTATTTTAACCCAGCAGAAAACTGTGGTGCTCATTAAAGAAGCAATGAATAAATCTGCCTTGTTGTAGAAAATAAGCCTATCCCCATGTCCAAAAAAAGAACAAAAAACCTGAAGAGTTCATACTCTGGTGTGTACTGCTCCCTTCACAGAACTGAATAAACTGGCTCTAACCAGAATAGAAAGTGAAGCGGGTGCACTTCTGAACAAGATGTTAAGTATCTCTGAGTCTTCACTTTGAGAAAAAGATACTTCACAGGTATTCAGCTGGCAGAGTCAGCTGTGCCTGTAAGAGCCAGACTGTGCTGTTCTGGGGAGGGAGTAGTACATACTGTTGCATAAAATCTACACTTTTGTGAATTTCCAGCTTTCAGTAAACTGGCTCTTAATGCAAGTACAAAAGAAAGTTCATTTCTGGGATTATAATCAAACAGAGTCAATCAGATGCTCGACTCCCCATATTTATTGCTTCTTGCACAGTTTCAGCTGCACTAACATAATTGATAAAGAGATACTCTATTGATAAATAAGCCTTAAAATATATTCATTAGGTAGCACAATGTACCACTGTAACAAAGGAGTGATGGTTACTGAACTATGGAGAATCTATTAAAATTCATAGATTATTTATGATTAACGATTTCATTAATCAACTACTGTCATTAATGACCAAATTCATTTTACATTACATAAAATAATAAATGTTCTTTTCTTTAAAAAAAAAAAAATTGCAATAAGAAGGTAAGTTTTCCTTTTGTTTCCTTAACTTCACACACAGACAGTAACTGACTGGTGACCAGTGCATTGATGACGCATTCAAGCTTATAAAACCCCCCGACTGAATCCATTATTCCTCCTTCATAGTCCGAGCTGCAATTGAGCTGTTTCTGCCCACTATGATGAATTCATTCTCCCTGTGTAACAATGACAAATGGCTCAGTCATTATGCTGGCTGGCCAGCAGCAGCAGTCAGCCAGGGAGCAATGGCTGATTGAGATCAAGGGGCCATGTTGGTAATGATGATAGGCTGGACCTGTCAGAATGGACCAAGACACATCAATGTGATGATTGTGCTCATTTGATCACAGTCCCCTCCTTTTAGTTCTCCTCAATACATCATTAAGGCAGCGCAGATGCCCTCACTCATCCTATTGGTAGGATTCTGGTCTCCCTGTAAAGAAAAAGACTAAAACGATCATTTCCATCATTTCCTGTGAATGAGATCATGACAGCATGAGAATATACTGTAGCTTAACTACCTGTGCATCTCTGCCATCTCTGTCCTGCATTCATTGATTTGCAGCCTGTTTATCTGCTGGCCCACCTCCTCTCATCTGATGGCTCTAAGAAATGTAAATCCAGCTTCCTGCACTGAACTGATAACATAACTTGGAAGCTGCTATCCTCTCTGTGGCCTCTCCCTCATGAATTCTTTATTTCTGTTGGTTTCCTGCAGTTATTATCTGTATGAGGCAAGTTAGAGGAGTTGCCGCTGCTCCTTCTCTCAGTGTTGTAGCAGCAGAGGCTCCAAATTACTTTTTCATTGATCGTCCAGAAGAGTGGAAGCAACACGGTCTTTAATGGCATCTGATGACTTCAAGAATACTCACATGCAGAACCGCTGCTGGCCGAGGTCTGCTAATGGCAGCACATGTGTTTGTAGTGATGTCTTGCATCACACTCAGAATTACGTGTCTCCAGCTGCCACTGCTATGGATAATAGGATTAGGAGACTGTGGACTTCAACTCTGTCTCTGACCTCCTAGGAGGGTAGCATTAGTGCCCTCAGTCACCCGCACAAGCTCACAGACACAAACACACATATATACCACCCCCCCCAAAACATCCAGTCCCCCCCCCGCCTCAATCCAGGATTACACTGCGTATGCAGAAATCTGTCTGTCTCACAGACACACCAGTAGACAAGCTGCCTGCTGCATTATAGCCTTGAAGTATTGATGGGCAACTCTTAATGGAATTCATAAATAAAACCAATAGAAGTGTCTTGCAGTACCACTGCTCATTAGAGTGCAGCTAAGAAGTCCCAATTAGTGCCAGCAAGGAATACTAATATCTTAAATGCCACGGTAGAAAAAAGAATCTGAAAAATGTCAGCCCATTCTGCTAGGATTCACGACTCCCAGTCTTTCAGTCTAATGACTGCACTTCTAACAATCCACCATTCCCAATCCCATTCAGCTGCAGTCACCCAGAGGATCAGTTATCTATGATACCAAGCAGAAATATAGAAGGGATACTGGTGAACCATCAACATAGGCTTGAATATATTGATTACTTTTGGTGCGTGTTTTGCCCTTTTCTAAGCTGGTTGTGTGCGTATTTCAGAGCCTTAAGGGATTGTGGTATTACACGATTGTGTCGCTAAGAAGAACAAGTTGGAGAAACGATGTTACGTTTACATCGCTGCGTAGTGTGAATTTTCTCTGGAAGTGGTAATTCTGTCACTATTAGCCAAGAGCAGGAAGGTTGCAAAGGAAGGGATCCATTTATGACCCAAGTGTTTGCCTGAGAAGTGAACACCAACTGGATGCTAAAGTAGTTTTGTGATGCCAGAGGGCACTGAGGCTCAGCAGGGCTTGTTTAATAGCTTGAACTGTGGGTTTTTTGTTTTTTTTTGTTTTGGCCTTGGTTCGACACTGAAAGAACATTCACTGAGGTAAAAATGGAGACTCAATAAGAGGCTGTTTAGTGGGTCAGAGTAATTTAATGCCCTAGATAATTCACTATTAAATAAGAATAAAAAAACAAAAAACAAAACAAAGAATAATTGAGAAAACCTCTCTGTTAAGTAGTATCAGTAAATAGGAGTTTCTCAGTTCTCCTAATGTGTCCTAGATTTCCTCTTTTTGGAGCTCTTCTATGGATATGTTGACATTTTTTAAACTGCTGTGCCCAAAGCTTAAGAAGTTATAAAGCAGCAAACCATTTGCTGAGCTAAGAGGGCCAAATCAGATGTATTGTAACAATTTTTATCAAATTATTTTACTGCCGGACAGGAAATAAAACACCGAAGAAGGAAGTTACATAGGTAAAATGCTTTTTTAAAAATTTTTTTATATTGACCATATGTGGTCCAGCCCTTTTTTTGGCCCACAGCAACTTTTAAGCCTTAATACAATTTAATGTGAGTTGCAAATGTGTCAGTCTGATATATGATACATCTAATCCATGTGACACATGCTCACTTCCACTGCAGACATGAAGTCAAAGCACTTTTAATAAACCCAGTGTTGCACAGATTTTTGCAGTGATTTAGAAATGTAAAAAAGATTGTTTGCCTTCATGCCTACCATATATTTATTTAATTCATACAGCATATTGACCAGTACTCTCTCTTGCCAGCACTACTCCATCAACAGGAGAGTTTGATCCTATAGTTTTGTTTATAATTTTGTAGGTGCAAAAGAATGCTAAACTGCAACAGTTTGCAAAAAAGGACAGCAATTCCCCATCAGTCAATCTGCTGATTGTTTTGGGGATTGATCAACAAAAAACAGGCTTACCGGCATCAACCTTATAAAAGCCAAGTGCTAATTCAAAACGCTCAGACTAATTTCCTTCACCTTTCTTGTGTCATCGAGCCTTACTTCAAGGAGGCCGCTAACGAGAGGTGGCAGCGGGAGCACCAGGACTTTTAATCTTGTGTCGCAAAATGATGTACACAGCAGAAACAATGAGATTGGCACATGCTAAAGTAAAGAGAAAGAGGAACCTGCACTGTGTGACCTGATTGTGGTTACACTTGAGGCAATAAGATGAGCTGTCCCGCCGCCAACTGTGCAGAGGTCATGTGATAGCCTGTGTGTAGCGCTGCAGGGGTGGTGTTGGATTGTAGGTGAACACCACGCTGAAGCTTCACAGGAACAGCAGCGAGCTAGGCCATGATGTTGCTTGCAACAGCGAGCTGTCTGTTCTGTCCTCCCAGAGGCCGCAAAAGTCTGTGCTATTACCTGCTTGAGGGGGGAGTGTCAAAGGTAGTAGCTGGTTAGCCCAGCAACAAGCCCACCTTTCAGAATGTAATCCAAACTGCAGCCATTGTTGTTAAAGTCTCTGAGGCTGAATTGCTGGAACAGTGAGATACTGAGGAACAAAAAGCAGCCAGGTACCATTGTTAGTTTGGTTTTTTCCCCCAGTAATGTCAACAATGCACAGGACATGATGAAAGCTGTAACTGGAGGAGTATAAATAGTCTTTAATGAAGAGGGAAAGCCAACAGAAGAGATAAAAGAGGAAGATCTGAGGAGATGTGTAACTCACAGTTTTGGTACTGAGCCAGTTGACTGGCTGGATACCTTTGATATGTATTGTGATATGTCACGGACAGTCTAGGACCTTTATGATCACCGGTTTGATCCTCTTACTAATAGCCTCTAACCAGCAAAACTACATTACGTAGAACTGCTTTCACAATGCTCTAAATTTGGGTTCCCCTAAAATATAGCTTTGGTATTTTTGCTTTTGTCAGAAATCGAACCAATTAGATGACCCGCTCAACCTGTGCGACAGCTGCGGCATGCTGATGTCGTGAAGTCGGTCCCAAAGGAATTTTTTTCTCATCTTCAATGGGAGCGATTGAGATGGCTACCAATGAGAGTGCAGGATACCGATGATTGACATATAACCTGGATATAAACTGCTCAGAAAAATAAAGGGAACACTCAAATAACACATCCTAGATCTGAATGAATGAAATATTCTCATTGAATACTTTGTTCTGTACAAAATTGAATGTCACAAAAAAAATCACACAAAAATCATCAGTGGAAATCAAATTTATTAACCAATGGAGGCCTGGATTTGGAGTCACACACAAAATTAAAGTGGAAAAACACACTACAGGCTGATCCAACTTTGATGTAATGTCCTTAAAACAAGTCAAAATGAGGCTCAGTATTGTGTCTGGCCTCCACGTGCCTGTATGACCTCCCTACAATGCCTGGGCATGCTCCTGATGAGGTGGTGGATGGTCTCCGGAGGGATCTCCTCCCAGACCTGGACTAAAGCATCCGCCAACTCCTGGACAGTCTGTGGTGCAACTGACGTTGGTGGATGGAGCGAGACATGATGTCCCAGATGTGCTCAATTGGATTCAGGTCTGGGGAACGGGCGGGCCAGTCCATAGCTTCAATGCCTTCATCTTGCAGGAACTGCTGACACACTCCAGCCACATGAGGTCTATCATTGTCCTGTATTAGGAGGAACCCAGGGCCAACAGCACCAGCATATGGTCTCACAAGGGGTCTGAGGATCTCATCTCGGTACCTAATGGCAGTCATGCTACCTCTGGCGAGCACATGGAGGGCTGTGCGGCCCTCCAAAGAAATGCCACCCCACACCATTACTGACCCACTGCCAAACCGGTCATGCTGAAGGATGTTGCAGGCAGCAGATCGCTCTCCACGGCGTCTCCAGACTCTGTCACGTCTGTCACATGTGCTCAGTGTGAACCTGCTTTCATCTGTGAAGAGCACAGGGCGCCAGTGGCGAATTTGCTAATCCTGGTGTTGTCTGGCAAATGCCAAGCATCCTGCACGGTGTTGGGTTCTGAGCTCAACCCCCATTTGTGGACGTCGGGTCCTCATACCATCCTCATGGAGTCGGTTTCTAACTGTTTGTGCAGACACATGCACATTTGTGGCCTGCTGGAGGTCATTTTGCAGGGCTCTGGCAGTGCGCCTCCTGTTACTCCTTGCACAAAGGCGGAGGTAGCGGTCCTGCTGCTGGGTTGTTGCCCTCCTACGGCCTCCTCCACGTCTCCTGGTGTACTGCCCTGTCTCCTGGTAGCGCCTCCAGCCTCTGGACACTACGCTGACAGAAACAGCAAACCTTCTTGCCACAGCTCGCATTGATGTGCCATCCTGGATGAGCTGCACTACCTGAGCCACTTGTGTGGGTTGTAGAGTCCGTCTCATGCTACCACGAGTGTGAAAGCACCACAAACATTCAAAAGTGACCAAAACATCAGCCAGAAAGCATAGGTACTGAGAAGTGGTCTGTGGTCCCCTCCTGCAGAACCACTCCTTTATTGAGTGTGTCTTGCTAATTGCCAATAATTTCCACCTGTTGTCTATTCCATTTGCACAACAGCATGTGAAATTGATTGACAATCAGTGTTGCTTCCTAAGTGGACAGTTTGGTTTCACAGAAGTTTGATTTACTTGGAGTTATATTGTGTTGTTTAAGTGTTCCCTTTATTTTTTTTGAGCAGTGTAAATACATTAGAGAGTAACCTAGGCAACTGGAGCCTGGAGTGTTTGCTAGCGGCCAACAATCAGCGACAAAGTGATGCAAAACCCGAATGGAAGCTTTATCATTACTGTTTTGGCCAGCGCAATATCGGCTTTGTGATGTAAGGAATTATCATCGGGGCCAATCTGAACAAAGCTTTACATTGTGCATCGTCACACTGACAGCATTTATTGACATCCGTGTGTTTTTAAAACAGATTTCTTATAAATCCGCCAATGCGATGCTACCTTCTCCGTATGCGCTCGCTTCACGTGTCATGATCATTGTGCGTCGCCTGAACGTAACTTAACGAAACGCATGAAAATTTGTAATAATGAATTTTGTTTGACTCACCTCTAAATATGTACTAGACCTGGCTAGTACAAATAAATACTAGACTTTTACCTCCTGGATGAGCTACTGGTAAAATTAACTGCACAACAGTCCGTATTATTTGTCAGATAATTCTATGCAAAATGCTTCAGACTGTATCAACATCACAAGCACAGTTGAGAGACTAATGGGAGGAGGTGACACCCAGCAGAGAGCTATCGGCTACATCCACTTACGTTAACATCCATGACTCGCTTTTAGAGACAGCCTCAAGTAGCCACTCAAAGAACTGCAGTTTTTGGCTCTTCTGTACTGGCTTTATTTTATATTTTATTTTTAGCTCTGGAGGTTGCCACTTAGACACGCTCCTTTATAACCCTGAACCATAATTTATTTGGGTAATAGCCACATATGCTGACCTGTTGCTGATGCATTAATCCACATATGGAAATAGTCCCTAGGTAATGCTTTGTTGGCTCCTCTTTGAACCTTTTTAAAAGTGACCTTTATGCAATGCATCTAAGTACATTAAATAAGTAAGTAATAAGTATCCCCTTACAGGATTGCACCATTGCATAAACCCAGATGAGTGGCCTCATCATGTGCAGACTGCTCTTTGCAGACTGCTGTGACCTGATGAATGGGGTCTTGTTTTCATTAGCCATTATAGTGTAACCAAGATCGCACAAATCTGCAAACATTTCTGCATGTTTGTTTTTCCTCCTCTTCTGAGTGCTTTGCTGTCATAATCAACAACACCAGTAAAGAGGGATAATCGTCTGCATTATAGAATGGACCTCTTATCCCCCTCAGCCCTTCTGCCATAATCATTTTTTAATCTTCCTCATCTATTACCATCACGCCCGTTCAGCCACTCCATTATGTGGTGTGTCTCTTTCCGCTCCCTTTGTCCTCTCATAAGCGCTGTAGGCGCCTTGTTAGCATATTGAGCGAAGCATGTGTCACAGAGCCTGTTGTTGACCTGTTAGATTCAGGAGTGAGAGGCAGAAAGACATCTTAATAACCTCAGATTTTAAACACATGATTTTCTGGTAAAATCTCTCGTTGGACATCCGTGCATGATTTACACAACATCTGAGTTTGGATTTGTCCCAGGAAGTGGGGCGGGGGAAACAGTAATGGAGAAAATCCTGTAGCAGTTGTAGCTCATTCATGTTTCACGCTGTGGGATTCCTGTGAGATTTCAGTTGTGGAACATCCATGAGGGAACACAAGGCTGAATTTCTGAAGTCCACTCTGCAGAAAGTTGCTTCCTGTTACATGGGGCTGTACCATTGGCCTGTGTGTCTTTTATCTATAGAATGAAAAACGGACCTGTGCCTCTCCCTCCACTCCTCCTCAGCAGACATCAGGGTATGGATGTGCAGGCCTCCCTCTCACTTAAGCTGTAACACTGACTGTGAAAACATAGCCTCAGACATTAAACATTTAACAGCTTCTTATTGCTTCCCTTCAGGCTTCTGTCTTTATGCACATTAGCTCACTTCCTACAATGCTTGATATCATGTGCCTTTTCTCCTTTGTGACCTTCCCTACTTTTCCTCTAACATCTTGAAATGTATGTTCTCCTCTTTGGAGAGCTTAATCGCAACTCTTACACTCCCATATATTTTCAGTCTTTTTGAATGCAGTGCACCATCCTGTCCAGCACCCGACTTGCAGTCGGTTTGTAAAATATGGAGCATAGCACTCAGATAAATCAGTTCTGACTGCAAAGTGCCTCATTGGTTCTCCTCTGAGTAGCAACGTTATGCAGGCTGACTGTTGTAGGTCAACAACTTTGTTTTATGCCTTTTTTATATGCAAGTGGGTCTCAGTAGAGCATTCAGAGAAAAGTGGGTTATGTCTGTTGCATTCATACCCAATGAACTTTTTTTTTTTCTTTACCTCAGAGGAGGTCAAGGTCTGCGCCTCTTTTTGTGAAACACTGAATAGGCTAGCTTGAAAAGAAAACAACTTCCCAAACTTTTTTTTTTCTTATTCAGCTAAAATTGAGCAGAGCGTTTGTTCGTGCACACCAGGGAGTCAGGCTCAGCCAGCAATCTGCATAATACCAGCTGATGACTCAGCTGATACCCTTCTGCACATATTATTGAGGTTTTGCAGACACATGACCACTAACCACGCAGTGTTAACTGATCTGCCATTTGAGACATGTGACAATCATAGTGACAATGTAGGATCAAGTGAGATCCCTGCCACACAGATCTAGAGACCGGTCTGTGACTATACTGGCAACTACCTGCTGCTAGGGAAAAATGTGTATTCCCCGGCAAAAACCGCCTTGTGATTTCTTTGGTTGCTAACATTTTGCTTTGGTCATAGTTTGAATGGAAGTGATGGTCTGCTCGCCTGTTTTAAAGCTGTGAAAAAGTGCAACGCAAACTGTAAAAACCTTCAGTAACCACTCGAACAACCAGTCGAGGATCGCATATTTTTCCCTAGCACCTGATGACTGAATCACATCCAGTACGGCAGACAACTCTTGAGGAATGTGTGCATGATGTTTAATGAGAGACCTCAGTTGGTACATTTCACGCAGAGTTGCCATTTTAGCTGATTCAACCTGCATAGCAGTTGCTGCTGCCTCTGCAAGCTGCTTTGCAACCCACTTCCACACAACCATTTTTTATTATTTTGGGTCGTTACTTTACAATATAAAACACTTTGGCGCAACTGCTGTTGTGATTTGGTGCAATATAAATAAAGCAGAACTGAATTGAATTGTGTGGTTATAGGTGACAACCACCTGATCTGTTGGATTCACGTTGTTCTGTGCTTATCTCACCTCACTAAAGTAGCAGCTAGCAGGAGAGCCTGCACATTATGGATGAAGCTAACAAAAGGTCAGCAGTTTGTGAGGTCTTGGTGATTCCAAGAAGTTTTCTTTATATGCTTGGAGTAGAAAAGTTTTAGCGACAGTGCTTTCCTCTCTTTCTCATCCTCCTCCTGTTCAGTTTAGCATTTGTTAGGAAGGTGTTATTGTATCATTACAGTTACAGTTAGTACAATTAGCAGATATTTGAAGCCAAGATATTGGTTTCGAGCCGGAACTGGAAACAGCTGGATAGGTGCATCTCTAGTTGAGCCATGTCTCCAGATATATATTACTGCATATGGAATAACTTCATATCTGGACTGAAATGGCCTTTAAAGGATGGTATTTTTGGATATATCCACAATCCTTCTTCTCATTTTTACTTCTATTTCCTAAAGCTTCAGCTACATGCGACACAGAGGCAGATTAATTATGAGGACTGTGGAGCTTTTCTCATTTGGGGTTCATGCTGTCTTATTCCTCAGACATCTGAAGAGAGCGCCTGTTTGTGAACCACAATGGACAAAGCCGGGAACCAAACACATAAGTGTTTACCGAAGTGTCTTGAGAAGATGGTCTCTATCACAGTGATTCCATTCATGCCGATCTGCTCCCCGAAGCTGTGGAGCGAACATGCTCACATTCACGCACTCACGGGCACGCAGACAGACGTGTGCTCGGACACAAGACACTTGTTTCTGACCTAACCCCAAGCACAGTTGTCTCCAGTTTGCTCAGACCTGGCGAATCGTCCCCCTTCATACACGTGATGTCAGTACAGTACATATACATACGGCAGTGCTGCACTTTGCAAAAGGAGATTTGGCCACGAATTTCCCTGGAATATGAGGGATTTTAGAGATTAACAGGCAGCACACAGACACAGTCCAAGGTACATTCTGTAAGCAGTTAACTCATTCATAGAGGGCAAGAGTTTGAATCCCAACATGAGACTTGATAACAGTTGGAAATTTGGCTTAAAAAGTATAGTGATTTGTTTGGTTTGTGCTCTCCTAGTCTTAAAAGGGAAGTGCCGTGATGACCGTATGTTGATTCATTTCCTTTGCAGCCTCCTTGTGTGGTAAATCTCCATGTGTTGCACTCCACAAACCCACAAACATGCTCTTGCTTAAACATTTACAAAAAGAACTTTTGTTTGTTTTCCTGCTAGAAGATGGGGAGATTGATACCAGTGTGATATCACTATGATAAATCAGTTAGGAGCCTCGGGAACATTGTTCATCGAGGCCGCTTAGTTCAAAGGCTGCGTGAGAATACCAGGTAGCTCAGTGCACCATGCTGGACTGGTTACATCAAAGGTAGCAGACATCAAATTAAATTTAAGCTGATGAGGGTGATTAGATTCACTCACTGAATTGCTACATTTGATACTGGCTTTATTGTGTCCAGGGACTGGAAATTTATATCTGTTTATATCTTGTTGAATTCAGTCGGCTGAAGAGCAGTGGATATCAGAATAGCAGCACAGCTCGGTTGATCACAGCCTGAACACAAAGAAAAATCTGCTGGAGCTCCCAAAACAAATTATTATGTAACTTATTTCTAAATACTTCTGTTCCCCATTCTGGCCTGCTGATCCCAGGGCTCCTCCACCTGCCAAATCCCACTTTAACCCCAGGTCACAATACACATGTGCACAGTTGCACTGACTGTTATGGTAATTGTTCTTTGATTTGGTGCTTATTGTTCAGAGTACAATAAATAACTTGCACTGAAAAGTTATGGAGATGGGTGAATATGGTCTATTGCTTTATGTCTGACTCAAGCCTTGCAAAAAAGGTGTTTTATTGAATAGACTGAAAACATTGAAATTACATAAAAGTAAACTAATAAAAGCTGTTCAAAATGCTGTTGGTCTTAAGGATCTAAATAGTGCAGGTTAAAGCCTTCTTACAACTTGAACACTTTATTAGAGAACACTTTGCTGTGTGCTTTGGCCAAGGACACCTGATTCTTTTAAAAAGTGTGAGGACTGGGAATTAAACTGCTGCACTTATGATTGAAAAATGTATGCTAAACTGCCTACGCCACCTCCCTCGATCCAACTCTTGGCAAAGCAGGGCTGGTGATTTAAAGTGATATCATGAAAGTGGGGACAAAACTTGTAAAATTAGATGCAAACTGTATAAAATGTGTTTGCTTGACCGGGAAAAGTCACTTAAAAGTGACGTGCCATGATTTGAAAGTAGCGTTCAGTCCTGGTTGATGGTGCAGAAACATAAATGCAGGGCGATAATTGAAGGATTTAAAACTGCTGTAGCTCGAGGTCTCTGCTCTTATCAAGATAGTGGTGAAGAAAAGAAGTCAAGGTAATTTACTTGACAATTATCTTTGTTTATTGTATAAAAAAAACTAATATTTATATCTTCTTCCCCCTTCTTCCTTGCTTTATTTCACTTAAAATTACAGTTAGTCATTTACTCATACTCACGTACTCATAAATATACATTGATTAGTGTGTGATTCCCACAGTTTCCTTCCCACAAACTGATGTGTTTGTATTAACTTAGAAATAAGCCATTAAAAATACATAGGAGCAGGCAACAGTTTGTAGAAGCCACCATGTTGTACTCTTGTATTTATTGTCACTGTATCCCTGTGTAATCCAAGAAAACGTGGTAATAATATATTCCATACATATTGCTGAATTCTTTTTTTTTCCTGTTCTGCTGACTAGCAGAGACTTCTGGAAAAGTGCTAAAGCAAACAATGATGTGTTGGCTGTAGCCTTTGGTAGACAGACTGGTATCAGTCTCATCAATGATCATACCCAGCTGTACTGCTTGGCAGTGAAATTTCATCACACAGGAGTCAGCTCAGTGTCCTCAAGTTAACTTTGCAATCTGAATGCAGACTTCCCTCTGATCTGCTGTGCGGGCATAATGCAGGGCAGTGCTTCCTCCTGTTAGTACCCTCAACAGGCAGCTGACACGGCCTCTTACAGCGCTGTTTTATTCATTATCAACCAGTCACAGTACATTAGGCCTGTGCGTTTGTGGGTGTGCACGTTGGAAATGAGTGTTAATGTATCTTCGTGGTCAAGCTTGTTTTCTTCTGGTGTCCATCACTTTGTTTTATCTGCTGGGCAGCAGCACATGTGTGCGTGTGTGTGTGTGTGAGAGAGTGCAGGGATTAATTGGAATTCAGTGTTAACCCCCCTCCACACACACACAGACACACACACACCACCCCACCTCTCTTCCTCCACCTCATCCTCCAAACAAATCCCCCACCCCCCGCTCTTAACCCAAATCCCTGAATGAAGCTGTGTGCAGACATCAGGATGTGAGGAGAATTTAAAGTTGTGTAATTTTTTTTCTCCTAAATTCTGTCTGTTTTGCTGCATCTCACACTTACACACACACACACACACACTATTAAAGAGATTAATGGCACTATTTAGCAAAATCTGAAGTCCTAACTTTCTCTTTTCCCTTCCCTCGCTGTGTCTATGCTCATTTTTCCAGTAAATATGCCCTCCTGCTCAGGTGAGGTTGATCACACTGCAGAGGTTCTTTAAAATATCCTACATCCACTATCGTCATGACCTTGTGTTTAGCTTTTTAATCTTGTTGATAGAAAACGTATTTTCATCATCAATAACCTCCTAGAAATCCAAAATCCCCCATTCAGGGATAAAAACGCCTCTTCATGCAAACCCCCGGCTTAGGGTGCATTTATTAAATTATTCATAGGATGATTCAGGTTGAAAGTCCACTCCCAAGCCTCCCCATTACTTTTGTTGCGTGTGAATGGCAGCTGTTCATGTGTGTGTGTGTCAGCGAAGGAGTAATAAACTGACAGAGTTCCTGCTCTGATGAAGCATTCCCCAACTCTGCTTGCACTTCCAACAAAATGGACCTGCGCTCTATTTTTAGCTCCAGGCGAGTAAAGATGAGTTGACAGCGCATTAAAACTTAATCAAAGGGATAGCTTTCTGTCACCCAGCAGGAGCACCGGGCAGCTTCTGTTACATGAGATATGTGACACTGCACAGTGGATGGGCAGTAAGCTTAGGAAAGGTAGGAAAGAGTGAGCAACAAAGGTGTAAAGAGAAGAAAATACAGACGAGGGAAGACGGGACGGGTTGCAGAGAGAGAGAGACATGAGGATAGCAGTTGGGATTTGTTTTGTTCTCCACTTTGAGTCTGTGGGGATCGTTTCACCTAAAAACAACTCCAACTGTAGCTGGTGGTCCTTCTCAAGAGCTTGAAAAAAGGCGACTGGATTTCTTTAAGTTGTTGGAAGATATTTCATCTGTCATCCAAGAGGCTTCTTCGAGTTCTAAGAACCAAATGGTGGAGAATCCCCAGTATTTAAACCCTCCTCCAAAGGGGACAGCCCACTATTAATCATGTGTCTCATTATACGAACCAAGGTGTGAAAAAAGGCATGGGTCATTACCACCAGGGGTTTCAGGTGAAACCACTGTGAGACCTTGCCCCACCCTATCGTGTGACCGGTTGATGTCACCTGAAGTAAGGTGTGAGTGGGGGCTGAGGGGCCTTTGCAAAGGGGATCTCAGGACTGCACTGTAGGTGGCTGACAGCTGGTGTTGTAAGCCACCACCTCTGTTTAATCAAGGTTGTTCACAGTGGACATAGATGGCCTCTGATACACCTCTTTCAAACCATCTGTCTGCACCCCTCACTGCACTGCACAGCAGACACTGTGTTGTTGAGCTTGTGTTTGGAGGTTTATCCTTCGTATGAGCCAGTTTTGTCTTAGGGTGTGGCTGGGTCTGAAGCACACAGGGATGCAAAGCTTGGAGAAAATGCTCCTGAGATTCCCTGACAAACCTGCCACATAGGGGATGGATGACAATGTTGTTGCGCTTGTCATTCTCTTTCTCCCTAGTTGGTGTCTGGCCTTCTTTCCTGTGCATCTGATTTGCTGAAAGCCCAGTTGGGATAACCACATGTCTTAACAGTTTTCTTTATGTGTGTGTGTGTGTGTGTGTGTGCAGAAGAAGAGTCATATGACCTGCGAAACGTTTATGTGACTGCGCCCAGAGAAAGCTGATGACCACCATTGCTACACCCG
>JAMQGT020012130.1:0-11660 GCA_024447675.2 Pterophyllum scalare | reverse complement strand
GTTAATTATGGAGTTCCACAGGGTTCTGTGCTAGGTCCAATTTTATTTACATTGTACACGCTTCCCTTAGGCAGTATTATTTTATATATTATTATATATATTATAGTCCTGTTGCTACTTTTGTCTTCCTACTTTGACTTGACCCATGTATTCTCAATGAGCTGTTTTAAGATGTTGCTCATAATACACAGTCTCCATAACTTTCATAATTTATTTTATTATTTAAAATTTTTAATATTATCCTGTATATCAAAGAAGCTGTTTATGTTTTGTGACAATATTTTATCTATATTTTGCTAAAGATAAACAATTACTTGTGCTCTAATAATACGACAATTTAACTGATCTGTTCCAAACAGTTTTTATTCATTTCAGGTGCGGAAACATGAGGCTATAGGCTACAAGCCCATTTTATTTATTGGCAAAAATGAAAAGGCTTCAAATATGTGGGTAGCAGATGTTATTACCCATCTGGACCCCACTTCTACTACAGGAAATTTCCTGGACAATATGCAGAGGCTTATGAATTTATACTAATGAGGGGAAGAGTGAAATCTTTTTTTGTGTTCACAATTCTTTTAGTTCAGTTAAATCTGACGATGATTTATGAGCCTGTAATGACTGTTAAATACAAGCACGTTTCTTTGACATGTACAGATTTTTATTAAACTAAACGTGTTTCATAGGAACCTCAACAGCTGTGCAACCTGACGCCCCACAGAACAGCAGTCTGTGCAGCCCAAGAATGCCACTGAAGAGTATTGTGCTGAAGAACAGATGGTGACCCTCACCAAAGAAAAGGCAGAAACACTCACTACTGAGCATCCAGAGACCCTTACTGACAAGTGAACAGATACCATCACTAAGGAGCATCCAAAGATGCTGTCAGATGAGCAGGCAGAGACTGTTTTTGGACTTAATCTCGTTCCTATCTTTCCTTCTATTCCATGCTCCCAGTCTTTCCAAAAGAAGAAGCGAGTGAGAAGCACCTCTCCAACAATCTCTATCACCTCTCCACTACATGTTACAGCCACAGACTGACCATATCTGCAGTCTTTTCGTCCACCTGCTGGCCGTGAATTTCCCAGTCTTTAAGTCAGAGTGGCCCACGTGAAAATAAGAGGAGAAAAGGTTCATTTTTTTTTGGTATGTCTTAACATTATGTAATTTGTTCCCAAATGAGCTTGACTTCAGAAAGTTAGGCATGTCTTGGCCTTGTCTGAGAATTTACAAACCAGCACACAGTATTTTAGGCACTAGTTACTTAGCTGTATTATGGTCGCCTCTTTCAATGGTTATTGTACTCGACCCCATAAACCTTAGAAACATGGTGTCTAACCAGATACCTATTCTGGATGGCATTACCTTGGCTTCCCGTAACAGTGAGGGATCTTGGAGTCATTTTTGACCAAGATATGTCCTTCAATGCACTTATTAAAAAAATATATAGGACACATTTCTATCATTCTGTCATAGGACAGATCTCTAAAAATCTAAACATCCTGTCTCAGAGAGAGATGCTGAAAAGCTAATTCACACATTAATTACTTCTTTTTAAGTAATGGTTTGATTACCACCACCTTAAAAGCCTGTGGTATGTAGCCCAGTAATAAAGATAGATTGATCATGTTTAATATTGAAGCATTAATTAATCGCAGGACTTCTTTGAGCAGTTTTGTGTGAAAGGGGTCTAATAGAAATGTTGATGTTTGGAAGAGGTAATTAATGAAGTTAAATCAAAAAGCTCAATCAGAGAGAAAGAGTCTAAATAAATATCAGTAGTATTAAAGTTGCTGTACATAAAACATATATGATATGTCTGTGGCATGGTTGTGAATCATTTTTTCTCTAATGGTTAAAATTTTGTTTGTGATGAAATTTATGAAGTCATTACTAGTCAGAAGAATATTCGGCTCAACAGAGTTCTGACTCTTTGTCAGTCTGGCTAAAGTGCTGAAAAGAAACCTGGGGTTGATCTTATTTTCTTCACTCAGTGATAAGATGTTGTAGCTTTACAGATGACTTTTTAAATAGAGCAATAAAATATTTTTCCAGGCCAAATGAAGGACTTCTAAATTACCATTTCCACTCCAGCTTATGAGTTATCGGCTTTCGGCAAACATTTATGAGCTATGCCAGGGAGTCAAGCACTTCTGATTTGAGGCTTTCTTTTTCAGAGGACCTACAGTATCCAAAGTCACACACAGTGAGGATTTAACACAATTTACAAAATTATTGACCTCTGTGGGACTAGAGTTTAGGTAGCAGCTCTGCATTATGTTGGCACATGGCATTGAAAAAGATAATAATAGAGGAATTATATCTTTTAACTTAGTTACAACACTTTCAGAAAGACTTCTGGTGTAATGAAATTTATTCCCCAGTGCTGTGTAATCCGTTATTGTAAATTTAAATGTTATTTAGAAATGATCAGCCTAAAGAGGACTTTCAGGGAATACTGTTAAATGTTCAGTTTCTATATGTCAAGACAAGATCCTGTTCTTTGTGGGTTTTGACAGTATGATTCGAGGGTGTTGAGTCATTTCAACATATTCATCCTGCTGTAACCATGTTTCTGCAAGAAATTTGTCCAGATTCCTAGAAATGGCAGCTGCTCCATCCAAAGTGGGAAGCTTTCCTAATAAGACCAGACCCAGAAAGTTTCCCAGTTATCTATGAAACCCACATAATTTTCCAGACACCAGTCAGACAGCTAGCTGTTTTCAAGAGAACATGCAGTTAAACACGTGACTACTAGTCTGATTAGGGTGGGTCCAGGAAACAGTACAGAGTCTGATATTGTCTTGGCAAAGTTAAAACTCAGAATTAATTTTAGTGATCTCCAGTTGATACAATTACTCCTGGCTTGAATTAGCATCTTACCTACGTTTATCTTTATCCTACGGTTTCAAGTTTCCCTCAATATGGTTGCTGGGGTCTCTAAATTTATGTTTTTACAATTGGTTGATGGGTTAATTGGCATCTTCATATCTAGGATGAGGCTTTTGTTTTAGCCTAATGCTAAATAAGAATTCCTTTTATAAATTAGGTGATTTTGCATTAAAATGAAATATCACCCCAATTTTAAAAATGTTGGAACACTGTAAAATGTAAATAAAAACAGAATGCAATAATTTGCAAATCTGATGTGAAACTGGAGAAATCTCTGTACAAGAGACAAGGATGTAAATCAATATTGAAATTCTTATTGGAAAACATGGATACCATGCCCTCTGGACTATACAGGAGGGGGACCATCTGGTTTGTTATTAGCACTTAGTTCAAAATCCTGCATCTCTGATGGTATAGAGGTGCATTAGTCCCAATGGAACTAGCAGGTTGCATATATGGAAAGACACCACCAGTTCTGTGTGCTCCATAAACCAAAATCATTCTCTGTAAACCCTTAAAGGTAAAATCTTAAAGGTCACAGCACTAAAGTTTTATTGGAAAACGATCACAGCAACACAAATTAGAAGAACTGTAGCAGAACAAAGTGCTCATATAAAATACAAACATTTAAATATACAAAATGAAAAAAATTACTTTTTTCAGTGCCACTGCTGCCAACATCAAAAAACCTTTGAAGAAAATTTCTAGTTTCTTTTTACTTTTCCCCATAGGACTGTTTGTCCACATAGACTGCCATCACATACAGAAATTGTCAGGGTTGAAAGCTGCGGTGCGGGAGGGAAGGAGGCAGGACCCCAAATGCAGAGCTCCGGGAACACAGGTTTAATAATAGACAGGGACAACAAAAATAAAACAGGAACTCCCCCTGGGAAATATACAGGTTAGGGGGAGAACCGGGGAGACCAGGAAACACAGAGGGACACAGCTGGGAACAACCAATACGTAGGAAATGACACGGCAAGGAACGGAAGAAAACTGAGGGCTTAAGTACACAAGAGGGCAATCGGGGCAAGGGAAAACAGCTGGGGAACACAGGTGAAGCAAATAAGGCAAACAACAGGGGGAAGCAAAGTCAAAAACGAGACATGGGGAACACAGGACTATCAAAAATAAAACAGGAAGGGACAGGACCAGGAACACGCAGAAACATCAGGGACCAGAGAAACAAGGAAACAAAACAGAAAACACTGGGCCACAGGCCCAGGACCATGACACAAATACTTCTAAAAGTATATAGTAAATAATATATATTAATTAAATATAATATTAAGTAATACAAAACTACATAAACAATGAGTACTAGTAGCAATAGAATTAGATTTGAGATTTAGATGATTGTTTAAGAGTCATGCTGGTAAACTTTGTATATTTTTCTTTACATATTTTCCCAATTTCTAATTAAGAATAAAGAGAAGCATTCCAAGCAACAAATGGATAAAACTCAGTCCGTTAGAGGTTGCATCACTTGTGGTTGTTTTAGTTGTGGACTGCTTCACTGTATTGACAGAGGGTACAACTGGTGCTACAGTTGTAGCTGGGGCAGAAGGTATAGGTGCAGCAATTGTACCTGGGACTGCAGTTGTGGGTAAAACAGTTGAAGCTGGGGTAGAAGGTGTAGGTGCTGCAGTTGTAACTGGTGTTGTAGTTGTAGGTGTGGCAGTTGTGGCTGGGGCAGCAGTTGTAGGTGCACTAGTTATAACTGGTGCTGCAGTTGTAGCTGGGGCAGCAGTTGTGGCTGGTGCAGCAGTTGACTGTGTAGTAGTTGTAGCAAGTATTGCAGTAGTGGGTACAGCAGTTGAATCTGGGGCTGCAGTTGGTTGTGTAGCAGTTGTAGTCAGTGCTGCAGTTGTGGGTGAGGTAGTTGGAGGTGCAGAAGTTGTAGCTGGGGAAGCAGTTGTAGTTGGGGTTGGAGTTAGTCGTGTAGCAGTTGTAGGCAGTGCTGCAGTTGTGTGTGCAGTAGTTGAAGCCGGGGCAGCAGGTGTGGGTGTAGCAGTTGTAGCTGGAGCAGAAGTTGTAACTGGTGTTGCAGATGTAGGTGTGGCAGATGTAGATTGGGCAGCAGTTGTAACTGGGGCTGCAGTTGTGGGTGCTGCAGTTGTAGCCAGTTCTGCAGTTGTGGTTGCAGCAGTTGACACTGGGGCAGGTGTAGCAGGTGTAGCTGGGGAAGCAGTTGTAACTGGTGTTGCAGTTGTAGGTGTGGCAGAAGTAGATTGGACAGCAGTTGAAGGTGCAGTAGTTGTAGCTGGTGCTGCAGTTGTAATTGGGACTACAGTTTTAGGTGGTGCAGTTGTAGTTGTGGCAGCAGTTGGCTGTATAGCAGTTGTAGCCAGTATGGCAGCTGTGGGTACAGCAGTTGATGCTGGGGCTGCAGTTGGTTGTGTAGCAGTTGTAGCCAGTGCTGCAGTTTTGGGTGCAGCAGTTGTGCCTAGTGCTGCAATTGTGGGTGCAGCAGTTGAAGCTGGGGCAGCAGGTGTAGATGCAGTAGTAGTAGCTGGGGCTGCAGTTGTGGGTGCAAGAGTTGAAGCTGGGGCTACAGGTGTAGGTGCAGTTGTAACTGGGGCTGCAGTTGTGGGTGCAAGAGTTGAAGCTGCGTCAGAAGGTGTAGGTGAAGAAGTTGTTGCTGGGGCAGCACTTGTAGATGCAGTAGTTGTAGCTGGGACAACAGTTGTGGATTGGGCAGCTCTTGTAGGTAGTGCAGGAGTCAAAGTTCGTGCAGCAGTTGTATGTGGCACTACAGTTGTAGGGGCAACAGTTGAAGCTGGTGTTCCAGTTGTACGTGTGACAGTTGTAGCTGGGGCAGCAGTTGTAGGCGCAGCAGTTGAAGCTGGGACTGCAGTTCTAGGTGCAGCGGTCATAGCTGGGGCTGCAGTTGTGGGTGTGGCAGGTGAAGCTGGGGCTGCAGTTGGTTGTGTAGCAGTTGTAGCCAGTGCTGCAGTTTTGGGTGCAGCAGTTGGAGGTGCAGAAGTTATAGCTGGGGAAGCAGTTGGAGGTGCAGCAGTTGTAGTTGGGGTTGGAGTTAGTCGTGTATCACGTGTAGCCAGTGCTGCAGTTGTGTGTGCAGCAGTTGAAGCTGGGGCAGCAGGTGTAGGTGTAGCAGTTGTAGCTGGAGCAAAAGTTGTAACTGGAGCAGTTGTTGGAGCAGTAGTTGTGGTTAGAGCAGCAGTTGTAGTTGATGCTATAGTTGTAGATGCGGCAGTTGTAGCCAATTCTGCTGTTGTAGCTGGTTGTGCAGTTGTAGTTGGGGCAACAGTTTTAGGTGGTGCAGTTGTAGCTGGGGCAGCAGTGGGCTGTGTAGCAGTTGTAGCCAGCATAGCAGTTGTGGGTGCGGCAGGTGAAGCTGGGGCTGCAGTTGGCTGTATAGCTGTTGTAGCCAGTATTGCAGTTGTGGGTGCAGCAGGTGAAGCTGGGGGAGCAGTTGGTAGTGTAGTAGTTGTAGCCGGAGCTGCAGTTTTAGGTGCAGCAGTTGTAGGTGCAGAAGTTGTAGCTGGGGAAGTAGTTGTAGGTGCTACAGTTGTAACTGGAGTTGGAGTTGGTCTTGTAGCAGTTGTAGCCAGTGCTGCAGTTGTGGGTGCAGCAGTTGAAGCTGGGGCAGCAAGTGTAGGTGTAGCAGGTGTAGCTTTGAAAGCAGTTGCAACTGGTGTTGCAGTTGTAGGTGTGGCAGAAGTAGATTGGGCAGCAGTTTCAGGTGCAGTAGTTGCAGCGAATTCTGCAGTTGTGGGTGCCACAATTGTAGCTGGTGCTGCTGTTGTAAGTGCAGCAGTTGTAGCTGGTACTGCAGTTGTAGTTGGGGCTACAGTTTTAGGTGGTGCATTTGTAGCTGGGGCAGCACTTGGCTGTATAGCACTTGTCGTCAGTATTGCAGGTGTGGGTACAGCAGTTGTGCCCAGTGCTGCACTTGAAACTGAAGCAGGTGTTGTACCTGGTGCTGCAGATGAAGATACAACAGTAGTAGGTTGTGAAGCATTTGTTGCTGGTGTAGCAGTTGTAGTTTGAGCTACGGTTGTAGGTGCAGCAGTTGTAGGTGTGGCAGTTGTAGGTGCAGCAGTTGTAGCTGGGGCAGCAGTTGTGGATTGGGCAGCTGTTGTAGCTAGTGCAGCGGTCGTAGGTTGTGTAGCAGTTGTACGCGGCGCTACAGTTGTAGGGGCACCAGTTGCAGCTGGTGTTCCAGTTGTAGGTGTGGCAGTTGTAGCTGGGGCAGTACCTGTAGGTGCACTAGTTATAACTGGTGCTGCAGTTGTAGCTTGGGCAGCAGTTTTATATGAAGCAGTTGAAGCTGGGAATGCAGTTGTACCTGGGGCTGCAGTTGTAGGTGCAGCAGTTGTAGCTGGGGCAGCAGTTGTGGATTGGGCAGCTGTTGTAGGTTGTGCAGCAGTTGTACGTGGTGCTACAGTTGTAGGGGCAACAGTTGCAGCTGGTGTTGCAGTTGAAGGTGTGGCAGTTGTAGCTGGGGCAGCAGCTGTAGGTGCACTAGTTATAAATTGTGCTGCAGTTGTAATTAGTGCGGCAGTAGTTGTATCTGGTGTGGCAGTTTTATGTTTGGCAGTTGTAGCTGGTGCTTTAGTTTTATGTTTGGCAGTTGTAGGTGGTGCTGCAGTTTTAGTTTTGGCAGTTGTAGCTGGTGCTGCAGTTTTAGGTTTGGCAGTTGTAGATGGTGCTGCAGTTGTACGTTTAGCAGTTGTAGGTGGGGCAGCAGTTGTAGCTGGGGCAGCAGTCATACGTGGAGCAGTTGTTGGAGCAGTAGTTGTGGTTAGAGCAGCAGTTGTAGTTGATGCTATAGTTGTGGATGCAGCAGTTGTAGCCAATTCTGCAGTTGTGGGTGCCACAGTTTTAGCTGGTGCTGCTGTTTTAGGTGCAGCAGTTGTAGCTGGTAGTGCAGTTGTAGTTGGGGCTACAGTTTTAGGTGGTGCAGTTGTTGCTGGGGCAGCAGTGGGCTGTATAGCAGTTGTAGCCAGTATTGCAGTTGGGGGTGCAGCAGGTGAAGCTGGTGCTGTCGTTGGTTGTGTAGCAGTTGTAGCCAGTGCTGCAGTTTTGGGCGCAGCAAATGTAGTTGCAGAAGTTGTAGCTGGGGCTGCAGTTGTAGGTGCTGCAGTTGTAACTGGTGTTGGAGTTGGTCGTGTAGCAGTTGTACCTGGGGCTGGAGTTGTGGGTACAACAGTTGAAGCTGTGGCAGCAAGTGTAGGTGCAGCAGTTGTAGCTGGAGCAGCACTTGTAACTGGTTTTGCACTTGTAAGTGTGGCAGAAGTAGATTTGGCAGCAGTTGTAGGTGCAGTAGTTGCAGCCAATTCTGTAGTTGTAGGTGCAGCAGTTGTAGCTGGTGGTGCAGTTGTAGCTGGGGCTATAGTTTTAGGTAGTGCAGTTGTAGCTGTTGTTGGTTGTGTAGCAGTTGTAGCCAGTATTGCAGTTGTGGGTACAGCAGTTGAAGCTGGGGCTGCAGTTGGTTGTGTAGCAGTTGTAGCCAGTGCTGCAGTTGTGGGTGCAGCAGTTGTGCCCAGTGCTGCACTTGAAGCTGAAGCAGGTATTGTAACTGGTGCTGCAGATAAAGATACAGCAGTAGTAGGTTGTGAAGCACTTGTTGCTGGTTTAGCAGTTGTAGTTTGAGCTACGGTTGTAGGTGCAGCAGTTGTAGATGTGGCAGTTGTAGGTGCAGCAGTTGTACGTGGCGCTACAGTTGTAGGAGCAACAGTTGCAGCCGGTGTTCCAGTTGTAGGTGTGGCAGTTGTAGCTGGGGCAGCAGTTGTAGGTGCAGCAGTTGAAGCTGGGACTGCAGTTGCACCAGGCGCTCCAGTTGTAGGTGCAGCGGTCATAGCTGGGGCTGCAGTTGGTGTAGCCAGTACTGCAGTTGTGGGTGCTGCAGGTGAAGCTGGGGCTGTAGTTGGTTGTGTCGCAGTTGTAGCCAGTGCTGCAGTCGTGGGTGCAGCAGTTGTAGGTGCAGAAGTTGTAGCTGGGGAAGTAGTTGTAACTGGTGTTCCAGTTGTGGGTGTGGCAGAAGTATATTGGGCAGCAGTTGAAGGTGCAGCAGTTGTAGCCAATTCTGCAGTTGTGGGTGCAGCAGTTGTAGCTGGTGTTGCTGTTGTAGGTGCTGCAGTTGTAGCTGGTGGTACAGTTATAGTTGGGGCTACAGTTTTCGGTGGTACAGTTATAGTTGGGGCTACAGTTTTAGGTGGTGCAGTTGTACCTGGGGAAGCAGGTGTAGGTGCTGCAGTTGTAGTTGGTTTTGCAGTTGTAGGTGTCACAGTTGTAGCTGGGGCTGCAGTTGGTTGTGTAGTAGTTGTAGCCAGTGCTGCAGCTGTGGGTGCAGCAGTTGTAGCTTGGGCAGTATTTGCAGGTGCAGCAGTTGTAGTTGGTGCTGCAGTTGCATGTGAAGCAGCTGTGGCCAGTGCTGCAGTTGTAGCTGAGGCAGGTATTGTAACTGGTGCTGCAGTTGAAGAAATAACAGTTGTAGTTTGTGAAGCACTTATTGCTGGTCCAGCAACTGTATTTTGAGCTACACTTGTAGGTGAAACAGCTCTTGTTGTAGCTGTTGTGATTTGCACTACAGTCTGAGGTGCTGCAGTTGAAGATGGTGCTGTAGTTTTAGGTTTGGTGGTTGTAGCTGGTGATTTTGTTTTATGTTTGGCAGTTGTAGCTGGTGATTTTGTTTTATGTTTGGCAGTTGTAGCTGGTGATTTTGTTTTATGTTTGGCAGTTGTACCTGGTGCTGTAGTTTTAGCTTTGGCGGTTGTAGCTGGTGATTTTGTTTTATGTTTGGCAGTTGTAGCTGGTGCTGTAGTTTTAGGTTTGGCGGTTGTAGCTGGTGATTTTGTTTTATGTTTGGCAGTTGTAGCTGGGGCAGCAGTCATAGGTGGAGCAGTTGTTGGAGCAGTAGTTGTGGTTAGAGCAGCAATTGTAGTTAATGCTGTAGTTGTAGATGCGGCAGTTGTAGTTAGTGGTACAGTTGCTGTAGCTAGAGAACAGTTTGGTCCACTGGCTATGGTACCAACATTTTGCATGAAAGGTAGAGAACCCAGGCTCCAAGCAGCTACACACAGGTTTGTAGATGCACAGCCATAAGCTGGAAAAATCTTGGAGCCTCTGTTTACTGTGAATGAAAAAAGAAGAATTTCAACAATTCCAAAAGATTTTTTAAATTAGCTGCTTTCAGAGAATAACAAAGAAGTAAGAGTAACTTAACAGTTCTTTAAAATGTTCTGTTTGCTGACAACCAGTGTTAAACCTTTGTACTAAAAGTGACATCACTGTAGTTACTTGTACAACATTTCTGATGTCATCATACCACACCCAACAGTGAACTTATTTAAATCATATAGAAAAGAAGAAACTTTCATTTCCATTTGGTTTTCATTCTTTCTTTTACTAAAAGACAAAAAATATAACAGAAACAGAACAACTTTCTTCAAACTATATTATTAATAAAAACATGTAGTCATAATGTCAGAAGGTAAATTATGAGAATGCTTACCAGTGGGTGCTCTATCATAAATATAGTCATAACTGCATGTGCAGTGTATTTAATTTTGTGTGGCATATTTTATTTTCTTAATTATTCAATTAAAATAAAATCGTGTGTGCCATTCTTTTTTATAATCGTTCAACTTTTTTATTCTTGTTGCCGTGTCCCACCTTTTTCCCATATTGTACCGTAGAGTAAATGGGCAAATTCAAGACAATAATTCACAGACTGAACAATGCCAATATACCAATATATCAATACTATTATATTTCTAATCTGTTTCAAATCTGTTTTGTAAATCTTTAAATCTTAAAAGTAACAAAGTAACATTTATTTGAAATGAGTGTAAATAATTCCACTTTTTTATGTTTCAGATGTCTCACAAAAGGAAAATCAATTCATTCTTTGTAGAAAAAGTGATGCGACAAGTGATACAATATAAAGACTCACTAGTTGATTGAAGGCATTGGTCCTCAACTCCCTGACATTGTAATGTAGAGGTGCACTGAGAGGTGGAGGGGTCACAAACATTACAACGTCGGCCATTATTTAACATAGGAACAGGGTCTGAAACAGAAAAGATCATTTCATTTTAGAACAGAGGACATTTCAGCAAACATCAGAACATTGCTTCTTTTTCTATTATCTTGTCTTCAATAAGCAACTTATTAATCAATTTGTACTTACCAGCCAGAGTTTCTGAGTTGCAGTTATCTGTGTTGCAGCACTGGGCAGTTGCAAAAGCACTTTGAAAACCCAGATTGACTGAAAATGTCTGAGAAAGTGCAGCTCGACACAAGGAGGGTGGTGCACATGCCTTATAGATTTGCTTTACTGGATTTCCAGATGAAACAGCTACAAATTCAAAGTGCAGTTCAGTAATGTTAATGGAAAACACACGACTTCAGAGTATTTGTAATTTACTAACAAGTATCAGAAGATATGAAGAAAACACTACCTAGAATTGTAGCTGTGATACACATCGCCTCTGAGGAACATGGAGCTGCTGCTGAGCTTGAACAAGCTGCATCTGTGCAGGTTTGACACTGAAGAGCTGCAGCTGCACTCAGAGACGGAGAAATGATGATCACGTTGAAAATATACAGTAAATATGAGGTACTTTGATTGTTTATATTGGCTAAGATAGCAAGGTTATAGTGGAGTCGATACTACTGTACTAATTTGAAAAACAACTTGTTGTCCAAAATGAAAGAGTTAAAAATTATGAATTTTGCTCTCTTTTACCTGCAGTATTGTAAGAATAATTTGATTTACCTGTGCTGGAGAGTGCCCAGAG
>JAMQGT020012128.1:17500-36253 GCA_024447675.2 Pterophyllum scalare | reverse complement strand
CTCCTAACATACAAGACCGTATAGTTACATAGATAGAGCACTTCATTCTCAGACTGCTGGCTTACTTGTGGTTCCCAAAACAGGCCCCAAAACAGGGCCATAAGTTTTATCCCCCCCCCCCAAAAAAAATCTGAGAGTCCAAAAAAAACAAACAAACTTGAATCGGAAAATTAGTTTTTTAGTTTTTTTGGGGGGGGGGGGGTCAAAATAATTTTTCAGTTTAAATTTTTTTTTTTTAACAAACTTTATGAGCCCAGTTTAACTCCATACAATTCACAACAGCAGTCACCTTGAGGTTGGAGTAAGCAGATCAATCCAAATATTGATAGTATTGATAATGTTGGTTTCTGATCAGTACTAATGTTATAGGACTGATGCTTTATTTTGTTCTCCTCTGTGTTCAGTGCATTGCTTCTGTTCATCAGAAGTTTAGTTTAGTTACCGTATATTGTATTTTCCTGCTGCTGTTACACAATAATTTCCCTTGTGGGATCAATACAGTATCTGTCTGTCTGTCTGTCTATCTATCAAAAAGTAGAAATGTCTATGAAAACACCATTCCTCTCATGCAAGCACCCTTTGCTCTGCCCTCTCCTCCTTTGTCGTGTTTAGAATTATGAACACTGACCATAACTGAGGAAAGCAAGGCTTGCAACGCTTGATATGTTTACAAGTTGTTGATACACCCTTGGAATAATTCTGGTAGGCTGGCCCCTCCTGGGAAGACTCACCAGTGTTCTCCACTTTGGATAATAGCTTGCACCGTGGTTCACTGGATATGTTGCTTTTTGAGATCTTTTACCATATTTCAGTTTGTCAGACAGATTCTATTTAAGTGATTTCTTGATTCAGCAGGTCTGACAGTGATCAGGCATAAGTGTGGCTGGTGAAAGGGAACTCAGCTTTTAAAAAATGTGGTGGGGGCAAATACTTTTTATATAGGGCCAGTTAGGCTTGGATAATTTTTCTCTAAATGAAATAAAATCATAATTTAAAATTATGATTGTAGCTCATAAGGTAAGGTGACTGTAGCTCAGGAGGTAGAGCAGGTCATCTGCTAATTGGAAGGTTGGTTGTTCAACCCCTGGCTGCTCCAGTCTGCATGCCAAAGTATCCTTGGGCAAGATACCGAACCCTGACTTGCTCCTGATGGATTCATCTGAATGTGATTATGTGTGAATGTTAGATAGAAAGCACTTAGATGTGCTTGTGTGAATGGGTGAATGAGATATGCTGTATAAAACACTTTGAGTGAATGTAGAGTAGAAAAGCAGATTATCTCTGTCTAATAATAAAATGTGTTTGATGATCTAAAACATGTAAATGTGACAAATATGCAAAAAAAAAAAAAAAGTCCCAAAACAATATCAGGAAGTGGGCAAATGCTTTTTCACAGCACTCTGTATAAACACATAAAAGACCATTTTTTCTGGAACAAACAGTAAAGAAGCAAAGAGGAGGAAAACTGCTCAGACAAACCCAGACAGAGGCTTTGGTGCATAGGTTACCTTAGGTTACCTCTTTTCACTCTGTTTATACTCCACACTGTATTTAATCATTAGTTATTATTAATCTCTGGCTCTCTTCCACAGTGTGTCTTTTGTCTTGTCTCTCTCCCTCAGTCCCAACCAAAGAAATACCAAACAAAAAGAAACAAAACTCTAAATGCTACACACTGGTTGAGACAAGCTTGTTTGTTTCATTTTTGTTCTTGATTTAAAATCAATAAAGAATTTGAAAAAATATATTCTAACAGTTGTGATGGAGCTAAGGACTCAACTTGAGGATAGCTACTGTGTAATAATCATTTGTTTGAACCTCTAAATCTGTATTTCAGTTCAACTTTATGTGGTGGAAAATGTCCAGTTTAAGATTGAACACTATGTCTGTAGTATATGTTTGTACTGTGAATAGTTATCAGTTATGAATAACTGTTGAAGTTAACACTGTTGTGCTACAAGTAGTGCTTCCAAATACTCTAGCGAAGTGGCATTGTCAGTATGTCAGCATGCTGTGACTGTTTTAGGTTTTGTTGGAAAGATTTTTTGTGGCCTTATCATCAAGGGGAAACAAGATATAAAACACTACCACAAAGGTGCATTCATTTCTTGCTTGTAATTCAAAATGACTCACAAGGGAAATGAAGGCTAAATCAGTGGAGGCTGTTAAACAAAAGAAAACATTTTCATGCCAGAATGATAGTTCTTCAGGGCCGACACAGACATTTTGGACAGTGATGTATAATAAATAAGCACACTAACCTCAGATCCAGAGATTCTGGAGGTTCCACTTTCACTGTCTCCCTCAGAGAAAGAGCCTGATTCATCACTGGAGTTCCCACCACTAGCACTGAATGCCTTTTCAGATTTAATCTTTGAGCAACCCTGAGTGAAGACCACATCTTTTTCGGGATTCTGCTGCTCCACCGCCCCAGCCAGGCAGTGAGGCAGTCCCGAGATTGAGCCTGAGTGTGGAGACGAGGAGAAGTCAAAGTGGGACAAGATGGAAAGTGAGCTACCAAAGGCTGCATCCTCTGGGTAAGAGTATGAGGAACAGGTGCTGGAAGTCTGGTTGTGTGATTCAGATGTAGTAGGAGAGTCCACTGATGTCTTGACTGCAATGAGGCAGCTGGTAGTGAGGCATGACCGACTAGAGGGAGGGGACTTCTTTGCCTCATCAACATAAGGATGGGCCAACACATGTTGCTCACCAGGCACAGAAGAGAAAATGACACTGCGTCTGTCCAGCTTCCCTTCATACTTGGAGTAGGAAGCTTTGGACACTGAATTCTCAAGGTTTCTGCTTAAACCAGACAATGCCGCTGGTATCACATTGGCAATGCCAGTGTTGAAGTCAACTTGATCCAGAGATTCACTTTTGTTTTGTGGTCTCTCTTTAACTAGTTCCTTGTAGTGGTTAAGAGACAATTGGTTGGTGAGTAGCTGTTGAATGGTGGTGCTTGGCACGCTGCTGAGGCCACCTCTCTGGAAGTAGGAACGCAAGCAAGAAGAGTATGATGGGGATTGAACATCTTCTACTGGAACCCCTTCTACCTCTAACTCCATCTCCAATACCTCCTCAGTGCATAAATCTGAGTTGCTGACATTCCTTTCATCTACTCCTTCCTCAAATACAAAAGGTTCCTCTTTGATTCTGGAGGGTGTAAGAAGTGTTTGTGAAACAGCACTGTCTGTGAACTGTGAGCTCACAGGGGTGACTGAGGTATGGTTGGCCAAAATTATATCATCACTACTATGATGCTTTTCTACACTGTGCTTGTTGTCACAAATCTGATACTGATATTTCCTATATTTAGGACACTGTGGAAGGTCACCAAGAACATGACTAGCCTGCTGCCTTTTATCTGCAGAGTCATCGTAAGATATTCCCTCAGAAAAGACTGGATCCTCTGCAGTGATGTGGTCTTCATATTCCACTTTGCCATTTCTAGCATGTTGGGCGTCATTCTTCAGCTGGGCTTGAAGAAACCTGAAACAAGAGTCCTCCAGATTGTGAACACCTAGGAGGTCAGCACACAGAATGACTTCATGGATGTTTTCTTGACTTAAAACCAGCTTGGCGGTGTAGGCAAACTGGAGCAATGGAGAAAATCCTTTGGCGGTCACCTGTCGAGCAGAATAAGGAAAGAGTCAGACGAAAGAATCTAGTCAACATCTAGTCAAAGTCAAACAAATCATGCTGATTAAAATGCACCATTGTATTTCTTTGATAAGGTTTCAACACAGTCAGTTCACAGCAGAAGCTGAGCTAGCTAAGCTTCAACATCCCCACAACTACTGACTGCAGTCAAATCTCCAGTATCACTACACCAAACACTGGCACTCCCTAACACAGTCACCTGTTCACTCTGCACAAGCAGTGGCCTTTCTGTTTGTGTTATTGGCTTTTCAGGACTGTCTGCCTAGTACTGAAATATAACATGCACATGTAATTTTTGAGCATGAAGGGTGTGGAAAACAAGCTCATGCTCACAGCCATTAAAGTATGGAGTTTGACGTGTAACATAGTGGAGGCCTGTAAGACTGATTAGAGTCACAGAAACACATTCATCATTATGACAGATCTGGGGCATTACATGATAATACTAGCCACTGGGATCAGGAGTGGCTCCCTGATGAGCCCCAGTGGTGGATTGGATGCAGCAGTAACTAGGAGGGCAACTCCATAATACTCAGGCCTAACATGTGCTCATAAATAGATCAATTTGTGTCAACCCTGAATTTTAATTAAGGAAGGTCAGGTCTTCTCCATGTTTTTGTCTGTTACACTGTTGTCCCACTTGCAGACTGTCCTTCATTTAGTTACAAACAAACCATTAAAGACTGAAGAGGGCTTCAATGTGCCAGTCAAGTTGGGGCTGCACAATAGTTTTTAACAGAACATCCTTAAGCATGTATGTGTGGTTTACAGGATTCAAATTAGCACAATCTTTATTGCATTTATAAAGATCTGTTTTGCTTCTTTTTAATCCTTTAATATTGGCTGGCTGGTGTTTTTCACAATAGCAGCATTTCCAGCTAAAGTAAATGTTTCACCCAGGAACTTAAGAAAAGGCTTCACTGTCATCCACTGAGCCAATGACAGCTACTTTTATATGTGCTACTTTATAAAAACACAGACCTATGTGACACACACACACACACACACACAGAATGTAAGCAGTGTGAAACAAACACAAAATAACATTTTATTTCTCTGATTAGTCTCTTTGTTTTACTAACGCTGCTCTCCCTCTTCACCCAGTCGTTTTTTTCAGAAAACAGAACAAACTGAACCAAATATTGAAAATATGATGATTTAGGCAAAAATGATAATAATGAGAATGTTTACTTTAACGTGAACCAGTTATTGCAGAAATTACTATGAGACAAGATGGATGTGATGAAATGCTGGAAATAGGCTCGTTGATCCTTTGGAATATTTAGCTCTCTTAAACCACACCGTCAAGTTATCACAGTTATTTGCATTTAACTCTGTCCTCTAGTGACGGGCCGGACACGAACCATCCGGCTCTAAGAGCGGGCTCTTTGAAGAGAACGACAAGAGCCGGCTCCTGATAGTGAGCCGTTTCTTTATTCTTTTCGTTCGTTTTTTTTTGTGGAAGCCATACATGATTGGCTAAGATGTGTGGCGGAATCTGCCTGTCTACATGGAGCAACAGCGTGGGAGGGAGGGCAGAGAATCTGAGGAGCCGAAAGAGCCGGCTCTCTGAAAGGAGCCCAGCTTCCCATCACTACTGTCCTCTTCAGCTCTCAGACCTTTACTGCTTCATATTATGACTTTTTTAATTTTACTGATTTTTTTTTTTAACCAACCAATTAATCAAACACTATTAATGTTAACATTAATGGAGAAAAATCAACAATAATCAACAATAATAGTAAATAACAGTAACAAGTATTAACATATTTTAATGATACAATAGTGTAACAGGTTGAATGGTAAATGGACTAGTTCTTATATAGCGCTTTTCTACTCTTCTGAGCACTCAAAGTGCTTACACAACACATTTACCCATTCACACAAGCACTTCCATGGTTAACTAAGCTAAGTGCTTTTATTATCTAACATTCACACTCCAACGGTTGTGTCGGAGAGCAACTTGGGGTTAAGTATCTTGCCCAAGGATACATTGAGCCAGGAATCGAACCGCCAACCTTCCGATCAGTGGGTGACCTGCTCTACCTCCTGAGGACTTTGACTTGATATTAATGCTTAGTGGTGTGTGTGTTCCAGCAGCTGGGGCACCAGAAAAATGGTAATGAAAGATGGAAACTTAAAATATAGTTGTTTTACTTGCTTGTATTTCTTTTTACAGATTTTTTAATAATAAAGATATTTGCAAGTGTTAACAGTGAAGCTCCCTAATAATGTGGTCAAACTTTGTTAAATTGAATGAAAGTGCTGTGTGCCAAATGACTTTTAATGAGCCATACAAACCAAACAGAAGAACAATTAAAAGCATCTTGCAGTTAAACTCTTGGTGCTGCACCTGGACATGTTTGGACACTTGTAGACAGCACAGTTAGGTGCAGCTGACAACAAGTACAGTCCAAGTTCAGTGTGAAACACAACAGAATTAATCCTCAAAGAAAGGTGGCAAACTACCATTGCGCTCTCCAAATCTGTCCCGACGAGCTTGCTAGTTTTGCTTTTTGCTAGTGTCCTTGTCACTGTTGGATGAGACAGTACAAGCAGCCCATTCAGGTTGCACAGGTAATCCTGCTTAACCAGAGTAACTTCCATAGAAGCAGTTGCAAGAAGGTTTGCAAACACAGTCTCAAGAGTGTGATAGAGATGGCAGGAGACAGGCTGTTACATGAGGGGAGCAGGACAGAGTTGTAGAAGGGCATCGGGGCCAACGTCTGTTTCTTTCTGTGTTCCTTTAGTAGGACTTGTGCTCATAGTCCATAGTCACACAGTCCAGCACCGTGCAGATCCATTACCATTCCCCAGAGAATACCAGAACTGGCTGGCCTGTTACTAACATCCTGTTCACAGATGACAGCAGGTTCACACAGTTTTTGTTATCAGGGAGACACCAGCTGGATGTTGGAAGTATTCTTCTTCCTTTTTTTCTTTTGCTGGGATGAATCTTGAAAAGGCATCTGTTGAGTTAAATGTAAAAAAAAAAAAAGTAATTAAATGTGGACTGCACTGTAATATACCTGTCCCTGTTACTCTGCTACTGTGCATGCAATAATGTGCAAATTACAACTTTCATGCATTAATCTAACTCACTAACAGACATGTCACTTTTATTCATTACAGATTAAGCAGCAAGAAGTCGCTTGTTGTTCGCTTCCATCCACGAAGTGCAAATTACGCGCTTGTTCTGATAACCTCTTGATATTTTTTCCGCCTATCCAACTCAGGGTCGTGGAGGGCTGGAGCATATCCCAGCTGCCATGGGGAGGGCTAACAGAGACACATACTGATAACATCTCTCCCTCCTAAAAATAAACACTCCTAGTAGCAAGTATCTCAACCACAATAGGCATATGACATAATTTTTTTTTTCCAGTGGTAGATTTTGTGCAATTTGCAGTAAATTGTGTGCTGCAGACTTCGTGGTTCACATTTGCGTGACTCATTTAAATATTCCACTCCTGAAAGGTAAAGTCTTCTTACTCTTGTAATGACATTTTTCACATGCTGTTCTCCTTTAAATGACCTGCACAAACAACAGGGTAAGAACATGTTTTGGTGATGCACATTTTGTACTCTATCTTCTGCACACTGTAGTTTCAACATTAGACACATTGTTAGGGAGACTAGTACAGGGTCGTTTGGATGCTCACCACAGTGCTCATCTCCTTATCAATTCACCTACCCACCTGTCCTTAACCTTGATGACATTTTTAGTGAGGTCTAAGAAAAGGGGTTAGGAAAAGGAGATAGGAGGTTCTTTATAAACACACACGAGAATTAGGGGAAGTGGACATGACTGGAGAACAAGGCAAAGCTCAAATGAATCAAAATAATGATACAAAACACAGGAGACAAATGACTACCAAAATAAAACAGGAAGTGAGAAACACTGAGACAGCAACTTAAATTCTATCATCAGGACTACTTTTCAAGTGACTATAAAGTGTCCCGGCAAAGTCTCACTTTGTGACACCAAAGAGGAAAGTTGATGGTGATGATAAACAATACATTTATAACATCCTTAACATGTTGATGGTGCAAACTTACCTTTTCAAAATACCCCTTAACACCAACAAGTTATATAATGGATCTGCAGAGAGAAAGAAAAATAAGTCTATGTGAGTACAGGCGACACTTGAATAGATAAATCTGTCTAAATCCAGAGAAGCATGTGTTGAACACAAACTATTGGTTACAGATACAGTGTATCACAAAAGTGAGTACCCCCCTCACATTTCTGCAGATATTTAAGTATATCTTTTCATGGGACAACACTGACAAAATGACACTTTGACACAATGAAAAGTAGTCTGTGTGCAGCTTATATAACAGTGTAAATTGATTCTTCCCTCAAAATAACTCAATATACAGCCATTAATGTCTAAACCAGCAGCAACTAAAGTGAGTACACCCCTTAGTGAAAGTTCCTGAAGTGTCAATATTTTGTGTGGCCACCATTATTTTCCAGAACTGCCTTAACTCTCCTGGGCATGGAGTTCACCAGAGCTTCACAGGTTGCCACTGGAATGCTTTTCCACTCCTCCATGATGACATCACGGAGCTGGTGGATATTCCGGACTTTGCGCTCCTCCACCTTCTGCTTGAGGATGCTCCAAAGATGTTCTATTGGGTTTAGGTCTGGAGACATGCTTGGCCAGTCCATCACCTTTCCCCTCAGCCTCTTCAATAAAGCAGTGGTTGTCTTAGAGGTGTGTTTGGGGTCATTATCATGCTGGAACACTGTGACCCAGTTTCCAGAGGGAGGGGATCATGCTCTGCTTCAATGTTTCACAGTACATATTGGAGTTCATGTGTCCCTCAGTGAAATGTAACTCCCCAACACCTGCTGCACTCATGCAGCCCCAGACCATGGCATTCCCACCACCATGCTTGACTGTAGGCATGACACACTTATCTTTGAACTCCTCACCTGATCGCCGCCACACATGCTTGAGACCATCTGAACCAAACAAATGAATCTTGGTCTCATCAGACCATAGGACATGGTTCCAGTAATCCATATCCTTTGTTGACATGTCTTCAGCAAACTGTTTGCTTTCTTGTGTACAGACTTCAGAAGAGGCTTCCTTCTGGGGTGACAACCAATTTGATGTAGTGTGCGGCGTATGGTCTGAGCACTGACAGGCTGACCCCCCCACCTCTTCAACCTCTGCAGCAATGCTGACAGCACTCCTGCGTCTATCTTTCAGAGACAGCATTTGGATGTGACGCTGAGCACGTGCACTCAGCTTCTTTGGACGACCAACGCGAGGTCTGTTCTGAGTGGACCCTGCTCTTTTAAAACGCTGGATGATCTTGGCCGCTGTGCTGCAGCTCAGTTTCAGGGTGTTGGCAATCTTCTTGTAGCCTTGGCCATCTTCATGTAGCGCAACAATTCATCTTTGAAGATCCTCAGAGAGCTCTTTGCCATGAGGAGCCATGTTGGAGCTTTCAGTGACCAGTATGAGAGAGTGTGAGAGCTGTACTACAAAACTGAACACACCTGCTCCCTATGCACACCTGAGACCTAGTAACACTAACGAGTCACATGACATTTTGGAGGGGAAATGACAAGCAGTGCTCAGTTTGGTCATTTACAGGTGTAGTCTCTTAGGGGTGTACTCACTTTTGTTGCTGCTGGTTTAGACATTAATGGCTGTATATTGAGTTATTTTGAGGGAAGAATAAATTTACACTGTTATATAAGCTGCACACAGACTACTTTTCATTGTGTCAAAGTGTCATTTTGTCAGTGTTGTCCCATCAAAAGATATACTTAAATATCTGCAGACATGTGAGGGGTGGACTCACTTTTGTGATACACTGTAGATTAAACTGTAAAACCATTAAGATGAGATCAGTCAGTTTTTCTAGTAAGCCCACTCTTTTCTTAACATCATGAGAGGGAGGAGTTGGTTTAATAGCTTAACAGTTAGCTGACACTTCTGTTAACTCTATGTAATATGACTGATCAAAGACATTTAGTGCCAAGTTGGAGTAATGGCAGTGTGATGTAACACCAAGCTAAGGCTACTGAGTTTGAGTTTGGTATACTTGCCTTGCAGATGCAACATGCACTGTGGTGCCCACGGCTGGTTGTGAATGATCCTTTTAACTCCCTTGAAATGAGCTATTGTTGATTTTAAAACAACAGTTTTGCAATGTTTCCATGTCCACGGTCCATATCTGAAGGTAAATAATGGCTGGTCTTGTAAGATCCATTTGTCCTCCTTCACCTGGTTCAAACTATAAATGGCCCATTTTTCTTGCATGAATTTTTCCTTTGTTGCTGGCTATTTGATAACAGTCTTCACCTTCTCTTTCAAAAGAAGAATTCCATACTATCTCCTTGTAAGTTTCCCAGAATCCACAATCAAGTGATATAGATATATATTTAACAATGAAAGCCTGTCATTTTTGTATTTTACATTTATTATTGAAACCCCTTGAGAATAATACAGAATCTGCATTTAGATCATGATTACTTTTCTGTAATTTTACAGAAAAGCGGGATATAGCGAGGGATTACATACAGTCATCCCTCGCTATATCACAGATTAGATTAGATTGTTTTATTGTCACTGAACGTTCAGCGAAATATACATTACAGCTACCGTTTAAAAGACATATATACACATATATACACTATACATGAAAACAATAGTAAAATAAATATACTAAAATATAATGAAATGTGCAGAATAGTGCAGAAATAAAGTCACCTCCAGCCTCCCTCTTATTAAGTTCACTTATTGTGGCTTCACTGTATCACAGTATATATCTAATTCTGTATCCCCACAACTATGTTCATCACTGAGACGAAGAGATCAGTTACACCTATGCCTTCAGCAGAAATAGAAGTTATGGCTGAGGGCGAAGATACTGCACCACCTGATGAAGTGGTTCCTTCAGAAGAGCTGTAATGCTCTTTGTGGCTGTGCAGTACTGTACATTCATCTCATCGTCATCAGTGCTGCACAGCTACATAATTCACCATCTTCGTCATTCAAGTTGTAGTATACTTCACTGGTGAGTATCCATATAGAATTTTATGTTATTAAAATTATGTAAGTTGAAGTGTATGAAGTGTTTCTAGGATTGTGGGAAGGGTTTATAAAGCCTTAAATAAATATAACACCGCTACTTCTATTGCAGGGTCTTTACCTCACAATATAAAGTGCCTTGAGGTGAATTTTTGTTGTGATTTGGTACTTTATAAAGAAAACTGAATTGATTTGAACTTCGTGGATTTTCCCTTATCACGAGCGTCTAGGTCAGGGACCAATAATATATATAAATAAAATCCCAGCCCGCCCCTTCCGGCGGTCTTTTATCAACCAAAATTCCAAGACAAATTTACAAAACGGTCTTAAATTTTTTTACATGTCACTTACAGCAACTGAAGAATCACAACTCAGTATCTAAGGAAATACATTTAAAAGTCCCAGGCTTCCAATCATTCATTCACTGTCAGTTATTCAGTTGTAGGCAGTGTTCACCGGGCTTGAAAAGTTGTCTCTCTTTATAAAAAAAAAAAAAGTCCTCCATAAAGCTATTACATCTTACTATATGTCACTGATCAAGGAGAACAGAAATAACCCCAGGTTTGTTTTCAGCACTGTAGCCAGGCTGATGAAGAGTCAGAGCTCTGTAGAGCCCAGTATTCCTTGAGTTTTAGCTCTTAATGACTTAATAATTTCTATACACAAAAACATTTAACATTAGGGGGAAAAGTAGTCACAGCCATCCTACACATATATCATTAAGTGCAGCAGCTTCAATAACTGCTGATATTTATTCAGATTGGTTCTTTCCTATTGATATCTTTTTTTTCTCCTATTGATACCTTTAAATTTTAAAGTTACAGTGTGTAAAATCTCACACTAGATGTCAGTAGATTGCAGATTTCAGTCAACTTATTTTTTCTTACAACCCCCATTTCAAGTGTATAATCCTAGCTGCGGTGGCTGCTGTTCATCTGTAGTGAGTGTAGCCCGTCAGTTCACTGCTTACCCAAGTATGTGCTGAGGTCTATTTACTCTGCAGAAAGCTGTAAAACTTTGTGAAAGGAGTCTGATATGACTCGAAGAGTCAGTGAAGCTCATTCTCCAATGACAGCGATACTGAGGTGAGCTGTTGGTGATATCCTGAACTTTTCTGTTGGTAAGTGCTGCTGTTAACTGGTGTTAGCCGGCATTAGAGAAAATTTCTTTGAAGTGGATCAAACATTGTTGGACTCCGATACTTAGCACATAACTCTCATTTGATGAGCCCTGACGATGCTTGAGGGGAGGAGGAAGTGGACGAGCTGAAAATGAGCAATATAAGTTTTACTACATATGTGACTGATCTCTAGCTACATACATAAAACACAATTAGGCAGAATGGCGATGCCCGTCTGACTGTATTCAAGACGGCAGGGCCAACACGGTGGCTTCCACAAACCAGTGCCCACTGCTATATATTTTTAATGGATTCATTCCAACTTTTTAAGGATGCAGAATGGGATTTTAAGAGGGCCACAGCACTCTTGAGTTTGGGAAGCACTGCTCTACACCATCAATATGTCTATTAGACATTATTCTTTCAACACTGTTGAAAGAATTCTTAACAGTAACTGACACTTCTATATTAAATATGATCAATTTTGTCTTTACAGGATACATACCACAGGCTTTTAATGCTCATGTAATTAAACCACTACTTAAAAACACTTGTTTGAGCCAGCTGTCTTTGCTAATTATAGACCCATTTCAAACCTTACATTTATTTTATTTTTTAAAATCTTTAAAGAGTTGTAAATCAGCTATGTGAATATTTGCAAGGAAAGGTTTATTTAAAGCTTTGGAATCTCCTTCAGGAATCCTGGAAAACTATTCCTGAACACTACATAAAGAAATTACTGCAAAGCTTGCCTAAGAGAGCTCAGGGTGTGGAAGAATAAAAGTGATCATACCAAATATTGACACTCAAACTTGTTAGAATTGTACAAATTCTATTTTCTATTTCCCATTTTCCTAGCAAACCAAATCAAGACTTTTGCACAGTACTGTATGTGTAACTATTATGTCATTTAATTTTGTCTTCTCTTCTCCCATAGTTTTTGTGTTGTCCTTGACTTCCTGTGCTCTCCTTTCCCCCCTCTTCTATTCCCCTCCCTGCTGCCCCTCTCTGGCTCTTTTAGAGGACTCTTCGTCTTAAAACAGAGTTCGTCCTGCCTATAAGGGATTATTGGAGTGTTGGTGTTTTCTCTTTAATAATGAAAGGTCTTTACTTCACAATATGCAGAGAGTTGAGGTGACTGTTGCTGTGAACTGGTGCTCTATAAATACATTTGAATTGCATTGAATTGGCCTTTATTGTTTAGGTTACTGTTTGAAAAGGTTAATGAAACATTCACTTTGCAAAGCATGTTGGTCAGTCAAGTGAGTAAAGGTCTACAGGATTAGAGCTTCTCTCTGCATACAGACTCTCCCACAGTGAAATAATCACCTTATCCTGAAGAGGATGGTTTTGCCTTCAGAAAGTAACACCAGGTCTGTCTCTTTGAATAGTTTTTGCTAAAAGGCATGAAGGAGAAATTCTGTCTACTATGCTCAATGCTGACAACTGCAACACAGTAGCCCAAACTGAGACAACCCTGAAGATGTTATCAGCCCTGTAACATTTCTTTTTTTAAGTAATGACCTGACTCCACTCCTTAACTTTAGTCAGTGTTCCCATTCTTTTTTAGCGCCGTCATTGTGCTCTTTTACCTTGTCTGGCAGGCTAATGATGAGCTCGGCATCACCAGGTGACCTGCTGTGTCTCAGCAGAGCTTGCAGGAAGTAGCGGCTACAAGCTGCAAGGACAGCCCTGTGTGCTCGTACCTCCCTACCCTCCACAAGTACAGTCACATCGCACAGGATGCCCTGCCGCCGTTGCTCCTCCAGGCACAACAGCACATTGGCACAGTGTACTTTGGACTCATACACATAAAGAGGCGTTTTTGCCTCACTGTCTTGCTGCTTGCCTGCTGACATCACTCCGTCTAGCACCCTGCACAGAGAAAACAAAGGAAGACGGGACACAATGTCAGTTAGCTATATGCATAAACTACTTGTACAAGCAGCCCTTGTATTCTTATGCACTTTGTCCAGTTTCAGGAGAAGCTGCAGATCAACAAATGAAGTAAAAACCTGAACCCTTGACCTCCTACTGTGAGGGAATCCAGTGTCATTGTTGAATTTATCTTAGCTTAATATCAGAGACTTTGCACTCAAATATTGTGGGACTAAGATCTGAGGGCGAACAGCAGAACCTGTGGGAGAAACCTTACTTGGCAACAAACGTTTCACGTGTTTTCTTGTTTTTAAAATCTATTTTTTTAAATTGAAATCATATTGGATTTGATTAATTCAGAACAACAAAAATAAGTTAAATAAATAAACTACATAATACAACCACACTTGTTATATGCCATATAATCTAAATGGCAACTTTCATAACTAGATTTAACAACAACAACAACAACAACAACAACAAAGAAGAAGAAATAAACAAATAAAATACAATATTAAGAATAAACATCAAACTAGGCCAAAAATGTTTCATACAAAATTATAATTATAGCTTTGATCATTGATTTATATAGTGAAGACAAGCGGACCTAAAAAAAAGAGCCCTGGAAAAATCCACATTATAAGTGTGCGCCTATGATCCTTACACATCAGTTTCAGTTTCTAGATACATTTAAATCAATTCAAAGCAGCAAAATTAAATTAAATGTAGGCATTTTACAGAGAAGAATATTGTGATTTCAAATAGTTTAAATCTCAAAAATCTTCAAATGCAGTAAAAACAGGCACAACAGAAAGGATCATTAAAATACAGTTTAAATTGTGTGTGTGTGTGTGTGTGTGTGTGTGTGTGTGTGTGTGTGTGTGTGTGTGTGTGCGTGTGTGTGTAAGCATTAGCTACAAAAATAAAACTGCATTCCACATAGCTTGCAGGCAGCTCTTTACAGAGGCTTTAAATTGTGTTTCATTTCGATGCTATAGAACATAAAGCTCTGACACAGACAGCTGAGCATGCAGTCTGCATGTCTCATCAGCCTTAGGCTCTGTGTGTGTGTGTGTGTGTGTGTGTGTGTGTCTGCTGATTTGTGGCTTTTGAATAGGCACAGACTAGCACTGTGGACATGCTGAAATAGTAGTAACACCCTGGGTTTTTTCCCTGTGGTCCATGGCCCATCATCTGAGCACTGCAGATCATCTCCTACGTTTCTTTAGGACCACTTCAGGCTCAGCACAGCACTGATTTTTGTCCACTTCCACTATTTACCCAATGCACTACTGTTTTCATTAAAGGTATCCACATCTTTCTGCTATGAGTGAAAACAAAAGAAAAAGGTATTCATGCCATCAGCCTGATCCAGGTCTCCATCAGGCAGCAGATTTCCACTTTACCACTGATAGGATGCCACCGTTGCAAGAAGGCAGTTGAACAGCAAGAACAGGGACCCTTCTGAGCTGAAAAAGTTATCCATGCTAGCTAAGCTAGTTGTGTGTTGCTAGCTTTTCATTGACACCACCACAGGCTGCCAGATTTGCATGCTGACATGGTCATTTGCAGTGAGGGCTTTCTTCAACTGACTGCTTGCCTTTTCCCCCAATCATCTCTACAGGGAAATTACACTAAAACATTTTGGTAAAACAGTGCCCCCTAGGAGTGGTTTTTAAAAAAAATTTATTACAAAAGGTTTTTTGGGGGGTTAAAAAAAAACTCTAACAAGTGCTCAATGTAGTTTAAAGAAGCTTAGTCCACAGCACACATATGGTGCAGCTATAGATGTCTAGCTCACAGCGTTTTAAGAGTATCAACAGGAACAAGAATTGTGTCATTAAAGTAACATTTGTTCTCACATTTTCCTTTTTCTTCCTTTTTGAAAAGCTATAGTTGTTCTTGTTTTGCTTTTCTCACCCCAACCCTGCTAAATTGCTCAGAGACAGTTGAGGAGCTTTGATAAACAGATTGCAAAAGGTTTCATCATTTTGTGTTAGCTGTGCTTTAATATGAGTTAGAAGTAGATGGAATGCTTAAGAAGCAGACTGGGTTGACAGGCAGCAGGACAGGAAGTAATATCCATAATTATAAATAAATGAGAGAGGGAGGACCTATGTTAAGAGGAGAGTATGCTCTCTATATCACACTTCTCAGACCAGAGGCCCCGACTTCCCTGGTGATGCCAGATTGTTGTAGCAAATAAAAGAAAATACGTTTTAGAGATGGTAATTCTTTTTACATTATACCACATGTCCCAAGGTGTTCCCAGGCCAGCCAAGAGATATAACCTCTCCAGCATGGATGGTTGCACTCCTCACCCTATCCTGTCTCTAAAGAAGAGTCCGGCCACCCTTCAGATGAAGCTCATTTCTGCCAGAGCGCAATCTCGTTTCTTTGGTCACTACCTAAAGCTCATGACCACAGGTGAGGGTCAGGGCCCTGAGATACTATATCCTTCACCTGGGGCAGTAACTTGTCCCTTAGCAGGAGTGGGAACTAAATGCTATTCCGGCTGAGCACCATGGCCTCAACTTAAAGGTGCTAGTTCTCCTTCCAACCGCTTCACACTCTGCTGTGAATCATTCCACTGCGAGCTGGAGGCCACCACCCGATGAAGCCAACAGGACTGCATTATCCACAAAAAAGCAGAGATGATATTCTGAGGCAATGCAGAATGCAGAAGCTTCCTGCCACTTGACTATGCCTAGAAATTATGTTCAAATAAAATTAGGAACAGAATCGGTGACAAAGGGCAGCCCTGGCGATGTCCGACACCCACAGGAAATGAGTTTGACTTATTGCTGGCAGTACGGACCAATATGTGTTGGGCCACAACTCAACACATATTGTACACAACCCCTATGACGCCTCCGGTGGATGGTGAGCCTACAGAAGGGCGGGCCCAGGTCTCCTCTTCGGGCTGTGCCTGGCCAGGCACCACGGGCTAATTCCCGACCACCAGACACTCTCCCTCGAGCCCCTTCCCCAGGCCTGGCTCCAGGGTGGCGCCCCGTTAACCCTATGCCGGGCAGAGTAAACAGTTCTCTTGTTGTATTGTTATAAGGGGTCGTTGGAATCACTCTTTGGCTGGCCCCTCACTCAGCACCAATTTGCCATGGGGACCCTACCAGGGGGCATAGCCCCAGACAACATAGCTCCTGAGATCACTGAGAAACACAAACCTCTCCACCACAATAAGGTGGCAATTCAATTTGGGGAAAATATTTTACCAACACCTCTTGCAGTCAGAGTAAATGGGAAGAACACTACAGTAAATTGAAGTTCACTGATGGGCAGGCACTTAACAAAACAAGGTGGAAGCAGCTTTTTTGGTACTCCTGGAGTACTGTGCATTGAACAATGGCAGAAAAACTGCACCATATTCTGCATGCAACTGACCTGAAATTTTAACAGCAAAAATTCGGGGGATCTAAATTATAAATTATAGCATATCCTGACACAAAAATGACTGTGTTTACCAAATTTTACAGCAATCCGTTTTTAGTTGAGATGTATAACTCAAAACCATATAGCATGTCTATTGTGTAGACATGAATATCTAGACCAAGCAGTAATATTGGGAGCTCAATAGGAGGGGGATGCAAAAAACTGCATTTCCTTAAATGGCCAGCTTGAAGGTGACTCCAAAAGGAAGTCACTTCCCTGTAGATTCCCATGCAATGCAATTCCAAGCTTTTAAGCAGAGGAAACACACACACACACACACACACATATATTTACAGCCTAGTACAAATCATTTACAGCTGTAGTCTCTACAACTAATTCCCCCCTTTGTGACAACTATGGCAAATATGGGAGATGAATTTTTGTAAAGCTCACTCATTTAAATAGTGGTCACGCTAGGCTGGATTTACTGGGGATGTTTTTCGTATTTTATAGCAACTGAAAAAACTGATTCAAACAATTCTCCCAACAATTCACAGCTAAAGGTAGCACTCAGTCTTGGCGACATTTCCAGGGCCCTCCCTCAGGAGTTCCAGGCATAGGCGTAGGAACAGTGGGGGGGGGGGGGTCTCGTGTCCCCCCCAATATTGGAGACAGGCGCATTTGTCCCACCCAAAAATTACATCGCGGAGGAGAAAAAAACTTGATTTCGAAATCTTGAACTTGCGTGCTTTTATTTTGAAGACGCAACATAGCGTCTTGTGCTACTGACTACCAGATAAAGTAAGCATACAGCCTGGAAAGACACGGTCATTATGCTTGATAAAAGACTCAAGCCATTTTGTTTGGTGGTTTGTCCAAGTTTTATGATTATAAAACATATATATATATATATATATATGTAAATTATACATGCACATTATACACAAAACTATTTTTCCAAGAAACATTTGAAAAAGAAGAAAGTAAAAGATCAAATAGCATTTTTTTATGTTTTGCTCCGACTATTTAATGATCTGTCAGGTTTCCAATATGTGTCCCCCCCCCCCATAGTAAACTCATTCCTACACCCTTGGTTCCAGGGCTAAGGAAATGCTACCATGACATCAGTGTCTCCCACGAGAAAGCAGCTCAGGGGAAGTTCTCACTTTCTATGCAATCATTAAGACCCTGATAAATGATCTGTGAGGTCACCATCTATAGTGTTTTTGTCATGAAATGGCTGTGTGGCAGGAAGGAAGAGGACCCCAATGCAGGATACACCACGTGAAGGTAAAACTTAAGTTCCACTTTATTTTCAGGTGCAGAACAAAAAGCCGGACTAGACAGAGCTAGTGGCATCAAAAGCAGAACAAAAAACCCCAAAACCCCGAGATATTCAGGAAACTGGGTAAACAAACAGGGAGCACACAGCGAGAAAACAATGATGACAACGCAACAACAGGCACTGAAAACACAGGACTTAAATACACAGGAGGGCTGATAAAGGAAGCGGAAACAGGTGGGAACACAGGTGACACTGATTACCTAGACAAGACCAGGGGAAGCAAAACTGAACACAACAGACAGGGACCAGACGACTTTCAAAATAAAACAGGAAGACAGAAGGGGAAACAAAGACTTAGACCTGAC
>JAMQGT020012128.1:7500-15000 GCA_024447675.2 Pterophyllum scalare | reverse complement strand
TCTTAAGGGAACAAACCTTTTAAATTATAACTCTAAGACAAGTATTTTTACTAATTTAGCAGTATCTTTACTAATACTTACTACTAAAATCTGAAAGCTCCACTATAAATGTGCTTAATTTCTAACCTCTGTGGATGATGTAGCTTGAGCCGTGCCGTCATACCTTTTCACTCTTTTTTATCATCACTGGCAGCTGTTGAGTGCCACTCTTTAAAGCAGCAAAACTAAGAAAGAAGGGATAGCACAGCAATAATAATTAAAATGTGAAAGAGAAGCCAGTCTGTACAGCTACAATTACAACTCTCACATAGAAGAACATCAAAATCAATCTGCAAAATCAAAGTGAGGATGAGTGAGAATCAAAGGGAGAACAAACAGCTGTGTAGTTATGTACATATCATGGATACCTTGTTTGAAAAACTCAGAATGTAACTTGCTACATTATTAATTAATTAATTGCCTAATTTAGTTTAAATAATTATTGCACACTTTCTGTAAGTCTTATAAACTTCATTTCACTTCTCAAATATCACTGTGTTCGCCTGCTATGTGATAGATTTAACTGAAATTACTGATCCGAAGAACCAATGATTTATGAAGGAAAATCATGAAAATTATCAGGGGTACCCAAACTTTTTCATACCACTGTAGTCACCTAACCCTACCACATAAATGCAAGAGCCAAATTGCAGCCATCCATCCTTCTCCAAACTAGCTCAGGGTTTACACTGAAACTAATGACCAGTGATCAACACAACACAGCTAACCAAGTGCTCACTTTGGCTTTGACAATGAAGAATTTCTTGTCCTCCACCTCCCAAATAGTAGAATTATTAATCCTTTCAGAAATTACATAACATATAACATCATCACATTTTTAGAACAATTTCTGCTCTGATTTGACTTAAAATGTTATGCTTTAAATTTTGGACATATATTACAATTACTGTGAAATGTTAGCTTCATGGAACAAAACTTTTTCTAGCTTTCTTTCTGTTTTGTAAAAAGCCAGATTCAGGCCTGTCTTACCATGAAAGTGAATCAGGTTCTGTAATTTGGGACACATACATCAAAAAATGTCTCAGTATTGGCTCATTAAAATATGGAAAAAAAATTCAGTTCCAATCAAAAGTCCAACATTTTGACTGGAACTCTATGCACATTTTTTTTACACCCTTTTTAAGGAAATACATTGCCCCGGAGGAGTTTGATAATTCAGGTTGAATTTAAATTATACTATTATATATTATATATTCTAACAGCATTCATTCCGGCAGTCAGCATGCCAATTGCCTGATTTCTTGTTCTCTGTAGAAATGGCGGCATTAGGGTTAGGGTTAGAGTCTTGTATCAGGCAATCGGTCGTGCCTTGTGGTCACAGTAACTTAACCTTGAAAAACTGCACATGAAATTAATTACTAATCCCTTTTTTATTACTCTTAATTGTTTTCTCCAGGGTAGTAAGTAAGTAGATAGAATATGCCTTGAAAATGAAAAATGATTTTCAAAGTTATAATTAGAATACAATCCAGAAAACATGCTGGAAATGGGTGGATGAACCCCTTTTCAAAGAATGCATATGAACTTACACAGCATGTTATGTATATCCAAACTCTGGATCAAAAACTTTAGAGGCAAATTTAAGATGGCTAAGCAGAAGACCCACTGATTTGGATGGAATGAGCCTTATAATTGTTTGCATTTTGTATACTTTTATCCTGCAGTGTAAGGGGAGGAATTCATCACAAGATATAAAAAGGAGCACACACAGTTTGTCAGATTTCTTCCTTCCTAGACAGTTCACAATCGAGTGTTACTGGTATGATTGCAAAGTGGAAGCATTTAAGGAACTATAGCACACACCAGAAACTGGCAGACCATATACAGTTACAGAGTGCAAAGAGCATAAAATCTGCAGTGTTGATGTAAAAATTTGCCAATACTCTGCTAGTTGAGTAACTAAAAAGCTACAAAACCTCCTCTGGCATTAACATCTGTGTAAAAGCTATGTGCCAGGTACTTTATGGCCTGGGTTTCCATGGCTGAGCAGCTGCTGTAGGTGAGATGTACAGGTGGCCCAGTACTTTTGCCCATTTCATCTCTTCACCAATATCTTGTAAAAACATGCCCACACAGCCCCTTGCATTTGTTGAGTCTGAACACTGCCTCAAAGTCAGCGGCATGCTTGAAAAGCATGGCAGACAGCTTGTTTACCACTTGAACTGCGGTAATCCTTCATATCAGCACACAAACCCGAACTGCGTCACATCAAAGCAAGTGCCATGTCTTCTCTCAGCAGCAGACATGGAGATGAATCTGAGAGCATGTTAATTTATCTCGACAGGTGGAACCTCCACAGTATCAAACACCCTTTGCAGCTTCGTTGGCACTGTTATATCAGTCTACAAACAGCTTTAGTAGAGCTACTCAGGACAGTGGATAACTGTTTACCATCAGAGTACAGAAAAACACTCTGCTAATTCCTTTGTGATATTTTGCAGGGTTACGTTTTGATGGCTTTTTATTCCAGGCTTCGACAAGGACGTATGACAGGAAAAATTAGTACACAACATGTCAGGCCAACAATAATGACCAAACGCTGTTAAAGTTTTAGGTTCATTTTTGTGTGCTTGCTAGAGTGGTTGACATGAACATCTGAAACATCTCAATGACGTGCTTTGCTCACAGTCTAAAACATGATGTTGTGTATTGTTTTTGTATATTGTTACAGTTGTTAAGAAATAATATGAATACCTTAACAGTGTAAATTAGATATTCAGATATATCAGCTTTGCAGTAAATCCTACATTTATGAAATATTTATGAAGGTTTTGAAGTTCTTCCCACGTGTCTTCCTCCAGTGCAGACATACACTCCATCTGTATGTGTGCTCTGTGAAAGCAAGGATGTGTGCACATGACATTACTGCCTTTGCACCTGTGTGTGCCAGCACCGGGCACGCTGTGAGTAACACTTTCATTTCACCTGTTACTTCAGTGACTAAGCTGGCAGAGACTGTACCTTATAATTTGGCCACTGAGTAAAAAGAGTTTTCTAAATATATATATATATATATATATATATATATACATACATACATATATATAATAATAAAAATGTTATTCACGTTGATTTGAAGGATATGATGTAATGCTTTTGACAATGAGAAATGTTTTGAAAAGCTTCTTGATTTGACTATGAGGACTTTGCCACCAGCTTAGGATCTATGGATATCAGTGACACAATACAGTCCACTTTCACTTTAAACCACCTCACATTTCCAAAATGAAGATGGACAAAATTATTGTTTGACCTTCATCTGTTTTGTGCAACTCTTAGTTGTAAGCACTTGCTGTACAGATCTGACTAAGAAATCAACCTGTGCAATTGTTTTGCGTCAAATACCAAGTGTCTTTGTTTGCCTACAGAAATAATTTATCACTCTGCTTGAAGGCCTCAAAGTTCCTGTCATTCTTGAAAGACCATTTGAAAACAAATCTTTTTTCTGATGCAGTGTTTTGTTGTTCACTGTCACATGTCTGAGTTTCAGTGCTGCAGTTCGAAAAAGTCAGTTTTTCATACTTATTGAGGGACTGCTGTTTTGACTCTGTTGTGTACACCAGGGATACATAATTGTTGCATGTTTTTAATAGAGGAATTTTGAATTTGCAGAAATAAATTATTTGAGTGCCTCTTAAGTCCTGTTCAAAATAGAAAATAAATGCATTGCCATCATATGTATCCCTGGTGTACACACTGTTTCTGTTTTCTTACAGGATTCATTGGTAGTTCTTTGTACTTAGAAATTTAAACAAAAATGGTTTAAGAAAAGGATAAAAATTTGTATGTTAGCAAAATTACACAAATAAATGTAAACTTACGGGTTCTGGACATGTGATAATTTCTTAACTGACCTTTGATGAATTCTTGCAAAAAGAAGGTATGATACTAAGTAGATTCAACACAGAAAAGTTATGGCAACAAAGTGACAGTCAATAAAAATAAATATATTTTAAGACACGTGGTACCAGTTCAAAGAAAAGTTGAACAATTAATTTAAGTAAACGTAACTAACAGTTGCAGTTAAAATGTGTTGAATTAAGTGACAGTGTTACAAGTTATAAGTTTGTGTTTTTACTTGACGTTGGAGCTCCTAAAATCTACTCAATTGTGTTAAGTGTCACTTTGTTGCCATAATTTTTTTAAGTAGATAGTGGTCAAACTTTTCTGAGTGTGCCAGGAGTGAACCAGACCTTGGTTCTTTGATCCACACCACTATGAGCTACAGCAACAACATTTAAATGTCTTTCAGATAGAACTGAGGGGATTGCACTACCAAAAGGCAACACTGCAGACATTGAGGACATCTACAAGTACTTTGGAATCCCACAGGCAAATGGGAACCATGAATAGGTTGCACAAGGTTGATAGAGCTGGGGTCCACCACATCAGGCAAGACTTTAGACAGGCTGTACAGAGATGCCAATCCAGCACATAACAGCAGAAGTCCCAAGGTCAAAATGGCACATGCCCCAAAAGGTGGTCGAGATTGACTGAGCTAAGATCCTGTGGGATTTTCAGATACAGGCGGACAAAATTGTGATGGCTAACCAACCAGACAAGCAGAGGAAGAAGGCCATAGTGATAGATGTAGCAATACCAAGCAACAGTAATATCAAGAAGAAGGAACAAGTAAAGCCTGAGAAATAAGGGCTGAGAGAAGAGCTGGAGAGGATGTGGAAGGTGAAGGCAACAGTGGTCCCTGTGGTAATGGGAACACTCAGGACATTGACCCCAAACTGGGGTAGTGGCTCCAGCAGATTCTAGGGATGGCATTTGAGATCTCGTCCAGAAGAGCACAGTCCTAGGAACAGCTAAGATGCTGCATAAACCAAACCCAGTACACTTGAGCTTAAGGGCATGAACTGATGACCGGACATTCTCCTTCAGGATTCTCTGGTCGAGAACAGAATTCATGGTTCCATTAATCATGGCGAACAGTCCAGGTCCTGAGCCATCAAAGCATCCCCAGACCATCACACTACCACCACCAAGTTTGGTATGATGTTCTTTTTATGAAATGTTTTGTTAGTTTTACACCAGATGTAATGGGACTCAGTGCTTATCCTTTTCAGGGTCACGGGGGAGCCTATCCCAGCTGTCATAGAAAGAAAGGAAGGGTACACCATAACCAGGTCGCCAGCCTGTCACAGAGCCAACACAGACAACCATTCACACTCACATTGACACCTGTGGGCAATTTGGAAACACTAGTTAACCTAACCCCAATAACTGCATGTCTTTGGAGTATGAGAGGAAACCAGAGTACCCAGAGAAAACCCACACGAACACAGAAAGGCCCAACCAAGGTGGATCTGAACTCAGGACCTTCTTGCTGTGAGGCAACAGTGCTAACCACCACGCCAAAGTTTAACTTTTGGGATCAAGGTTTGGAGATCATCAAGCTTTTTTTGGCAAATGTGAGCTGAGTCTATGTGTTCTTTTTGGTCAGCAGTGGTTTTTTGCCTTGATACTATCTTTTTTGCCCAGCCTATCTCATTGTAACTGAGAAAAGTGAGGCCTGCAGTTCTTTAGATGCTGTTCTGGGTTATGTTGTGACCAATTACTTTTCTTCCCCAGCTGCTCCTTTAAATTTTGGCATGATGTGTTGCGACCTTTTAGCCTCCTTCACTTTCTCACACACGTTCTATTTAAGGTGATTTCTTAACGGAGGGATATTCACCCTATTTTCATTTAGAATAAAGGCCAGGTCAGACCTTGGAAAGTGAGAAATATAGATCAATTTATTGCACCGAAGAAAGTAAATGCTTTTTTTTGGGTTTTTTTTATAACAAAAACAAAAAAATTATTCTAATTGATATAGAAATAGTAGAAAATAATTCTTGAATACAAACTTTTTTTTACTACAAAGTTGCATGGTGTCTAGTCAACACTGAAGATGTAACTCAAACCAACATCACAGTAATATCAGCAACGTCAGTTTAACTTTAACTTTGGAAGTTTTTCAATCATGACTAGACTTGAAAATACTCAGTAATCAGCTTATGGGAAAGTATCCCGCCTTACTTCCCCTGTGATGTCTTGCATTCAGTACAGACATTGCTTATCTGACTTGCATTTGCAAGATTAGCATTTCCGCAGTCTTTGAAACACCAGAAGTGACGAGGAGGGGCAGGTCTGACTGTGAAATGGCTCAAAAATGACAGATCTTTAGCCAATGAGCTTACCACAGATAACATAGTATGGCCGAGATGTACAAAATATGCTTTTTCTTCAGCATAACCCAAAATGAGTAGCTGAGCCTATGAACTCATCAGGAAAGTCTTTACAGAGGTCAAGGCAGAAAGCTGACTTTCCAAAGACTTTTATGGAACTAGAAGTCTTTTTGCAACCACAGCTGTTGCCGTCTGGTGGCTTTGAGATGAGTTTCGGGTAGCTTTGCTTTTCTGCTAACTCCATCTTTTATACATCTATGTCTGCACAACATAAAAAAATAATAATACTAACAGTACTATTTTTAAGGCTGTATAAAGTTAGTAAACAACGACCCCATAGTTTTCCTGTAGTTCCCTATAAATCTGTTTTGCGGGGGCCATCTTGTTTCTATAAAGCTGGGAGACTTTCAGCAGTTATAATTTAACAAGATGGTCTTAGCAGCTGAAGCCAAGGCTTCCTGACTTTTTCTTTAAATGGTGTTTCCCACACTTCCAATTAATTTTTGTCTCAAACCCCAAACTGAGATAACCCTAATATTTTTTTCTTGACACAGGACAAAAGTCCTGAAAGAAGAAGAAGCAAACTAACCTTGATGTGCAAAACAGTGAGGTGTCCTCTTAATTCTGTACATTCCCAATAATAATAATAATAATAACAACAACAGAGTTTAAACTGTGAACAAGCAGACACTGTTCAAAGTAGAAGCAGAGAAATACTTCAGAAGTGTGCTTATGACAGACAGCAGAGGCCATGCTGGTAAATATTTCATTCTGCAGTATGAGAGGTGTAAGAGAGCAGAGCAGGAGCCTCACATATTCTGATGTCAGTGTTTTTCCACAAAGATGGAGAGAAGAGAGGCTTTGTGGGACTTGCTGAAGGATAGCAAAGACCTGCTGTATTCACAAGACAGGCTCACGATGGCTTCCCCAACTGCAGTCATATTATCTGGAGGGTAAGAATGGCAGGGTTTGGTATTAAATGAATGCAATAAATACGGATATACAACATGAATGCAGATAGTGTAAAAAGCCCTCAGAGATGATGTCACAGACTGAGGACGGGGCTGGAATGGTTGCTCAGAATGACGTAGTCAATGAAAAGATACACAAAGGTTTGTTCTCATTGTGCATGGTGCTCCCCGAAGAGGCTGTTCAGCTGGAGAGGCGGGAATAAGGCGCCGGGAGGCTGGGTCCTTTGTCCCTCTGCAGCCCCGTCCTCCCCCAGGACGGCAGGGCTGGAGCACCGTTTGTGTCTGCAATTGTC
>JAMQGT020012128.1:0-2500 GCA_024447675.2 Pterophyllum scalare | reverse complement strand
TCTCTGTGGGTCCTGTTCAGTTTTGCTTCCTCCTGTCTCGTTTGTGTAATGTGCCTCACCTGTGTTCCCTTATGTGTATTTAAGTCCGGTGTTTCTGTGCCTCGTTGTCGCGTCATTGTGGTTGTTCCCTGCTGTGGTCCCTGCGTCTCTCCCTTTCCAGTGTGTTCTTTGTGAGGAGAGCTTCCGTCCGTGTTTCTGTGTTTTTGTAAATAAAGTGAGTGTTAACAGCACCATTCCCGGAGTCTGCATGTGGGGTCCTTCCTCCTTCCTGCCTGCACAGCAGCGCAACCCTGACAGAATGACGCGACCACGAGCGGACCCCGCAGACTCCGCTCGCTACGACGGCACTCGCCTGGTTCTGGGGGGACCGGCATATTGGAGCAGTCCGAGGCGACGCCACTCGCCTCCTCGGCCCACGCCGCCGGTCATCCGCACCGGTGCACTGTTTTTGGCTCCAGCTGCTCGCTCTCCTGCCGGTCAGCTCGCCGACCCCTCTCCCCCGGTGCACACCACACGGTCTCGGAGAAAGAAGAGTTCCCAGCAGCGACGACGGGACTTTTCTCCGGGGCCGGCTTCCGTGTTTCCACCGGGGGGATCATCTCCCCCTTTCTTGGGATGTGGGGGTCCCTGGCCACCCCGCTCACTCGCTCCACCACCACTTCAGCCGGTGTCGGAAGGTGGAACGCTGGGTTCCCGGGCCGAGCCACCGAGTGAACCACCCAATGAGGACTCCAAGCACAGGGTCTGTAAGCTGGTGTTGGACCTTTGCCTCCAGTGGTTCCGGCAGCCCTGTGATAAGCAGGGGAGAGTCTTGGCACAGGGGCTGCATAGGCTTTTGGCGGACTTCCCCTGGCTTCCGGACTTTCTGCCCACAATGACACTGTGCTATGTGGAGCAGATAATGAGCGGGGCTGCACTCCCGTTCCCGGTTCCGCGGGTGGAGGCGGCCACGGACGGGCCGACCTCTGCACCCGTACCTGTTCCGCGGGTGGGGGCGGCCAAGGACGGGCCGGCCTCTGCACCCGTACCTGTTCCGCGGGTGGGGGCGGCCACGGACGGGCCGGCCTCTGCACCCGTACCTGTTCCGCGGGTGGGGGCGGCCACGGACGGGCCGAGCCTCTGCACCCGTACCTGTTTCAGTCGGGTGGGGGCGTCCAGCGGCCCGTCTCAGCCTCAGTCAGCTGTCAGCTCGCAGCGCCGTCTCTGCTCTCAGTCAGCAGCTGTGAGCTCCAGCGCCGTCTCGGTCTCAGTCAGCAGCTGTCAGCTCCAGCACCGTCTCGGTCTCAGTCAGCAGCTGTAGCTCCAGCGCCGTCTCGGTCCAGTCCGCAGCTGTAGCTCCAGCGCCGTCTCGGTCTCAGTCAGCAGCTGTAGCTCCAGCGCCGCTCTCAGTCTCAGCTCAGCAGCTGTAGCTCCAGCGCCGTCTCGGTCTGTCAGCAGCTGTAGCTCCAGCGCCGTCTCGGTCTCAGTCAGCAGCTGTAGCTCCAGCGCCGTCTCGGTCTCAGTCAGCGGCTGTAGCTCCAGCGCCCTCTCGGTCTCAGTCAGCAGCTGTAGCTCCAGCGCCCTCTCGGTCTCAGTCAGCAGCTGGAGCTCCAGCGCCCTCTCGGTCTCAGTCAGCAGCTGGAGCTCCAGCGCCCTCTCGGTCTCAGTCAGCAGCTGTAGCTCCAGCGCCCTCGGTCTCAGTCAGCAGCTGTAGCTCCAGCGCCCCTCGGTCTCAGTCAGCAGCTGTAGCTCCAGCGCCACCTCGGTCTCAGTCAGCAGCTGTAGCTCCAGCGCCACCTCGGTCTCAGTCAGCAGCTGTAGCTCCAGCGCCACCTCGGTCTCAGTCAGCAGCTGTAGCTCCAGCGCCTCCTTCCCCGTGTCAGTCAGCTGCTGTAGCTCCAGCGCCACCTCGGTCTCAGTCAGCAGCTGTAGCTCCAGCGCCCTCTCGGTCTCAGTCAGCAGCTGTAGCTCCAGCGCCACTCTCGGTCTCAGTCAGCAGCTGTAGCTCCAGCGCCACCTCGGTCTCAGTCAGCAGCTGTAGCTCCAGCGCCACCTCGCGTCTCAGTCAGCAGCTGTAGCTCCAGCGCCACCTCGGTCTCAGTCAGCAGCTGTAGCTCCAGCGCCACCTTCGCCGTCTCAGTCAGCAGCTGTAGCTCCAGCGCCACCTTCGCCGTCTCAGTCAGCAGCTGTAGCTCCAGCGCCACCTCGGTCTCAGTCAGCAGCTGTAGCTCCAGCGCCTCCTTCCCCGTGTCAGTCAGCTGCTGTAGCTCCAGCGCCTCCTTCCCCGTGTCAGTCAGCTGCTGTAGCTCCAGCGCCTCCTTCCCCGTGTCAGTCAGCTGCTGCTCCCTCATCTTCAGTCCCTTCAGTCCCCTCAGTTTCAGTCCCCTCCGCTTGGGCCCCTTTGGTTCCTTCAGTCTCCTCACCCAGGACATCCCCGGTAGAGGTCTCCGCTCAGTCCGAGCCGCCCGAGGGTCCCGCTCAGTCCGAGCCGTCAGGGGGCCCCGCTCGTCTTCGCCGCCGC
>JAMQGT020012127.1:0-162505 GCA_024447675.2 Pterophyllum scalare | reverse complement strand
CTTCTGCATTACTCTCCCATACAGCCTCTCCTTGTGCAAAGTGCGCTGAATAGTTGAACGATGCACAGTGACACATCTGCAGCAAGATGCTGTTGTAGGTCTTTGGAGCTGCTCTGTGGGTTGAATATGACTGTTCTCACCATCCTTCGCCTCTGTCTATCTGAGATTTTTCTTGGCCTGCCACTTTGGGCCTTAACTAGAACTGTGCCTGTGGTCTTCCATTTCCTCACTATGTTCCTCACAGTGGAAACTGACAGCTGAAATCTCTGAGAGCTTTTTGGATCCTTCCCCTAAACCATGATGCTGAACAATCTTTGTTTTCAGGTCATTTGAGAACTGTTTTGAGGCTCCCATGTTGCCACTCTTCAGAGAAGATGCAAAGAGGAGAAACACTCGCAACTGGCCACCTTAACTCTTTCTCATAATTGGATTCACCTGTGTATGTAGGTCAAGGGTCAGTGAGCTTACAAAACAAATTTTGTGCTCCAATAATTAGTGCTAAAGGTCAATAAAATGACAAGGGTGCCCAAACTCATGCACCTGCCTAATTTTGTTTAAATAATTATTGCACACTTTCTGTAAATCCTATAAACTTCATTTCACTTCTCAAATATCACCATGTTCATCTGCTATATGATATATTTGGGGTTGCAGTGGCGCAGTGGGTAGGTGCACACCTCACAACCAGAGGTATGGATCAAGTCTTAAAATAGCATCATGATTCTGATTCATTTTAAGGCATTAAAGGTTCAGAGGGTGTAACTATATGATGGGATAAGAGATGTTATACAAAATGTTAAACTTTTGATGGTGATCTGCATTATTAGTGCTGAATCTGACAAACATACCAGTGTTTGGCTCCACAGAGAAGTATGGGTGTCCCTGGCTGATGCTGTAGACCAGTTTGGCACTGTTACCATACATACTGTCATCAGCATCTGTGGCTGTCACCTGGATGACCGACGTACCTGAAACAGTTGCATTTCCATGACTGTTACTCACAAATAATACCAGAACACAAATGCAGAGAAGACCACACAGAGAGACGGATCAAAAGCAGCAAAGTGCAGTGGGAGTGGTGCTTACCAATATCAGACCTCTCAGGAACAGTGGCGGTGTAAACCTCTTTGCTGAACTGTGGTTCATTATCATTGATGTCATGGAGTTTAATGGTAAACTCAGTCTCTGGCTCCAGTTTTTGGCCCGTCCGTTTGTTGACCACTGTGGCTCTGAGGATGTAAAAGGCCTTCTCCTCTCGGTCAAGGCGGCGAGTGGCGTGCAGGTCACCGTTATTCTCATCAATGACAAAGATGCTGCCCGCCCCATCGCCGGAGAGAACATACTTCACTAAGCCACTGCCATGGTCCTGGTCTGACTGGAGCTGCAGGTTTACATACACATATAGCGTACAAGTGAACAAGAAAATCATCCCATGATGTTTTAGTTATTTAACAGCTACATACCACACATATGTACTTCAGCTTTTATAATGTGTATGAGCAACTGTTTTAGACAAGGCAAACTCCAATGAAAGGCAATTTCCATAGCCAGCTTCTTCCACCACACCCCCCTCATTATTTAACACTCAGTCTCTAAAATAATGGAAGCATGTTTAAATATGAGTGAACTTCCAATGTTCCCTCTATTAACAGAGCTGAAGTTAATTTAATACATCCAGTAATGGCTGGACAAAATATTATCTGATCTCATTTGTTCCGACAATTCCACAAATTCACTGTAATTCTGCAGAGGCAAAAACTGCAGTATATTATAATACTAAATGGTGTAATATAAAATACTTTTATATTACAGTATATAGTTTGAATTTATTCTAAATAACGTTCTCATTCATTCATTCAGAGCCACTATAGTCAAAACTCTGTTCTGGACACCTCCCTGAAATTCCATGTGCAGACACGGAGCGCGGCAGCAACACATCAGTGGTACGTATTATGATGCTAATTATATCAGTAACGGCATAAAAAAGAGAAGCAGGGGTAGGGTGGGGTGTCAAGTGGTTTGCAGAGACGGCAGCAACTGTAGGCAGGCTGCAGTTTAAACAGTGAAGCCTATAAGAGGCTGAGTTAATAATGGCCCACACCAGCTGACCAGCAGACAGAGACGTTGTTAGAGAGGCATGGCACTTAATGGCAGACCTTTAACTTCCCAGGGAAAAATGCTTTTTACAGCCTTATATTGCACTTAAGTGAGAAAATTTCTAAGCTTTTTTTTTTCTTTTTAAAGAAATGTGTACATATGCAGTTTTTATGTTCCCATTTAATTTAGATAATGTTTTAAAGTAATTAGATGGCTGTTGGGTTTCAAGCTTTGCATCTGGAGCAGCTGATCTGCCAGAATGGCGGCTGAGCTCGACTTTGTGGTCTACCTGAAATAACGCTGTACTTGACTCCATCAACCAGAGCCCCAAACTGTGCCTTACCTGTGTCCCACTTTATTTATGCAAATGTATGTTTGTATTATTAGTTATTTACACCATACAAAACTGCTGCTAAAGTAGCATTCAAGTAAAACAGTGAGCAAATACATAAAAGTATAACACTATTGGATGCATTACATTTCTCTTACACTATATGGCCCACCATATATTCCAGGTGTTTTAGACGTTTCACATTGACCTAATTTTTATAAACTTTTCAATATGCGCTCCTTCGTACTCCTGTCTATAAAAAGCACTTCCATAGATGAAGGACGAAGACGGACAGGCCAGCGGGTGATGGTGACAGGTTTATATAAGACAAACAAAGAGCATAGGCAGAAAAAGTCAGCTCCACACTGAGAAATAAAACAAGAATCTTCTGAAGGCAGAAAAAGCAGCTGAAAATAAAGAGTTTTGTTGTGCCTTACAGAATACTTTTGCACTCATACCTGCAGCAATAACCCATCCTGCTTTCTCCTTATCTCTCTTTTACCTCTTGTCTTTGTATCTCTTAAACTCGAGTGGCTTGCTGTACACCTTTCATCCCTTCATTCCCGCTTTATTCCTTCAGGCCAGGTGTTTGGGTGAAGCCTTTGATTACGAGTGTGTGGCTATGTGAGTGTGTGTTATGGAGAGCCATTTACAGCTGCTCCTTTTCTCCACTGCATGTGCGATCTTGGAGAAATTTATGTGAGATCTAACATTTTTGGACTTGGGCCAGCAGTTATATGATGGAATATGATTCTGTATAGAAACGACTGCTTGAAGCATTCACTGCGCTCACTTGTGTAGAATTTAAATCAAACTCAGTTGGGTGCTCCATAACCGAGCTGTGCTCTATTTTATTTTTCTTATTGGTTTTGTTTACGGTTCTACAGAGGAATTTAAATAAACTAGTACAAACAAACTATGTCTAATCTTATCTTTGCTTGGACAGGCTAGCCAACCCACTGTGTTATCTTTTGTGGAGGATACCTTTATTGGAGAGCACACATTATTGCAGTCTTTGTGCTGACCTGCTCTCTGGACTGATGTTTGGGATATTTGGGACATACAAAAATATAAAAGCAGAAGTTAAAAAAATATGTATATATCTTACTATTTTAATTAAAATATTAATGTTGATCACATTTTCCAAAAAAAAGGGAGAAGAAATTAATAGCAAAAAAGACTGCATAATCTCAACAAACAGTAGCACAGTGAATGGCTACGTTCTTCCTCTCTTTATTTCTTTTCCTTGTTTTTCCCTCTGCCTTTGCTCTACACCATCTCACTGAACCATCCATTCATCTACCTCATTCAATACATTTTTATGTATTCAAAACTGCAGCAGTAAACTAAGGATGTCTCTAATGAAAACAATCCATCATGTGAAGTTAGATTAAAATGTTACATATATTGAGCCGGGTTTTTACAGAAGCAATTGTACATGTATTTGGCTCCAGACTGCAGTCAGGTCCTCCTATACTGTATAAATATACTCTGCATTGTTTCTACCTAGCGCTCAGACGAAGGCTTTTTTGCTTTCAATCAGTCATCTTTAACATATACAGTGCTGTGAAAAAGTATTTGCCCCCCTCCTGATTTCTTTTGTTTCTTTGTTTTGTCACACTTGTTTCAAATCATCAAACAAATTCTAATATTAGACAAAGATAAACCAAATGAAAACAAAACACACTTTTTAAATGATGATTTCATGTATTGAGGGAAAAAAGAAATCCAAACCTATCTAACCCTATGTGGAAAAAGTAATTGCCCCCTAAACATAATAACTGGTTGAGGCACCCTTGGCAGCAAGAACTGCATTCGAGCATTTGCAGTGACTGCCAGTGAGTCTTTCACATCGCTGTGGAGGAAACTGGGCCCACTGTTGTTTGCAGAACTGTTTTAATTTTTCCACACTGGAGGGTTTTCGAGCAGAACAGGCCTGTTTATGGACATGCCAAAGCATCTTGATCAGATCTAAATCCGGACTTTGACTAGACCACTCCAAAAACATTCATTTTGTTTTTTTGTTTATTTATTTTTTTGAGCCATTCATAGGTAGACTTATTTTGAATCACTGTCTGCTCAGCTGCATGATCCGAGTGCGCTGAGCTTCAGTGACTCACTTTGGCCTCACTGTTCATATATATATATATATATATATATATATATATATATATATATATATATATAGTGTCCTTTAAAATAAAACATTTTTTAAAGCTTCTATGACCTGGATGTTTAAGGATGAATCTACACAGAGAAAAATCTGTACGTAGCACACATCATTATGTAGCAGCTACCTGATGCACTATACCGCTGCAGATGTGGAGCTTTTGAGCTCGGAGATCTCTCTTTTTCTGCACATACCAATCAGCCTTGATGGAAAACAAGAGCTGACTCAGCCTCTTCTGTCTGTAGAAAAAAAGTGCAGACTTGGCTTGCTGGAGTTTTGCTGGGCTGTCAATAAGAGGATTTTCCTTTCAATTTAATATCTCTGTCCCTACACGAGTCCTGCTCCTTGAAGCAAGAAATAAAAGGAAAATGAAAAGCTAAAACTGTCTAAAAAAAAAAGCTAAATTCAGCTGTGCTATCAGGAGGTCTGCTTGTTCTAAAATGTGTAGTTTATCTTAATATGTGATATGACCAAATATATTGGGGCTCACCTCTCTGTGTATCGATTTTTCAGGAGCAGAAAATCTGACAGCTAATGTACATGCAGCCTAGGCTGCACTGAGCTATGACTCCACCACAGCTTTCTGTGCACCTACGTGTGCAGACCAGCTACAGATCAATCTTCTGCGACACTATTTTGATGTGCCAGGAAAAACTAGAAAACTACTGGAATAAAAAAAATACAATAACCAGTTGAGTTTTTTCTCCTCCTTCATGCTGCCACTGTGACCTCTAAACTGGTGGGCTGGACCTACATTCATACTCGGCGGCTCCATCACTGGTTTCTCTTTATCTGTAAGACAATCCTGGGCAAGACACCTCATCATCTGTCATCTCCTCTTCATCTAGCCTATAAATGAATATCATACAATATCATTGTTCTTGTTGATCACCTGGATCATGCTAACACACACACACACACACACACACACACACTGATGACACCATAACTACCATTAACTAAATAAAAGGGAAATTAACCATATTCAGAATGTCAGGAGACTCAAAAAAATCTTGTTAAGTTCCAGGTATTCACTCTGCAGTTATGAAGAAATGACATGCATGGTTTTTGGCATTAATACTTGTAGGTCAAGATCGGTGGAGTCATGTCCACATATTTATTAACTTTAAAAGAAGTCTGCTGCTGATCTCAGTAAATGTAACAAACTTGCCTCCTTCCCTGAGAAAGCAGAAAAATGATCAAAGCAGACTGTTGTTTAAGTATGACATGTACGAATCCACTATAGCAGAGTATTTATTAGTTTTTAAAATTGATAGCTATTTTGCCATTGATATTTTGGTTTATTTCATATTAAATGTTATCGCTGGCCAGACATCATAAGATAAGTGGCAGAGGGCTGTCTGTATTTTCTGGCATCTTTGTATTGCATTCCTATTTGATTGCATTACTTGTGTCTAAAAAAGAAAACTGAAAATACTGCTCATATTTATTTCACTTAAAAATATGCTTTTAAAAAAATATTTTTTATCAAATTAACATATTTTGACTTGCACTTCTATACTCTCTAAAAATGCGCTTTCAACAACAATAAAATGGACCTGAATGGAACTTGATTTGTAATGTTTGAGGTAGTGAAATGAAAACCATGCTGATGGTTTAACACGCACACTGACATCCTGGCTTTGATCACAGTCAAGTCATTATGTTTCAATGACTCAGAGAAACCTGGTTAACATCTTGTGATAGTCTGCAGTGGTGCAGCTCTATCTCTGTCTCTGCATCCAGCAACTCTTCTGTCATTTCAGATCAGTACCATGTGTGTGCCCACTGAGTATCCTCCAAGCTGATGATGTTCAGCTCAGTTTGATCAGTGTTGTATTTACCACTCTACTGGATTTAACTTCACCATCACCATACCTAGAAAAGCAAGATAAGAAAAATAACTTTTAAAATATTTTTGTATTTTTTTTATAATAGGGAATGCTAAATCTTAGCGTATATGATGAACCGCAATGCATTTGCTACCCAGGGTACTTTTATGCTTCACACGCTCTAAGGTTTCTTGACCAATACAAAATCGGTTTGGTTGTCGTTGTCAAACTACTTACACTTGAGCCAACTCTTTATCAGGTTCTGCAATTACTTTGCTTTCCAAATACAGCCTTCAGTCTGAAATAGCTACATTGTCCTGTGGCACAAAATGTGGTATTTTTAAAATGAAGGCGAGAAAATTGTGACATGTGTTTGGCCTTTTCTTGGGCTATGACTTGTAACCATAGCAAACTGGAAAATGAAGATGTGTGGTTAACACGGTGAACGCCTCTTTTTCTACCCAAATAAAGATCATTTTCCAAACTAACCAAAGATAATAATTTAAGTGATTATTTGGCTTTTTTTTAAAATATGTCATGGGACACACACCATATGGAACCATATTTAGGGTTAAATAGGGTTCTACAGTCTTTAATCGTGCCACCACCCCCTCCTAAGCTGGGCTGTTCTACAACATGCAGAAAGAGAGAGATGATTTCACATTAATAATAAAGAAAAAACCATGAGGCATGTCACCTGTGGCCCAATCTATTACACATTTGCTCTTGTCTTGAAGCTCCTGCTGATATTAATCAGATATCCATATTGGCACTAAAAGCAAAACCCTTCTTCTCCACTTTCCTTGCTTGTTTTCCAGGTTTTAGTGCACATCCTTGATGGAGGGTGTTCTACACATATTGGGGTGTTAAACACATATCTGATTAATCACAGCATAACTGATAAAAAAAAAACAAACTTTGTCAGGTAAACAAATAATTTATCATTGCATTGTCCCGATCTTATTTCACTTATTTAACTAATTAAATATCTGATTATTTATGGTATGATTTTTAATGTTTTGCTGTAAATGAAACTTAGCTCATAGAAGCTGTATTTATCTTCCATGAATCGAGCTGCAGTGTATCACCTTTTCGCCCTCTGCTTCTCTGTATTCTTTATGCTGCCCCTCAACTCGCCGTCTTCTCACAGCTGATTTTTGTTCTCTTGTTTCTTTGCCTTTGTTCTTTGGTTCTACCCGCCCTCCTTTCAACACAACACCTTTTGCGTGTTCACTCTTCAAATCACACAACATACATTTCCTCAGTTCCTTCCCTTCTTTCCTCACTCATCTTCCAGTCGTTTCCTCTCTCCCCCTCCCTCTCCTCCCTCCCTCCCCTTTTGATCCTTGCTGCCTTTTCTTTCCAGCAGTGTTCAGTCTGATTTGATCTGTCACTCTGCAGGGCTGCAACACCTCCATGCTTTCACCTAACACAAGCTGACGAAGCCTGCGGACATTTCAGCATAGCACATTTCCAGAGCAGAGTATGCTTTATGGAGTCCTTATGTGTCCCAGATCACTGTCTCCGCTACTATAACTGCTATCTTTTATGATTTTTCCACAATCATCTTCATTGTGACAATGCGACCGCATTTATTAGATATCACGAGACATTTTATGCTTACTGCTATTTCTACCATTGACTGGAAAATGCTGCAGCCACCTTGCGTCCCTGAACAGTGCCTCTCTTAATCATGTGTTTTGTTTCAACCACACGATTAAGTCTGCAAATACCAGGAATCTCTCTTACCTATGGATGCATATTCTTATGATAATGAAATATTGGAGTGTGTTTCTTTTGTCAGCCTTGGGTTTCTCAGGTTTTCTTACACTGTCAATCAACTTTGACATCAAGAAAATAGGGACAATCCCTTTTGTTCCATGAGCAGTCAGAGGATTATCATACCACGCCATTTCATTTGGAGATAAAACTGAATGAAAATGCACACGGGCTGTTGATATTAATCAACAATTGCATGGAAATACTCCAACTGAAACTATAGTAGGCAGCATGACTCCAAAACGTTAAGGTTTGCTTCAAATTGTCTGACCTATTATTAACTGCAGGGTTACAAGATATATTTAATAAACTGGATAAATCGTGACTCTCCTGAAATCTTGAAATAATGTCATTATTCCTAAGCAGTCATTACTATGTTCATATTTAGGTATTTCTTTTATCTTGATTAGTTGTCCCTGTGTTCCCCTGCAGCATTGTTATTCACCACTCTTGTTTACCTGTATAATTATTCCTTATGCATTTATTCATTTGCTCCTATCTATTTGTTCCTAAACGTAATGTTACCTAATTAACACAAATATGAACAAAACACACACAAAAACAAGTAAAATAAGGAGAAGCTGCAATAGCAGAATTTTCTGAATTTTGGGTGGTTGTCTGCACATACAAACACAAAGCTCCAGGTGTTCCGAATACTAGGAGGATCCTGGGATTTTGCTTCCAGACATGGAGTTTGATTGGGATGGAACGAACACAGCCAAGGGCTGTCTTTTATTTGCTGTTGGCTGTCCTCACATGGAAGGGGATGATGAAGATATCAAGTAGAGTACATCTGTAGGTAAATCCATAGCCGTGTAACTGAATATTAATAAAAGGGATCAAATTGTATTAAATATTCAATTTTAGACCATACTTAAAAGTCAGCGGTCTGTGGCATCAGAACTATAAAACATGGCATTCATTTTTGCCTAACCATATTTTTACTGTGCTAAACATATCCTCTTCCCTGTTAATCTGTGTGTAAACCATACTGCTGTCATTAACCATATCTGAAGCACCCAGCAGGCCACCTGCAGTGAAGGCAACACCCCAGCAGGGAGGAAAAGTCTGCTGACTCTGCCTTGCTCCTCGCTGTGTTTATCTCAATCATGGCAAACTCTTGTTTGTTTCAAAGCTTACTTTGTTTTTGTGCTGTCAGACGGCAGGCTTCATACAGAGCAGCAAAATACCTCCCGGCATCTGGCTACTGATCAAGCAGCAGTCTCCAACTATCATCATGCTGCACTGTGTGCTACCCTCACTAATAGGCCTATGAGTGAGAATCTCTTGTACTTATTAAACACAGCAGCCAGTTAGACATCAACTCCTCATACATGTATAGCCCTTTTGCCTATGCACAGGGTAAGTGAACTGTGAGTGCTATGATTCATGTTTTCTTCATAAAATTTGTATGTGGAATATTGTGCTGTTTGAAATGTATGTGAACAGATCCAACTTATTTATTCATGTACACTGGCTCACAAACTTTACTTTCATTTACATTCTGGTCATTTTTTGGGCAGGTATTTTGAAGCCCCCATCTCCCCTAGAAAGGGGAAAGAGCTATAAATGCAATTTCTAAGGTAACTGGGACATACATAAATACAATGTTTATAGTCTGATCTTATTAAAAAAACAACTTAAAATGCATGTACATACATGTCTGTCTCTGTTATTTAGTCTACAAAAATATCAACAGATATTATATCATATGAGCAATATCAACATTCTTCTGTGGAAAAGTGGAAAAACAACTGCCTTAGAAGATTGTATTGACCCATCTGAGAAATCAGTTCTTGCAAGCACCCCACGAAAAGTTTCACTGAGATTCAAATTTAGTGTTCATACGATGAACGATCAACATGTTTGCAGTTACTATGAGCAAAAAAACTATCTTTGTCTGTCCATAGCACTGTTCAAAGTTTTCATGTCAAACTGACCTTTGCTCTAATGTTTCTTTGGATACAAAAGGCCTTCATCTTTAAGGCTTCCTCTGCATGTCAGATTTGTGCATTCAGACTGTAGACGCACACACTCCGGAACCAACAGGTGGAAGGAGCAGTTTGCAGATGGGGATGAAATTTTGGAGTTCTTGGAAACTTGCCTCAAGCAAATTTGCTGGGGAAGCCACACCTGGACAAAGTGGCTGTCATTCAAAATCTAGGTCACTTTAAAACGATTTTCCTCAACATGGAAGGGTTTATTTTAAATCTTTGGAACACACTTTTACATGCCTTGCCAGAATCATAGGAACCCACATCCTCATTTTTCTGTAAAGACTTAGAGATCTATTCACATTTTAGCTTGATGAAACCACACATTTCAATAGTAAAAATCCTAGATGTCAGAGGTTTAGATAGGGCCACCACTCCCAAGAATGCTCTAATCATTGGCGCCTCATTTGGAATGAATTTAAAGGTGTAATAAATGTAAGTGACTAAATACATACACACACTCAATGGATTTGAAAGAGAAGATCATGGCTAAGCTGGAAACTTGGACCTTCTGTAACGGATTACCAAGACTAAGTGAAGTATCCTCTGAAAGTCTACTAGAAGATGTGAATGCAGCACTACAGACACTCCCTACTGCAACCATCACTGAAACCAAAAAACATGACCTATACCATGGCAACAGTGATCCTTTAATATACTTGGCTATTAGATGAACAGCCGTAAGGAGCAATACCCTCCATGGAAAAGAAGACGAGATGCTAAGATAAAGGCAGCATAGAGGGAAGTTAGCTAGCTATCAGAGCTGCAGAATGGTGTGATGAAGAGAGCGGTGTCTAAGAAGCGCAGAACTCCATACCTGAGGCCTTAGAAACTGCCAAGCCAAGACTCATAGCCTTGGCTAAACGCTTAAAGGGATATAGAAGCCAGGCAAATAGACCAGAAGCTCTGTCCCCACTGCTGTTCTGCAAAGGCCCGGAACCCCTCGGCCAGATCATGAACAAGACTGGCTATGGATTCCGACTACAGAATGGAGTAAATATCAGTCACCTCCTCTACATGGATCACATCATGCTGCATGCAAGGAGTGAATGAGAATTTGATTCACTGATCCACACCACTGGGACCTACAGCAATGACACTGAAATGTCATTCAGACTGGAGAAGTGTAGTTGGTCAGAACTGAGGGGATTGCACTAGCAGGAGGCAACATTGCAGACATGGAAGACAGCTACAAGTACTTTGAATCCCACATTCAAATGGGAACCACGACGATGCCGCTACCAAACTACAACTGCCAAGTACCTGCAGAGAGTAAGGCAAGTCCTGAAGAGTCAGCTGAATAGGAAGAACAAGACATTTATACCCTGTTGGTCATCAGATACCCTGCTGGGATAATAAGCGGGTCAAAGGAGAAGATAGAAGCCACTGGCATTAAGACAAGAAAGCTCCTTACCATGGATGGTGATCTTGACACCAAATCCAGCACCCTGAGACTGTACATTAAGGGCAATGAAGGAGGCCGTGTACTAGTGAGGGTCAGAACAACTATCCCACATGAAACAACAAAATTCCATGAGTATGTCGGGAAGATGGCCACAACTGAGCACTTAGTGAATACCTCGGGCAACAGAAATCCAAGAAAGAAGAGGAGCAAGAACAGGAGTCATCATGAAAGGACTGGCCCAGCACAGCATTAACCACCGGCAGATAGAAGAAGTGGCCAATATCGAAAAATCCTGACAATGGCTGGACAAAGCTAGGCTGAAAGACAGCACAGAGTCACTAATCATGGTAGCACAGGAACAAGCTCTAAGCACAATTATATTTTCAGTCCTGTCCTGGGTATGATGTTAAACTGCATCCAGGTACAGTGGCAAAGTCATGCGTGGCATTAGAAAATGCCAAATAAAAGTTTGAGCACATTCACCCATTCATGTGAATGGCCAATGTTAAGGTTTTTGTGGAACTTGACCTCCGACCTTTACCTTGAGGTCAAGGTTCCCAAGATTAGAACTTGTCTGAGATTTTTAGTAGTGCATCTATGCTGTGAATTTGAACATTGTAGCTCACATCATTCTTGAGTTAGGGCGAACATTATAGTTTTTGTGGAACAGATGCTGCCGACACTGCTGATGACAATACCTCGACTTTTTTTTTTCAAAACAACCAAGCTAAAAACGCGTAGTTTGTGAGTAAATATTGAAATGAAAGCAGTTTAACTAGTACAGTATCCCTGTTTTTTGCTCTGTGGTCAGCTGTAGTAATTCATTATGCTTGAAGGCACCGAAGTCATGGGCAAAATTAATTAAGAGTGATTAAGTTTAGCATAACTTCATATAAACAAAGGCTTATATATAGGAAGAAGAACAAACAGAGCTGATGAGTGTTTTTCTTGCTAATCATGAGAATTCTCCTTAACACATTTGGGAACATGTCATCCTGAGTGTAACTTAAAGAAAGCATGGGCACAGATCTTACCTTGCCAATGTACTGGTAGTCAGTGCCTGTATACTCCTCCTGCAGGAAAAACTGGTTCCACATCCAGCCTCGCCTGACTCTTTTAAGCAGCTTCTTTCCTCTGATGGCTGCTTCTATTCCCTCTTCATCTAAGGTGTGTGTCCGTCTTCCATTTAAAAACACTGTATCCAGGGTCAGGCAAAGACAGAGCCAAACAATGCCCATTAAGATAGTCCTCATCTTTCTCATGGAGATCCAGAACATACAAGTCACAGTAGTTCCAGTTGAATCACTCTAAACTGGGCGATGAGTCTATTAATCATAGTCCTTCAGGTTTTAACTGACAGTGGAAAGGACCTGTGGGTGAAAAAAGAAAAAAAAAAAACAGAGATAAATGAGTATGACAACAGAAACTGAACCATAATCACTGTCCAGTGCTAATCTTTTCCAACATAGGTGTGATACTTTTTTTTTAAAGATGCATCAAAGAGATGCACCAACCTGAAAACAAAGCTTCTGTTATTTCAGGAGCAACCCTTTCATTCACTGCATAGTTAAAATACTAAAATGACAGGGTACTGTATGACTGTACATTTGTAAGTATAAGCCATTGTTATATTTTCAGTCCTGTCCTGGGTATGACGTTAAACTGCATCCAGGTACAATGGAGTTAGCAAGACCCAACTAACATCTACAAAATGCGTACAGATGACTGTTAGTATCTACTCTGCGACTGGCAGGTTGGTCTGCGCCAAAAAACAAAACAAAACAAGCAAACCCCTGGGTGTTAGGTTTAAGGGATTGTGGCCAGTGCCAGAGCCCAAATGGCTGCTGCAACCAGGTACAAGGGCAGTCCACAACTGAGGATCTTGGCAAGCTGCTGCATCCATGTCCATCTTCTGCATGTTGCTGTATAGTAGCTGTAGTAATTGATGCCCATGAAAGGAGAGAGGACTGCACAACCCCATCACCCCTTAGTCAATGTGCAGGATACTCAATGAACAGCGAGGGACAAGTGACAACAGGGGTAGGTTTATAACACTGGGAGGATACCCCTGGGAGCTCTTAGCCATGAATCTCCAAGCAGGCAGCTCTCCTTGTAGTTGGTTTTTGGAATGACTCAATTCATATCCTACCCGAGCGACAAAGCAGCCCACTGGGACAGCACTGCTTTCCCTGGAAGGGAAAAGAAAAGATTTCCTAAGCAAAGCTTGTTCCACATTTACATCTACTCACTAGCTATGGTGAGCTGATCTACACTGCAGTAGAACAACAAGCACTTGTAAGCACAACAAGATGGATGTCAATATTGCAGCATCAAATGTTTGGACTCTCCATGATAACCAAAAGAATCTAGAACGTTGCACAGCTGTAGTAGGCAAAGTACTTAGTCACTACAATATAGACATAGCAGCTACTTGTGAAACATTTCTTCTAAGGTTTCCATCTCATTTAAGCAAAAACACCAGCACCAACGAGTCCAACAAACTAAGAAATTTGATGTTGCAAAACTAGCAACAACTGAGGCATGAAAAACTATATATATATATATATATATATATATATATATATATATTGTCTTTGTCTTATCTATAAATAAACATTTTCCTTGAAATTCAAGTTGGCCTGACTTAATAGTTGTAGTACTAAAAAAAAGCCCTAAAGCTGCTGTTGTACACTTTGAGCTATACTCAATCAATAAGTCCTTGCACATTCATGTTGAAGGATCTAGAAGGAATGCTTACATAGCAATTACTCCACTGAAAGGAAATGTGCTTTTATCATACCACAAAGAGCTCAGGGTCTCTCTGCAACAAGCAAAAACAGTGTTCTTTTTTAATCTCAGCTCCTTTCCATACAATCTAACCTATTTCAATGGTTGACACAGCACTGCAACATGTTCACATAACATCAGTGTGTAGTCACCCAGATATCTGGACAGTAAGGTGCAAATAAGTGCCTCTTTGAAGCTGAAAAACAGACCCAATCACAATCAGACTGATTAAAATCATCAAGTGACTAATCAACTAATTACATGTATTGTGCTCTGGCCTTGCAGAGCTTGATTTGAATGATAGTATAACCACACCAGTTCATTTTTTCCACTCTAGAGTGCAGGCCTGACAAGCAACCATAGTTATCAGCCATCATCATCAAACGCCAACCTCCAGATTTAAAAGAATCCAACAGATTCCTGTCAGTTAAGCTGTTAAGTTAAGCATTTCACAGAAAAACAAACAAAACGTTGAATGCAGACTGTGCAAAGCAGAGCTTTCCTTTCAAGGCAGCATTACTGCAATGCATGAGCATTTAAAACGCCAGCATCCTGGAGCCGTGATGTAAGTTTTAGAGAGTTAAGTTAGTGAATAGTTTTGTTAACATTAACTTTAATGTTTGTTCAAGTATGATTATGTCAGTTTACCTGTCAGAAACAAAATCTCATGGATGATGCTGGCTACGCAAACACCATTTCAGTTATGTTGGCTAACGAGTGAAGTGCAATAACAAATCAGTGAATAGGAGAAGCTACACTGTCACCTTGTTTTTTCTTGCAATAATATTAGTGTTCATTCTGAATATTAAACCTCTTCCACTTCACATTAGTTAGTTAATCTGTGGATTGGAGCACATCAATAATTAATTAATATATAATCAGTTAAATTGTTTAATTGACATTGGAACATACACTGAGATAAACTAACACATAACCTTCAATTTGTAATAATTAGTAAGAGCTTCCTGTTTTGCAATTTCTGTTTTAAAAGTAGTAAGCAAAGGTGTATAGAATAGCTTATCCTGAAGAGAGGCTCATGCACCCCTCAAATGGCTGAAGTCAGAGACATGGTTGTCAACAACATGAGATCAACATCCATGGTTGAAGATGAGGGTTTTAAGCAGATGACCAACACATTTCATCCAGGTTACACATTACCTTCCAGAATTCATTTTACATTGCTCACGGAGGGAAAGTATGAAGTTGCTCTTCGTAAGATTAAAGATACTCTTAATCAGCCAAGAACAATACTGCGCTGAGAGCTGACGCCTGGACCAGTGTTGCCACAGAAGCATGTATTGGCATCACATACTACATTGGGCCAAACATTGCTGCCTAGATTGAGCAGGCTGTGGAAATGTTTGAGATTTGTCCAAGAAAAATTGTGGCAGTTGTCCATGAAAATGGCTCGAATGCAGTGCTGACTGCAAACATCTTCCAGGAAAAACATAGGTGGACCTACCCGGTGGACCAGAACTATATGATAACATGCCTGCTGGACCAGAGATGGCCACTGACTGCAACTCTGTCTGACTCAGCAGTAATACAGAGAGGGAAACAGTACTTGACCTCAGTGTCGATCAGTGGACCCTGTTAGAGGAACTGGCTGAAGTTCTCCAGGCTTTTGAATGTGCCACTGCCTACATGAGTGGTGAAAGCTAGGTAGGCGACAATCTCTGAACTGCCTGCTCTGATCAGAGGGCTTTAAATCCACTCACACTGCCTATGATAATGACATAGTGTGCAGGCCTTCCAGGTAGCTGTTTCGAAGGAGATTGTTTCACACTGGTCAAGAGAGGTCACCATCCACATGAATTCAATTCAATTCAATTTAATTTATATAGCACCAAATCACAACAAACAGTTGTCTCAAGGTGCTTTACATTGTAAAGACCCTACAATAATTACAGAAAAAACCCAACAGTCAAAACGACCCCCTATTAGCAAGCACTTGGCAACTGTGGGAGGGAAAAACTCTCTTTTAACAGGAAGAACCCTCCGGCAGAACCAGGCTCAGGGAGGGGCAGTCATCTGCCACGACCGGTTGGGGGTGAGGGGAGGGAGACAGGACAAAAGACATGCTGTGGAAGAGAGCCAGAGATTAATAATAACAAATGATTAAATGCAGAGTGGGGTATAAACACACAGACAGTGAAAAGTGGTGAATGAAAAAGAAACACTCAGCAGCCTAGGTCTATTGCAGCAATAGCTAAGGAATGGTTCAGGGTCACCTGATCCAGCCGTAACTATAAGAGTGATCATTAAGGAAGGTTTAAAGCCTAATCTTAAAAACAGAGAGGGTGTCTGTTTTTCCACGAGTTAATCTATCACTTAGATTAGATTAGATTCAACTTTATTATCATTGTACACAAGTATACAACAAAAAACATGTTCCAGAACACCCATCCAAGAAGAATACGAACAACCGAATAAACAGGGGAGACAGGTGTCTGCGGTCATGCAGCCATTATACAGGTGCTACCGTCAGCAGGAAAACAGAAACAATAGAGTAGGGTAGGTAGGTTAAAAAAAATCATCTCGTACTGTGTTCATTATGAGCACCTTACAGGGTTTCAAAAACACCTCAGCAAAGCAAGTATCACATTCAAAGCACGGCAGGAATAGCCTGGGATAGCAACATGGTGGGGAGGGGCAGGGGTGGGGTACGGAGAGCCAACAGAGACGAGTGGGTCAGGGGCATTATGGAGCCAGGAACTAGCTCCCTGTCTAAACAGTTTGCTAATAGTGATGGCGTTCATCAGTGATCATGGTTCACCGGATCCCAGTTCACACAAATTACAGAAGAGAGGGGAGGGGGAAGAGCATCTGTTGACATATCGTCCAGGAGAGATATGATTACCAGCTCCAAGGCCGGCTAAGGGAACCAAATTCCAGATAATGCAGATGTTTTGGAAGAGACTGCCATTGTTATTTTTTCGACAGCCTTCAGTTCACTGGGACACTCTCAGTAAATTCAATAGTCCAAATTGCTTGGTTACGGTTCCTCACTGCTCAGACACCTACTTTTCTCCAAAATCTAATCCTTTTCACCTGCGAGCAGATTCGCAGCTGGACCGCAAGCATCCAGCTTGCGGCTCAGGTCCAACAGGTACTGAGTCTGAGTCTGTACGGTTCTGCATAGCCCATCTGTCTGGTTGAGCAGTCAAACTGCCGAACTGCTGCCCAGATTCTCTTAATTTCCCGGTAAATCAGGTATCCTCCAAACCAAACAGAAGAGATCCCGTTACCAAAAAAACGAATATGTATACATCTTCCACGTCCTCAACCGACAGTGCGGCAAGACACACGGGTCTCCACACACTCCATGAGTCAATGACGTATCTGACCGGGTCTGTTCCACTGGACAGGCGGACTCCCCTTTCCCCGATCTCATAGTGGAGAAAATTCGATCGATAGCGTTGAAAGCCCAGTTTGCCAGATCCATGGTACTCGTTCTTATTTGGACGATGTGTGAAGAGAGGCCCTTACAGCAAACAGCAAAGCAGGGTAGATAGGGGGAGGGCAGGAGAGAGAGAAAGATGCGACCGTCTCTGTTGAGAGCAGGAAGAGGAAGGACTTGCAGACCTGGTCACCACAACATAAAATCAGATGCTCTTTCACAACAATTCTCCCGTTCCGATTTCACCTCTGAGCCCACAACCATCATTCCTCCTTCCTGTATCACCGGCTCACTCAGTAGTCATCACTAGTCAGAAATGCACAGAGAGACGAGCGTGACCCAGGTAAGTTTCCACATAACCGTCCTTTTGTTCCCTCCAGTGTCCGGTCCAATAATCCATTCGGCTCACACCTCCAAGTTCCTCTGCCATCCAGTTAAGAATTGCATGATCGCCTTCCTCGAATGTGTGTTTTGGTGGTCAGCTTTAATCAATGATGTTAAAAGAGTATGTGCCTGCACCATCTGTGCTAAAAATAAGTCTTCCACCACACCTCCAGCTTGTATTCTCCATTCTCTTCTGACTCCCAGACATCCCTGGTCACACATTGCGGTGGATTTCGTGACCAGCCTGCCACCATCAGCTGGTAAAACAGTCATACTCACAATAATTGATCATTTCTCTAAGTCTGCACACTTTGTGGCTCTTCTAAAACGCCCTCCTGCCCTAGAGGCAGCCCAGCTGCTGGTTCACCATGTCTTCCACTTTCACAGGATTCCACAGGACATCATGTCTGACCGGGGACCTCAGTTCATTTCCTGTGTTTCGAGAGAGTGCTGCTCCAACTCTCAGTGCTCAGGGCAGTCTGTCCTCTGGGCTCCACCCTCAGACCAACAGATAGGCTGAATGGACCAAGTTGGGCTGTCAACCTCCACTCCATTACTGAAGGTGAGATTTCTGTTCCCTCAGCAGTATCATCTGCATCACTGTTGCCGGGTGTGGAAGGCTACCTGAGCTACTCTCATGTGGCCCAAGGAACAGAATAAGTGGATTGCTGTTTGCTGACTCCAGCAAACAGCAATCTAAATGCCAGGTCAAAAGGCTTGGTTGTCCACAAATCATGTACTTCTTAGCTAATTATTTGCTCATAATCTTTTTATTTATTTTTATTGTTATATAAGACAAAAGACCACTTAATATTATTTATTTAATTTTTATTGTGACGGTCATATTAAGTAATGTTAAAAAAAGTTTTGATTACTTTAAAATTCATTTGTTTCATAGGTCTTATTTGACCTTTGGGACTTCCAGACTCTGCAGAGGCTATTGTTAAGTTAGTTGTTTACACATTATCTTTTAATTTAAAAGAAGGACTGGTTCCTATGTAGAGCTTTTCTCCTCCACTCAAAGCACTTCATACAGCATGTCTTTATTCACCCATTCAGGCAAACACTTTCTCTTTAAAATTCATACACACAATCACACTCTGATGAACGCATCAAGAGCAACCTGGGGTTCAGTATCTTGCCTACGGATACTTTGGCACGCAGACTGCAGCAGTTAGGGACTGAGCCACCAACCTTCTAATTAGTAGATGACCTGCTCGACCTACCGAGCCACAGCCACTAGCTGTACTTGCACTTTACTTTGTATTGTTTATTTCATTTTTATTGTGATGTTCACATTAATTAATGTACATTTAATTCATTTCAAATTCATATGTTTCATGGGTCATTATTTTGATTTGCTGTGGAAAGAGACAAAAGGGTGATATTCACAGGTGGGCAGACCTGAGCAGGTGAGGTGCACTGGAGGCATGAACAGGAGCCTGGACCAGGTGTGTGCACAGGAAGCAGAGATGGAAAGAGTGATTGAAATAATTGTTAATTATTCAACTAGTCAGAAAAATTACTGACAGGTTAGACGACTACCAAAATAATCTCTAGTTGCAGCCCTTGTACCCACCTTATTGTTACAAAATAAAATTTATGAGCTAGATGTGGGAATAGTTTAATATCACTGTTGTTCCCTAACAACCTTACTAATAGTCGGAATTGCAATTAAATTGAAATGTTTCCAGATACTCTGATTTGCTTCCTCTTTTATCCCAAGAGCATTTTAAACATGTTGACACAGTGTTGCTGGAGAAAGGTCAGTGCAAGCGCTGACACTTTCTGAAATCTAGCAGCAATTGATCTTGAGCACCATCTGCTCACAGGGCTTAAATATACAAATGTAAGCACTGCAGTAAATGAATGTTAACAAAGCAGACAGACACTGTAGTGATTAGTTGCATCAAGATTACAAAAGCAGAGGTAGTGGAATCTTAAGGCTATTTTCCTGGCCATGGACATGGGGATGACTGAGCAGCCATCAGGGTTCTAGCATGTGGTTAAATTGACCAGCGCTGTGCCATGCGTCCTTCTTTTCCCCGGATTTGAAGGATGGGTCCGGTGTATCCTTCATGGCCTACCATATCCCATGATTCATTGCCCATCAAAACTAAAACACGGCGATGGCAGAGGAGAGCGGCCAAAAAGTTTGAAATACGACTGTTTCTGTGACACAAAATAAGCTTTAAGATGTTTTCAGGCGATAATGTAAATGCGTAAACCTCAAATATCTGCTTGTTTTATCAAGATGTCGTTTAGTTACAAAGTGCTCTGATGTTTCTGGAGATGTTTGTTGCTGCTGCTCTAACAGCTCGCCTCGCTAGCTGTCACCTGACTGGCTATCGAGGTTCATAACTGGATAGTTTTATTTAACTTTAATGTAATAATAGAGAGCTGTTAATATATTTGGAAATTAATCATTCACTCAGCTGTATTCCTTGATGTTAAAATGTGTTATACTTGTTTTCAAAGCTTATTTCAATTAAAGATGGATTTAAATAAACCACAAAAAAGGAGCAAAAGTTCGGTCTCTATTTTAACAGCATCTTTTTCCCAGCTGTGCTTCGCATTGTCACGGTTGCTAGGCGACATGAGCTACGCTGAGGTGAGGGCAGGCAACGCTGATATGAAGGCTACACCGTCCAGTTCCACAGCCGCTCACTTCCGGTCTTTGCGGTCTTCATGGGCTGCGAAGGATGCGGCCCCTGAATTTGGACGCAGCTAGTGTGTCCGCTTTAGTTAGCAGACACACTGTGTGACACACTGCACACAAACAATTTGTGTGTTTGCTGATACTTGTTGAGCTGGTAGAAACCTTGCAATCTTGGAAATTACGTTCCACTTAAAACTTGTTCTTCCCTTTATGAGTGCTCCTCTTCTGTAGCACTAGCTACTGTAGATGCTGAAGTACCGTCACCAAAAACCTCTATACTTGAAAATTCTCTTTAAGTACAGTAACAAAGTATCTGTACTTCATTACTTCCCACCTCCGGCCCCATGGCAACAGTACCCGCCTTGTATAAAAGTGGTGATGCATCATAACCCTCCCAGCTATTTTGTTGTAGGTGGTGGTGTTCCCACTGCAGACTATCACACTATATTTTTTTCCCTTTTTTTTTGATGTGCAGTAAACAAAAAAGGAAGAAAAAATTTTTTTTGGGTGTGAGCAGAAAGCACTTCAAGTTCAAGAGCTGACTAAGAGTTTCGTGTTGACAATTCAACCAACAAGTGAGCAGCAATGCTAAGTGCCTGATATTAGGCCAAAATACGTGTGTTCAAGGTCAACGAACACATGCAAAGGTTTGCCTGCAGACTCTGAGTGTCACCTCTAAGGGGTCATCCATTCCCCTTCCCAAATGACCCCATACTCTTGCCTTCCTATAATGCAGACATCACCCCCTGCTTATTATTTACTATTATTAACAGTAGGAAATGGCTATGTAAATTTTAGTGTCATTCTGTATCCCTGGGTGATTTTCTCTTTCAGTTTTTGGCAATCTATTAATTACTGTAAAATGTATGATTGTAGTCTTGGCGCTACACTACGGTTGCTGTTGCTCAACACTGTAAACTATAAAAGCAGTGCATTCATCAACAGTTCAGAGACATGTTAGAACAACTGGCATGTTTCCAGCAAGGCATCCATGCAATTCGTTATCAGTCTGCTGCAGAGATGGAGATAACAGTCCAAATTTTAAATGACACAATCCATACAAATCAAATATCTAATGAGCTCAACCAAGCACACAACAGTGGGGCAAAAATGCACTGATAAAATGGTGAATTCCACCTCAGGTCCACTCAATTATGTAGAGAGTCAGGCTTTACAGTCAAAAATCCAATCGCCAGCTCCCAGCTGCTGGAGAGCTCCACACATCACACGCAGGGCTCCGAAGACAGCAGTCAACACAATGCACTTCAATTTTCCATGGCCTTTTTAACTAAATGTTCTTAGAACTAGGCAGCCTGTATGAGACGACATGCCCAAAAAAAGTAGTGTGTGCTATTAAGGCATTAACCAGTTTAGAACCAGGCCAGTGTGATATTTCCTCTCCAGTCTCTCCTCTTTTGTCTTTACAAAGAGTGATAAATGTTCATGACCTTCAGGTGACAATCACAGCACTGCTTCTCCTCTGCTTCCTCCATCTCCTACTCCTGCATGGCTGTGCAGCTGTGTGCATGTGTGTCTTTGTGTATGTTGCCCACATGTGTTGTGTTTTATGTGTGGTTTTTTTCTGTGTGTGGATGTGTTGCCACCTTGCAGACAGCCACTGAGACCTCTGACAACTCTCAGAGGACCAATTAGAGGTGAAAAAAGCAGGATGTCAGCTACCGAGCAGCTTATGTGTGTGTGTGAGAGAGAGAGAGAGAGAGTGTGTGTGTGTGTGTGTGTGTGTGTGTGTGAAAGGAGGAGAGAGAGGCAAGTACTGTACAAACGCAGCCACCCCTTTCTATCCGAACAGACCAGCCATCTGAAGGCAGCCGACAGTGTCCACACCACCTGTCCAGTTTTAACACTATCACTGTCTCTCCCCCAGACACACACACACACACACACACACACACACACACACACACACACACACACACACACACAGACAGAGAGAGAGCTATCAAATAGTCCAGCCCTGGTCCTTGAGAGTATGAAGTCTCATTATGAATAAACCATAGAAGAGGTCCAAAAGCTGCACCTTGACTTTAGACAGTTGACTACAAGTTTTTAAAGAGGAACTTTTTCCATAGCTTGTATGATTTATGTGACACAGTCATGAATAATTCTCCATAACATAGTGGGGACACTGGGAACCTATAGATACAGCCCCACTCAGTACATGTATGTCGTGCTAATCATGTTACCAGTGAGGCTGTCAGTCAGTTGTCTAGTTAGAGATTCAGTTCAAAAACATGCTGAGAGAACCCCCCCCCCCATCAGTAACCCAGTTTTTGGCTTAGTGCATGTAAACATCCGAAGTAGGTTATGATTATGAGGAACCTAGATAAGTCTCATCTAAAAGAAGTCACACTGGCATGGCAACATTTCACTCCTTTCACTAAGACAGATTCCATACCTGTAAACTCAGACTCACAGAGTTTGTTTCTTCTGTGTGTAAAATGGACATATTCATCAAACATTGATCTGCAGTTAATTCACATTTATCCCAGCCTTATTGGGGGTTTCACTGGACAAAAGATAATGCACTTGCATCTGTACTTTTCTGGTCTCACCACCAACTACTCAAAGCACTTTAGCTACAAGTCACAAAGTGAAGGGACCAGCACAAAGCTAATGGTTTAAAGCTATATCACAGTCGAAGAAAAGGAATTCCTGACAGTGTAAATTCTTTGAAGCTCTACAAACATGTTTCCTGATGTCGGTAAACAGCAGCACTGTGAGCTCTTCTGCACTCTAATGGCTTAATCAGACAGCATACGTCAGTAGGATTTAACCTCCGCGCTCCATTAAATGCCTGTACCAAATCTTGTAGCAATCCAAATGATGATGTTTGGGATAATTCACTCTATCCCGAAGTGCTGAACCAAAGGAACAACCAACAGCTAACCTGAGGCAAAAAAAGGCATTTCTTATTCCTGTTTGTTACAGGGTATTTATTACAATGTCTTCTAGTGCTTTCAGCTGAATCCCAGAGAGACAGACGTCTAACCTGTCCCATTTCTGACATTCACTAGAATCCAAATCCAGTGAATTTTGCACCCTCCAGCTAAAATGTCATTATAGTTGGTGCTCCCAACTTTTCCTTACTGCTGTCTCGCATGGCATAGGTCCTGTATAACGCTATTCTTTTAGCCACACGTCCATAAAAACCTTGTTTTGCTCCATCTTGGTGTGCACGGGGATGGAGTCTCTGTTGTGTCTCACTGAGGCTTTATCTTGGTATACTGGAGATTTAAGGTCAACCTGGTCTGGCTTTGACTGAAAATGAGTCGCATGAGAAAATCTCTCCGGTGTTTGTGCTGCATTGCCCTCAGAGAAGCTGTGAATTTCACTGCAGTCAGCCAGCAAAACAAACCCGTACCTGATGATGAAACAATATGAGCTTATACTGTTTCCCATTTGTTTTGATCTTTTTGAGAAGTCCTTCAGATTTGGGCTTTTCTGAAATGTCTCACAAAGTGTTTTATGGGTATCAGTAAGTTATAAGGGTTATTAGGGCTGGGTCATATGGACCAAAACACAATATGTACACTATTTTCATTGTACATACAGGGTTGTCAAACAGTCCTTTTCAAAAAGCAGCTAAATTCAATGTATCACTCTTATTAAAGCCACTGGACACGGCTGACTAAAAGTAATTTAATTTAAGCTGCTGGTCTACTGCTGCCTTTGTTTGACAGGGTTGTTGTGTGACTACTTCTGCTCTTTAAAGGGTATGTTCACATCCAAACTAATGCATTCATACACACAGTCATAACGCAACTGCCATTTTCTGTGCAGTAGAATTACTATGTGACTAGTGGCACAGATTTACTGAAGACAGCGGTTAGGTCATGTCCAGATGTGCAGAGGTCGGTCAACATAGCTCTTACATCCACATGTGGATCACTGAAAACTGAGCTTGACCAAAAGATTCACTGAAACTGTGGTGCATACTGTACGACAAAGTATGCAGGAATTAAAGTACACAATACAGTCTGCCCCATCATTAGTTCAGATTTAAATGAATAAAATTAAGCTATTTAGAAGGTCTTCACATTATACTGTAACAGCTACAATTTAAAAAGTTACATGAAAGAGATTACTGTTGTGTGGATTTTGATACAATTTGTAAACTCACTCCTAGTTAACACTGATTTGCGCCTCAAAAGACACTGAGATAAAGTCTGAGCTGCAGATGTTGGCGTGTGGTCAGCTGTGTGTAAGAGACAACAGTCAGCAGACAAAAGACAATCTGTGACTTGTGTGTTACTGTTAACATGTCACAAAACCAACTGTGATGGTCCAGTTTGAAAGACAATGTCTGCATTTTGGTAATCTGTTTCAGAAAGTCAAAATTCAATTAAACTGAATTTTATTTATATATAGCACCAAATTATTAAAAACAGTTGCCTCAAGGCAATTTATATTGTAAGGTCAGGATTATAGCCGGCGGCTGATCGCCCGGCACTGCGCCTCACTCTGCCCCATCATCAATACCAGACTGGTTTGTTTTCTCTGGCTAGATTGCTGTTTCACTGCAATCTGCAATCCACCACCGGGCACGGCCAGTTTCATTCACCATGTACACGAACAATATCGCTCTATTGATCCGAATGTTCACCAATTCAATTCAGTTCAATTCAATTCAATTTAGCACCACAACAAATAGTCATCTCAAGGTGCTTTATATTGTAAAGTAAAAACCCTACAATAATTACAGACAAAACCCAGCAAAATGACCCCCTATGAGCAAGCACTTGGCAACTGTAGGATGGAAAAACTCCCCTTTTAACAGGAAGAATCCTCTGGAAGAACCAGGCTCAGGGAGGGGCAGCCATCTGCCACGACTGGTTGGGGCTGAGGGGAGAGAGACAGGACAAAAGACATGCTATGGAAGAGAGCCAAAGATTAATAATAACTATTGATTAAATGCAGAGTGGGGTATAAGCAGAGTGAAAAGAGGTGAATGAAAAGAAACACTCAGTGCATCATGGGAACCCCCCCAGCAGCCTAGGCATATTGCAGTGTAACTAAAGGGTGGTTCAGAAAGTTTTAAGCCTAATCTTAAAAATAGAGAGGGTGTCTGTCTCCTGAATCCAGACTGCGAGCTGGTTCCACAGAAGAGGGGCCTGAAAGCTGAAGGCTCTGCCTCCCATTCTACTCTTAAGTATCCTAGGAACCACAAGTAAGCCAGCAGTCTGAGAGCAAAGTGCTCTATTGGGGTGATATGAGTACTCTGAGGTCTTTGAGATAAGATGGGGCCTGATTATTCAAGACCTTGTATGTTAGGAGAAGGATTTTAAATTCAATTCTGGATTTAACAGGGAGCCAATGAAGAGAAGCCAATATGGGAGAAATCTGCTCTCTCGTTCTAGTCCCTGTCAGGGCTCTAGCTGCAGCATTTTGGATCAGCTGAAGGCTTTTCAGGGAGCTTTTAAGACAACAACAACTACAATAGTCCAGCCTAGAATAAATGAACTTGAACTTGTTTCTCAGCATCACTCTGAAAGCTGAAACGCTGTCAGCTGTTGACATTTAATTCTTGCACATGAACAGATGACCTCCAATATGGCTGCAAAGGGGCATATTACATCACATTAAAGTCATGTTGGAAGTGAACCAGTATTGCCCAGGCAGGCTTACTGCTCTTTACTGATTTATTGATGAAAACGCTGATCATTACTAATCAATTCTGATCAGCCACACAGCTGTAGTAAAGATGTTGGTGTTTACTTTTTTAGTACCATAGGTAGTGTCTGTATCAGTGCTGCTGGTACCAACCACTAAATTTATGGCTAACTGGGCATTTAACGTCATATAAGAAAATGACCCTGGACTACTTTAGATCACATTTTGTGTCACAGTTTATCTCTTAACCTGTCTTTCCTTGATTGGGTAGTGTATAACTAAGTTTTGCACACATTAATGGCATGCCACAATTAAGTTCATTATTATCCACAGGGGTAAAGACAAGCACAGCAGCTGCTGTTGGCTCTGGTAACTGATTAAAAATTACAGTTGTGTGTTTTCCATGTCATCCACAGACACAGCAATAATCCATTCATGAAGCTCAGCTTAACTTCAAATAATTTATTGCTACTCCATATTTCACATTGCATATATAAATGAAAAAAGCACTTTGTTTTAGCTTGCTCAACAAGTGGCTTTATGCACACTTAGGCTCTGGCTGTTCTCTGCCCTGCCTGCTCCAGCTCTTTGCTGTTATCTGCAGACAGCACATAGCAAAGCTGACAGATAAACAGGCTGAGAGGAGAGGACGTGTTAGCAACCTTTTCATCAAAAATAAGAGGCTGCTTGGGGTGAACCTTGACACTTTTCATCTTCACACATGTAACAAATTACATGCTGCAGTTTGCTCACATCAGTTGTAGTGTAAATGTGAATGGAGCACTTGCACTGCTAACAACAGTGCCTTTTTGCTGTGTTCTATTCCGCTGACAACCCCATCTGTATTTTAGCATCCTCGCGTGCATTTCTTTTGCATTAAACAATTAGGAAAAAGATGAACTACTGACTCAAATAAATCTGCTCAATGTTCTCAAATGTTCATTCTTGAATATGACTGGTGGAAGCACTATGCCCAGACTTTTTTACTTGCCCAGGGCCTTCAGGTCATTTGCTATCTCAAAATCTCCCGAACTTCCCAAGTTTGCTTCTTTCATATGCACAATGTTGTAAAAATTAGGAACATTCTGTCTCAGAATAAGACATTTGTTACATCTAAGCTGGACTACTGTAAAACCTTTATTATGTGCTTGTTCTAAAAGCTCCATGTAGAGCCTTAAGCTGACTCAAAATGCTGCAGCAAGACAAGGACTAGAAAGAGAATCTCCCATAGTTCCTTCTCTCCATCGTCTCTTTCACTAAATCCAGAGCTGAATGTAAGATCCTGTATGACAGGGCCCCTCCATATCTTAAAGATCACATAGTACCATATTATCCCCATAGAGCACTTTCCTCTTAGGCTGCAGGTCTCTCCTGTGGAAACAGCTCCCTGACTGAATGTGTTCAGATGTGCAATTGAAATTTATTTATAATATGATTTGGACTAAACTGCTATTTTTGGTAATTATTATGTGAAGAAATGACACATGTTCAATTTTTCTGCAATTTTCATATTTTCTGGGCAGGCGAGGGGTCAAAGTTTAAACAACAGCTTACCCACACACTAGGCAAAAATATTGTTTTCTGATACAACGCATGCAGATGCCGTTTGGTTGACACGCAACTGTGGGAAAAAGCATCTTAATATTTTCTACCCCCTCTGCTCTATTCTTTGTGAGTATGGAGTTGTGTGTTAACCAGAGTAAATCTACCATTAACTACTTGTGGCTCATCCAGGGAAACAAAAAAGAAATGTGGTGTGCAATCAAACTAAAAAAAAAAAACACACAATTTCCTCTTTCACAGTAATATCAAGAAGGTGTATAAGTCTCATTTGTGTTGCTTGGTTACCTTTCTCCTGATGATTTTTAGGAGTACTAATGGCAGTTTGATATGTGTGGTTGGATGAACCTCAGTAATCATCACCATTGCTTCAATAAACTATGAGTAATTCTGTTTTATATGAGTGGAAAATTAATCAAAACTTCCCACAAAATGACCTCAAAGTGTCAAATATAAAGTCACAAAACAACACTTGAAATCGGCTCCAGCTAAACTGATCCTGACAAATCTCATTGTTTTTAGCAAGCAGTGCACACAGAGACAATGTTCACAAATGAGGGTATTATAACCTTGTATTACATTCACTGAGTCTCCTCTGCAACATTTCACTGAAAAAAATGTGTTCAATTTGTGTAACCACGAAAACTACAGCTAATTTGAATTTAGCCTCTGTGTTGTAACAAGGACAGTACTTGTGCCATTGAATAAATGATCGAACAGTAAATATTTCTTTCATGACCACTGGTGGTGTAATGACTGGAAATATGTATTTTAGTAAAGTACTAGTATTGGTGAAAACCTATTTTTATCTATATATCACCTTCAGCTACCGGGACAAACTACTCTCAGAATGCAAAACAAACACATTCCTGTGAGTCTGAGGGGCCTTGACAAATAAATCATTTTTAGATAAGAGCTGGGCAATGCACACACAGTGGGGAAAATAATTATTTGATCCCTGCTGAATTTGTTAGTTTGCCCACTTACAATGAAATGAACAGACTCACAGACTACCATCAATCAATATATTAATTACAGATTCTCCTGACACAACCCTCCACACAATCAGTTTCCTCCATCCCAACCTCTCCACCACATTGGAGGTTAGTCTGTCAAATAATGCCACGGACAAGATTGCAGAGCTGCACAGGGCTGGAATGGGCTGAACATAGCAGAGCAGTCAAGGTGATAGCCGCTGGTGCAATTATTTGGAAATGGAAGAAATCTAAAATGACTATTAATTTTCCTTGGTCTTGAGCTTGATGCAGCTCGATGAAGAACTTGCCTCATGGGGTGAGGATGATCATGAGAAAGGTGGTGGATCAAGGTGGAAACATGCTTTGGGCCTACTTTTCTGCTAAGGGTACAGATAGTTCATTGCATTGAGAGCCCAATGGATGGGGCCAGGTACCATAAAATCATGACAAGAACCTCCTTCCCTCAACCAGAACACTGAAGATGGGTCATGGATGGGTCTTCCAGCAATACCGCCAAAGAAACAAAGGAGTGGCTAAAGATGAGGCACATTAAGGTCATGGAGAGGCCTAGCCCGTCACTTGACTTCAATTCTATAGAAAATCTGTGGGTTTTTTCTGGATTTTTGGTTGATATTCTCCTCCATTAAAATGAAACTACCATAAAAATTAGAGACTTAATTTCTTTATGAGCGAGCAAACTTACAAACTCAGCAGCATAATTACTTCCCCACTGTGTATACAGTATGGTACTATATATACTGGTGTTCGATCCAATTCAATTTTATTTTATTTTTATTTTTAACTTTATATTGTAAGGTAAAGACCCTACAATAAATACAGCCAAAAGTGTGTCCAAACAACAGACACAGGATACTTTTATTTGGTACAAGCTGCTCAGGTTGCAGGGGGGAATATTGACAGAATGTAAAAACAGAAAAAACTAAAGAAGACTGACATGGGCAAGATCACGCTGATTAGAGGTTATAACTCAGACTGAGCTCTCTGACCAGATGCCATGCTGTATGTGAAGCTTGGCATTGTAAGCGTAGGTGTTTCTGGATCCTTCAGAGCTTCTGGCTGTGGTACATCAGCATGCTATTCACAAGCTGTATTGACTACTTACTCAAAACTGCAAGCCGAGCTAGCACGCAGGCATTGTAGCCTTCAGTTTGCATACAATTTTTTTTATAATATAAAAAATATTGCTTTGAAATTTTAACTTCATATATTAAATACTTTTCAAAATATTTTTTTTGAAAAATAGTCTGTCAACCCTTTTAGGTAAATGGTAAATGGACCAGTTCTAGCCCTTTATACAACATGTCACCCATTCACACACAGTCATATAAGGACGTTCTACATCTTTTACTTAAGTATATAAGTCAACTCCTCTGTGAGCCGCTGTGCACAGCTCAACTCTCAGCTTTCAGTTTCAACAGTGATTTCATTTAGATTTATAACACAAAAATACCGATCCAGTGAAACAGGTCAATTTTCTAATATATAATGTTGAAGTAAACTCAGCTTAACACTGAAGAAAACATGAGACTGAAAGTAGGACAGTAGCATTTAATGCTCAGCTTGAACTTAATGTTGACCATGAGGCTCCAACTCTAGAAAAATACTTTCTCAGTCATACAGTCATGAAAAAGAAAGTGCACCCTCTTCCAATTAGAAGGTTTTACACATCAGGATGTAAAAATATCATCTGGTCCTTACCGATCTTAAAATTATGTGAATAACAACATATAACACCATGACAATAATTACTTGAGAAAATCTAAGGCAATCCAAGAAGAAAATGCAACAAGCTGGGCACCTTTAGCAGCAATAACGTGAAGTTTCTCCCTTCTCTGTGGAGAAATTCTGGCTCACTCTCCTTTATATCACTGCTTCAGCTCATTGAGGTGTGTGGGCATTCATTTAAGCATAGCTCTCTTAAGGTTCCACCACAGCACTTCAGTCAGGTTGAGGTCTTGACTTTGACTGGGCTACTGAAATACCTGCAACACCCGAGACCTTGATTTGCTGGTGTTCCTGGGATCACTGTCCTAATTTCGGCAAAGGTGTAGTGGTCAGACAGGTGGCTTCCCATTTGACTCTTGAATACTTTGGTATACAACGGTCATGGCTGACTCAGTGACTGCAGCAAGCCCACATCATCCCTCCTCCACCACTCTGCTTGAGAGTTGTATGTAGTGTTTGTGTTGATATGCTGTGGCTGGGTTTTGCCACACATAGTGGTGTGCATTATGGCCAGACATCTACATTTTTCCAGAAGCCTTACTATTTGTTCAGATGGAACTTTGCAAACTTATGTCGTGCTGTACTTTAATATATGAACTTTAACCTTTAACATGATAACTGAGCCCTGTAGGGTCTGTGCTAATGTTGTTGTTTTTTGTTGTTTTTTTTTAAACTTCCCTGAGGATTGTACGGTCTAACCTTTGAGTCCATCACTGGGACATCCAGTCCCAGGAAGGTTAGCAACTGGCCTTATAAACTGGCCTTTCCTCTTTGGCATTTTGTTAATACATCTGGATGCTCCAGGCCTGCAAACTGCCAAAACTTCTGTTTTACAGAGGAGCCCAGGCTTTCTGATGATCAATTAATCAACTGCCAATCAAGTGTGATTGGCACCGCCTGGCTGCTACTCACCATCTTAATTCCTATAGAAGCAGGAAATGTGTACTTAGGTGTCCAGCTTCAGCATTTTGGCTCAACTTTTGTTAAATAAATCCTGACAACAGTGAAATATATCATCAGCTGTTCATCATACAATTTGTTTATTTACATGTATTTGGTTTTATAACAGTAGAAACATGCCAAGAAATATACATATTTACAGTTATATCTACACCTACTGTATACACATATTGACAAACATATACGATATCAGTCAAAAGTTTGGACACACATACATTCATAGTGTGTAAATAGTGGGTGAGAACACCCAATCAAAGCCCTGCGTCTTCTTTGTAATTGTTTATCATTATGAGATCCACCTTCTTAACAATTTTCAGAATCAATATCATTACAATCAGCGGATGTTTTGTGTTACATTTATTTATAATATCAATTATTTGTCTTTCCTTCACGGCTTTAAGGAACATTGAGTTAGGATTCCTATCAATCAGGCTTCCATGACAGTCTACAGATGGCAGTAGCTCAGGAATTTCTTTCTGCTAGATTTGGTCCAACACGTACAAAATAATTGTTAAAGCTATTGATCATTCAAGATCATTATTATCTATCTATCTATCTATCTATCTACCAGTCAACTTATTTTTGTATTTTCTGCTTCTTTTGTTTCTTGAATTCCCTCTACAGAGCATTTCTCTTTTTACATGCATTTTCTAAAGCCTTGGTGATCCATGGTTGATCTGTATATTTCCACTCTTACTGTATTACTGGACAATGTTTACATACATTACTATGAATATTCTTAAAATTCTCTTTTAAAAATCAAATTAATGAAATGCAGAAGAATGTGGAACAGTTTATTATGTTTAGTCATTTAAGCCTAAAGTAAAATTATGAGTAAAAACAAGAAGCACTGAGAGTACAGACCTCTGCCAAGGCTGCTCACTCTCTGGGCAGTATGAACTTTTAAAGGAAAAATATTTTAAAAGTATTTATTGAAAAACTGGGGCCTACATGGGCTTAATGTTATAATTCTTTTCATCCACACCTATGCTCCTCAACACGTTTCTACTGCAGGTTGATTTTTAGTCACAAATGTGGGTGAAACGCTCATGCTCACATGGTGACACCTGAGCGCTGCGGAGCTGTGGATTAAACGAAGCATCGAAGCAGAAATGTGACAAGGATTTTTCATAATCCAGTTAGTTGATGAATCATTGCAGCCGTAATTGTTAACATGACCCCATTCTACACACAACTACAAAGTTTTCAAAACTTTTGGAGCTATCATGATCACAGTCAGAATGACACACAAATGCTACCAAAAAAAACCCCTCCTTGGCAGAGGTAATTAAGACAGTTCGACGTAAATAGGAAAGTCTTTATTGCCTAAATGTCATACAGGGCTTTGATGAGAAAGAGGCCATTTGGATGCGGAGCTGATAAAGCAGGCACCAGCACATGTGCAGCACCGTGTCCAAACTTTTAACTGGCACTGTACACGGAAGGGCATGTAATCCCTGCCCCCATGCTTGACCCCAACAAACACAGATACACACATGCTCAGTGGGCGACCCATTCCGGTAATTACTGAGTCCCAACCAGCTGAGTCCCCCTCACAATCTGAACTGCTTTCATTTTAACAAAGGGGACATAATAGATTTTGAAACCTGTGTGTGTGTGTGTGTGAGTGTGTGTGTGTGTGTGTGTGTGAGTGTGTGAGACAGAGAGCGAGAGCTCTGATGACAGTTGCTATCTGCATCAACAACAATTAGTGATGGATAGTGCTGCTGGTACCAGATGGTGTTTTGGGATTTGCGATGTTACATAATGAGGAGAGAGGGGTTGGTGAGGTGGTCAGCAGGACTGAGGAAGATGAGAGACCTGACACTTGATGACAGCTTTTATCACACACCAGAACCCCCCCCCCCAAAAAAAACAAAAAAAAACCAAACAAAAAACACAGCAGTAGACAATTTGGAAAATCATTGACCTCAAATCCTGTGAGGTGGCACTCCAGGGCCTTTCCTTGGTGGGCTTGGGGGCTCTTCCTCTGGACACAGTAAGGAGACACTATGGAAGAGTAAACAGGGATCATGATTAAAAAGGCAGAAAATCAAAGTAAGTGAGGAGGACATTTCATAGTCTTAAAGTAAACTGTCTTACAAGCACCAGACATCCACAGTGGCTGTTTTCTGGGCTAAATCTGTTGGTAGTCACGAACTTTATAAAGATGCCTCCTTTATGTCTAAATGTAACTAATTTCACCAATCCATGCTCGCCCAGTGAGCAATTTTCTGTTGATTATAGGTCTACAAGACAACCTTGGCCTCCAGTAATACTGTGAGGATTCTTGGAATCCTTTCTGGCCAGGAAATGTCCATCGGTGTTCATATTAAACATGTACGACTGCTTTCTTGGATTTGTGAGCTACCTCTAAAATTAGAAACACCCTGACTCAGAGTGATGCTGAAAAACTAGTTCTTTTGTCCTCTCCCTCCACTCAGCCCCAACCGGTCACAGCAGATGACTGCCCCTCCCCGAGCCTGGCTCTGCTGGATGTTTCTTCCTGTTAAAAGGGAGCTTCTACTGTGCTTGCTCATAGAGGGGTCATCTGATTGTTGGGGTTTTCACTCTATTATTATGGGGTCTGTACCTTATAAAGCACCTCGGGGCAACTGTTGTAATTTAGCATTATATAAATAAAGCTGAATAGAACCAAATTGAATTGAAAGGCATCTAAATAGTAAACAGCTGTGGCAGGTATATTCAGGTTAAGTTAATATCAACAGCAAAAGTTTAACAGACATCAAAAACTTGATTCAAAAACAGAAATGTGCATTTGATTGACAATTTGTTTGTGAAATGGACGTGATAAGATAAACATGCAGCATCCCCACCAGATACACAGACTAGAAATTTAATAGCTACAAACTGTGTTTAGTCCATTTCTATATACAGTTCATGTAATTCTTCTCCTCATGAGTCCTCCCTGAAACACCTGGGCTTGTTTCACAGGTGTTCTTTCCAGGTGTCACTGCATGCACATTTTCTCCATCACCATTTATTTTCTCTATTGCCATTCATACTCCAGTCAAAGTTTGATGCGGCTGTTTATGTAATGTTTATATAACACTCTATTCCTATTTTGGTCTTACTTTTCCTTGCTCTGCTCCAACAGTAATATCTGCGGCAATAGCCTCTATAGCAGGCACCATTTAAAAAAAGTTATTACACATCTTGTTATGCTGACCCAAACGACATGAAAGTTTGGAAATTTAACTGCAGATGAAGTCACCATGCAGCATAAATAAAGGCTTATCAGGATCTTCACTAAAACTAGAACAAGAGAGTGTTTTTTTAAACTACAGAACTTATTTACTTGTTAAGTTTTGGCATGGGAAAACTTGGCTCAGTGTTAAACGCGCTTTGGTCTGACACTGTCTGCCAGTGTAAACTCTTGATGTTAAGGACTGTGACTTCTTATTGTGTGCCACTGTTTTTATGAGGGTCTGCAGCGGAGCTCTCTGTTTGCAGTTCTTTCACTCACAGGAACTTTTTTATCATCAGAACTCTTGTTTTACGGCTGCCACCAAGTCAACAAACAGCAGAGACACACATGCAACGAGATGAAGCTTTTTTTTGACTCTTCTCTGGAATGTGACATCCCATTACTATGCAAATGAACAAGCACCTCCCCTGTAAACTGTTTACATGAGTGTGTAATGGGTTCTCTGTTGGCAGTGTGTTAGCAGACCACAGAGAGCCATGGACAGCCCATCCACAGAGAGTGCAGAGAGTGTCTGCTGCAAGATGGGGGCGCTGTCCAGAGTATGTGGCACCGCTGACTGTGCTGCTGTTGGTCCATCAGCCGGCCACAGAGAAGTCATAACGTACAAAGAGCTGAAGTGAAACTGGGTGTTAAAACCAATGAAAGGTGTCCGGTTCAGTAACTGTCTATCCTATTCATACTGTATTTTTGATCTTTGATCACTCCCTTTCCTGTTTCTGCCCACTGTGCTACACATTGTTGGAGTTTTGGAGGACTGCGCAGGATGTGCATAGGTTGAAAACCCGTCTACTTAGGCTCTCCATTCTCTCTATGCAAACGGACATAACTGTACCATAAAACAAGCATAAAGACCAGTGATATGGTTAAGAGAGTGTAAAAAACACCCAGAAGGCTTGGTTCAAGGGTAGCCTCTAAGTTACAGAGATACAGCTGTCTCATTCCAGATTTTTCTGTAATTACTCTTCCACAAGGATCAATCCAGTTTGGAGGCAGTTTAAAAGTTTAGTAAAAAAAAATAAAGACTTGTTTTCAGAAACCATCATCATGTTGAGACAGCTCGATGTTTCAGGCCAGTCATTTTTGTCACAACAAAAAAGTGACCAATAGTGCTGAGGTGGACTTACAGAGCGCCAGCGCCTTCATCTGCTTCAACGCAAAATGCACTGAGCCTAGCTTTGGTTTGGAAACAACACACCGTAACTGCAGTCATGCTTCTAAAATGCAGACAATAGAAATTAGAAATAAAAGAAAAATACAGCTCAGAGTTAGAGGCATATACTGCAACTACACCATCCATCCATCCATTTTCTACCACTTATCCGAACTTGGGCAGCAGCCTAAGTAGAGAAACCCAGACCTCCCTCTCTCTCTCAGCCACCTCCTCCAGCTCATCCAGACCAGCTGAGAGATATAATTTCTCAAGCAGGGCCTCCTTCCAGCAGGACATGCCCTCACCCAAGAGGCACCCAGGAGGCATCCTAGTCAAATGCCCGAACCACCTCAATTGGCTCAGATGTGGAGAAGAACTCTGAGCCCCTTCCAAACAACTGCAGTCCTCACCCTATTTCTAAGGGAGAGGCCAGCCTTCAGAGGAAGCTCATCTCTGCCACTTGCACCTGTAGTCTCGTTCTTTCGGTAACTACCCAAAGCTTGTGACCATCTGTGGCCACTGTAGGGACGTAGACTGACCGGTAAATCACCAGCTTTGCTTTCACGCTCAGCTCCCTCTTTACCATGACAGACTGGTGCAGCCCCAATCCATGTCGATCTCCCATTCCCTTCTCCTGTCACTTATGAACAAGACCCCAAGATACTTAAACTCCTCCACTAGGGGCAGCAACTCTAGTGGGAAACAGTGGTTCCTTTGCAGCTGTCTGCTCTGGTGGTGCACTCATATCTGGCCAGTAGAGGCCTTCACAAGCTCGCTCTTTTCTTTTCACTGTCCCCCGGGGTGATTAATGTATGAGCCTCAAGGTGCACTCGTGCACGGTGGGGGGGCACTACTATTCACAGTCTGTTAAAGATGATTCCATCAGACAAAGTGAGCTTGCTTGTAGTTTTGTTTACTTCTGATTGCTGATGGAGTCAAAGTTCACCCTGGAGCTGCACTCTAAGCCATCCATCTCTGGTGTGTTCTCGAATACCTGTGCTCAGGACAGTGCGTCAGGGAGCTCCATGTCTTGTCCTTGCCTGTACTTCACAGTCAGATTGTGCCACTGCAAGCGTAGATGCATTCTCTGGATCCGCAATAGTTTAGACAACGGGGGTTTCGTGAAGATGTCTTCGAGAGGTTTGTGATTGATGTATACTGTCACATGTTCCAAATATGTAGTTGAGGAACTTGGTGCAGTCATAGACAATGGAGAGTGCATCCATCTCGATTTGCGCATACCGTGTCTTTGCATCAATTCAGTTCTTTAGACAGAAATTCCAGTTTTGCCACATTTGTCATGTTGTGGTCATCAGGCTGCATTAGACTTATGCTCAGAATTTCTTCATCATCTGGTGAATCTTGATTTGGTTCAGTACTTACAGTGCTTACTGCATGCTTATGGCACCCAGTGGTTTGGCTTCTGGCAGTAGAAACTAACAGAGGCTTTTGCTGGGCACTTGCCTTGGTTCCACTTGTGCTGCGGGTCTTTTCCACACTTTGTGCAGTTTTTTCATAAACTTACTGATGCTTGCTTCAGTTTAACAGAAACTGCTGATACTTGAATCCTCTTCTCTGACAATTTTCATTTGTTTTTGTGATACTTAAAAACACTGAGGGATTTCTCGCTGAGTAATTATTGTAGGGTCTTTTCCTTACAATATAAAGCGCCTCGAGGTGACTGTCGTGATTTGGTGCTATATAAATAAAATTAAATTGAATTTCTACGGCTTTGTTTAACGTGAGGTCCTTGCCTCGTTTGAACAGTCACTCTTGGACTCGTTTCTCTCTCACTGGTGTCAGTTAGCATGTCATCAGGCTGAGTGTACTCACAGTCCATCAGAATTATCCTCAAATCCTTATCGCAACCTTCAGTTGGCCCTTGTTTTCTTTGTTTAAAACGGTACTACACCTCTCACCTAATGCATGCCGGGAAAGCCTCAAGCCTCTCAGCCACACGTCTCTACAAGTATCACAAACAGGCTGGAAAAGGTGTGTGTGAGATGTTTGGTGATACAGCCACATCCAAGTGGGTATAGAAAATGGATGGATGATGAGCAGAGTGAGCAGTTCATTGCCTCGATGGTGGGCAGTGGCTAAAAAGGAGCAAACTGTTATCTAACAAAGAAGGCTATATTATGTACAAGGTCGCAGCAGGTGGAGAGCATCTGACTTCATGTCCTTGGAGATTGAAGCCTCGTATTTAACACAGCAAAACTCAAAACTGCAACAAAAAGATAAAACTAAAACCAAAATGACTTAGATGAGCACAATTATTAACATTATTAACAATTAAACATTAAGCGGGGACTATACTTTCCATGTCCAACAGTCTGCTAGGGTCCGCTTGGGTCCCAGTGGTGTAAATTTCATCTTCAGCTGTCATCGTTTGTGTTCCCCCAATTGTGTACTTATCGAGCTGGCTCTCTAACTTTGCGAAACACCGAGAGACACAGTCCAGCTTTCCAGTGGAGGTAATGTTAATAAGATTTTACGTTTTGTCCACAATGTTTACATTAAAACACATCCAGAGTGCAGGTGATTATCCTGCTCACAGTGGGAATCCGCGTGCGGCTCTACACCATCACCTCCACCAGTGATATGCAGTGCAGTGCCACAGTTACCATTCACTGCACTCGCTTCAGAATCCAATAATGATCTGTTTTTTCCCACCAAATCCCTCAAAGGAAAATGTCATCCGACTCCCATCGAGGATGCCATCCTTCGCTGCCTCAAACAAATTGATAAGGCTAGGAAAAACTGCAGAGAGGAACAGCAGTTTGGAGTTATGATTGCAGACATGCTGGCAAAGTTACCACTCTGCGAGCAAATGGAGGCTCAGTCTGAGGTTTGTCAGCTCCTTTCTCAAAGACAAGAAAGTACTGGTGGAGTACTTAAGCCAGAATGGGTGACATTTTTAAACAGAACTTGTACAAAACTGGCTCTAAATATTTGCTCTCAGTAATCGATGTGCATGTTTATTTTAAATTTTTTATGAATTTTATGCTTACTTATCCTGTGATGTGTGGATTATATCTGTCATCTTACATGAAAGCATGGAAAACCTTTAAAAATACATACTGCAAAAAGAATCTCTGTCATATCTGCTTTTAAGTAAAAAACAGTCTGGCATGTTTATCCCAAAATGTTATTTACAACACACGTCAATCAATGTAGGCTGTATACATATGCATATGAAAAAAGTCTTTTCTTGAAAGACTTGTTCCTAGGTATATTAATGCCCTGTAATTTCTTTTCACTCCTCTCTAAAGCTGTGAAACAGCAGAGCTACTTGTCCAGGAGACCTTTTCTCATAAAAGGATCCTGCCACGGCACAATTCCAGCTTCTGACTGGAAGAATGTCTTTAGATCATTCATCGTGTCGAGTTTTTGTTCGCGAGAAAGACACTCGCCTTACGTCCTGCAGGTTATTGTCACCAATCATCAATCACAAGCTACTTCCACTCCACTGGCTGTATATCACCATCCACAGTTGTGCTGTCTGTGAAGTTAGAAGAGACATAACAGCTGTTGGTAGAGTTTAAAGCATCTACACTATTGTGTAATTACATTTGTAACTGGAATGCACCACATCAAAGCCACAACTGTCTATGATTTCTACCTAAGTAAAGCAAAACATGTCAGTGTAAATTTGTATGAAAGCTGCATCTGCAACAAATAGCTGGAGACATGCTTTCCACTGATAGCACCAAGAGACATCGGGTAAGTCCAGATCCTCCAGAAGTCCTGTGCGGTTTTCATGCACTGTGTTTCAAATGGGAAGGAGACAAATTCTGGCTGTAGAAAAATCCCAGATGGCTCCACATACCTCCGGGATGATTTCAGACATGGTCCAACCAGCCAGTGTAACATGCTGCCACAGTCACCTGAGAACATCCCAAAGTCAGGAAGCATAAAGTGACCTTTCTGCCACTGTGATTGGAGATCAGTGTGTTCTCTTGACTGCTCTCCTCGTCCATTGTGCACATGACCTGCTCTAACATGCTGAACTCCCTTTGTTTGGTTCTGGTGACACTGAGTGGCCACACCCCCATTTTCTTGCTTTCCTCACTTTTCTTTTGTGTTTCGGTAAAAGCTCAACAGATAAAGCAGATCTTCTTCCTCCTCCAGCATGGATGTTGCCATTTTGAACAGAGTTGCGTTGGGGAGGGGGGGGGTCTGCGCATGTGTAAAAGTAAGCCCTCTGTGCAGACTTCAGATGGACTTATAGCAACTTAGGGTAACTTGATCATCTGTTTGCGATGTACGTGAGCGCAATGTGTCCGCAACCTAGTATAATCTCAGCTTTAGCATTAAAATTCCTCAAATTTTCTATTTAGAGAATCACACAGAGGGATGCATTTGAAAATCAAAACTGGGAGCTGACAGCCCATCCATAGCACAGTAATAAATGCTCAAACACAGCCTCTTTTATTTGACAGTTTCATCACAGCAGCATGTTCTGCAAAGTCCAATCAAAGCAAACCATCATCAAAACAGGAATCCCACTGTAGACATCTGCAAACCTTACTGAGCAAAGGGAACTACTAATCAAAGACAGCTGACTCCTTAGTCAAATGTAATTTCTAAATGGGTAAATATACTGTACATGTACACATCAAAAGAGTTCTACAGGCAATTAAATGTGTAAAATATCCCACTAGTGTAAACTAGATGGCTACTAGTCAGCAATACTGAGTAAATGTTCATTAAGTGGCTTCCCTCCCTCCCACTTCTCCTTTGTACTGCAATTAAAACAGACAAAGCCTAATGATGAGGAGCACTTCACACCAAACAAGATGGTTAAGTGAGGGAAGAGTTTCGTGATGTGTGTTTGCCTCTGTGCTTTTTACAGCCTGTGAACAAGATGTAGGCAAGCACATAGGTTACGAGGCAATACATTCCTTATATTCAGCCATCTCCTGCATGTCTGTTGAAGCACTGAAGTGGAATGTAGATGAGTTCACATTAAGGCTTCCCTTTGAAAATTACATAATTTCCATTTTTTTTCTAGTCTGCATGAATTTGTCAGACAAAGCCTTCTTCACCCTCTAGGACCGATGGATGCGATGGCGCCTCCAAATGGCATCGTCAATTTACAATGGCTTGGCAACTTCAAAGTCCGTACCAGTTTTTGAACTGATAGGGCAAGTAAAACCAGTTATGATCAATAATTTATATCATGCTTTTTCCTGTATATTGTCCTCATGTTTGATGCACATTTTGTGCAAGAAGAAACTGTAAAAAAAAAAAAAAAAAAAAAAAAAGGGTCTTCGCTAGCAGGAAGTGCTTGAGAGTAAAACAAAACAAAAAGAAAAAAATAAATCTCGACATCCCTTTTCCTATTGGTGGAAAAATGCACCACATCAACCAATCAAGGAATGACATGGCAACACGTGGCATTTGGTTGCTGAGGAACAGGTGAAAGACGGACGGTGATGTTGATGGTGAGTTCTGCCTGTGATGTGTTCAGGAACGGGTTTTTGGATTGGCACTAATGAATTTGTGGTATTTTATTGTTACACCTCAGACATTTCCTGCATTTCAAAGTAAACAGTTGTATATAATGTTGTTGTTTTCTAAATTTGTAGATGATTCTTCACAATTTACAACTTATATCTGTATTTTATTTGTAAAAATAGTTCATTAAATATGTTTGTGGTTTTCACAGTAAAAAAAAAAAAATCGAATATTTTTTTTTTACTAGTTTTTGTGTGATTGTCCAATGTGTTAATACAGTCTGTCAAAATGAAGAAATAACAGCACAGTCACACACGTGAGGTTGTGCTGAAAAGATTATACCAAACAAGGCAAAGCAAACAGTTTTTAAGGTGAAACAGAAAGGTCAAATCAAAAGCAGTCAGAAACAGCCAATTATACCCCAGAGCCCAGAGGAATAAAATAGAAATGATGTATTTTGTGTGTGAAGATAAAATTGGCCTCTGTTTTGGAGCTATTCTGTGCTGTATCACCTCCATAACTGCAGCCTTCTTTCAAGAGGCTGTGCTGCTTCTGTAATAGATGCAGTGTGAATTGAAAATGTGAGCCCGCTGTGACAGTGATCACATAAACACAGCAAGACTTTAAAGAATACACCAACCAAAATTTCTTGTTTGACTGGCAAATCCTCAGCACCGGCTGACTTTAAAAGTGAAGTCTACTCAGAATCAGACTGTCATGGTTGCAGTGCACATGAAAGCAGGCGCGACCAAGCTTCCTTAAAGGAATGAATAAAGAATAATTGATGTAATTTGTGACAAGAAGCAATGATGCTCTCTTCAGCGAGTTCCTCATCCCATGGGTAGGTTCCAAATCTATCCTCTTAAACTGCAGCAAGAGACTGCAGTCCTTGTTCTACTCTGCACATGAATGTTGCTGCAGGTTCTGACTGAGGATGACTCAAAGCCATGGTGGAGTTTGGGTAAGAACACTAACAAGAGGAGAGAATCTCTTAGGAGGGAGCTGAATGACATCAAGGACAACCACAGCTAGTATTCTAGCCAGCAACTGATCGCCCAGCGCTGCGCCGGGCTGACAATTTCACCAGTTTGCTATCAGGACTGTTTCCAAGCAAGCAGTCATTAGATACACTTGAGGGGGGGCACCCTCCTGGCTGTCCAATGCCAGGCTGTGATTTTTTTCTGGCTAGATCACTGCAACTAAACTTTCAAAATAAGAGCATGGGGATTGCCCACTACCATTATAAGCAATGTGTCCCTCTCTGACAGATCAAAAGCAGATTATACTTGTTAGAACATTTATAGAACTGAGTGGCCTGCCTTAGTGAGGTCTGTGTGGGAACCATTGCTCCTGACTTTGCTGTCGTGATGTCTACCAACATCATCAGGCCATAAGATGTCAAAGGCCGACTGAACAGCTTGTTCAGATCTACCCAACAGGCCACACACGAGGTCATTAGTTTTTCTAGATCAGTTGTGATATGTCTGCAGTTATATTCAGAGGTCTATTCAAGGGCTTTTGCCTGGTTCAGAGGCTATTTTCACACCAACACATACTACACAACTGAAGGAGAGACACTGTGTGTATAGTTGATGGATGTATGGATAGATGCATCAATATTCCCCCCTTTCACATCCACCTGCGTCCAGTCTGTTTTTCTTTTCACCAAAATCCTCCTGGTTGCTGTCTCAGGTGAGCTATCAGACACTAATTAGATAGCTTGCAAGTTGCTGTAAAAATAAAACAATCTCGCACCTGATTTCAGTCAAAGTGGTAGAGCACTCTGGAGAATTTCATCATGCTGCCACAACTTTTTTTTCATTTTCTGACCTAGCTTTGATGAACAGCAATCTACTGTATTTGCAAACACAACACACTAGACCCAGAGAGCTGTAATTGGAGGAGCTGTCAAAGCCAGCCAAGAGGAAGGCTGGAGTTGTCTTTAAACAACAATTTAGCTGCTCTCTTCCAGACAGATGCAGCTGAACACCTGTCAGAGGAAAATTGTTTTGATGTGAACGTTTTCTGCAGTGTGTTAAAAGCTGCTGCTATTCACATGCACACCAATTTGGGATCTGCCGTTCCCGAGAGTTATCGACACGGCCGTGAGAGTTCTGGATGTCTTATACCACAAACGTTCCTTTGGTGTGTGTTTCCCAGTTAATTCTACACAGTGGTTAAAAAAAACAAAAAACAACAGACATGGACACGGAATCAGTAAATCAACTGGAAAACTGGGCACAGGAACACGTGCCTTCCAGGAAAAAGCGATGATCAAAAGGATATATAATCAAATCACACACACACACACACACACACATGCACACACACACAGCACAGTTGTTGTCCATGAGTGTGAATTAGCACACAGCTCTTTCAGGGCTTCATAAGCACTCACAGCTTTAACGCTCATTACTCTAATAATGAAAGTGATACCTGATAAGAACATTTCTGACTAGAGGCTGCAGCAGTGGTGAACTCAACCATTTCACATAAAAGAAGTGATTACAGGCAGCAGGCATGATGCAAAGCACCAAAACACCAAACTGAATGAAGCTCTCACCCTTATGTTACACTTCTGTGCTAAAGCCTGACAAAACAGAAAGGAGACTGACTGAATCACAACTGCTCCAATGTCACCTGACTGTGTGAAGAACTTTTAATTTCACTAGATAGATAGATAGATAGATAGATAGATAGATAGATAGATAGATAGATAGATAGATAGATAGATAGATAGATAGATAGATAGATAGATAGATAGATAAAAACTATAAAGAAGTTGGAAAGGAGGTAAAAGAACCACAAATATTATATCACTTTACAACATTATCGCTTTTTAGCTGATATGTGCTGGTATATGGATATATACGATAACATCGTCTGCTATTCTCAGTATCGGATCCTTAATCTAAGATGATATTGCTCCATTAAAAGCAAGATATGATTAGTAGACCCTGTTTAAGGCATAAAGCCCTTGGACTGAGAGAAAACTGTGTTTGAGACCTGAACAAAGGCCTAGATTTTAATCTGGAAGGTATAATTCTTAAATATGTGTCCTTCAACACTAGAATGGCCAACAGGATCATTTTGACCCCTTTGCATTTTAAAAAATCACATAACTCTGTTATGAACTCTCATATTTAAACTATTGTGGCACACTAGGTTGACTCATTGTTTACACACATTGTGATATGAGAGCTGTTATAACATGAACCACGTGATTGATAAATAAATATAGAGCAGAATGCATTTAGATGAATAATTACTGCAGGGCTGAATGGGTCACGTACGGGATGTTGAGCCAGAATGGACAAGGTCGGAGTGGGGGAGTATGGGGCCGAACACGTGGAGAACCGGCAGCGTTCCTGGATGGATGGATGGACGGACGGACGGACGGATGGATGGTATTTTAACTTTGTGATCTGTAATGAAATGATCTAAATCATTTATAAAACTACTGGTTTTGTCAGATCTTACTTCAAATTAGAAAAAACAGATGAAAATGATCAATTTAAATCCTTCATTACTGCATTGCTGCTGTTGCTGCTGTTGCTGTGGGAGGGGTCAGTGAGCATGGCTTCTTACTGGTTGAGCTGTGAACTGTAACACATTAATCACAGGCGAAGTTTCCTTGTGCTCATTGCCTGCTCAGTCACTGTCACAATAGCAATTCTGTCCATGCACTTCCATCAATTACATGCCCTGCTTAGAGTTAAACGGTTAAGGCTGATGTCAGGATCAACTGTGGAAAAAGTGTTGCTAAGCAAACAAAGCCTTCTACTGATTTTTGAGCATTGCTGTCACAAACAACAGATTCTGGTACCAGCTGAAACTGAAGGTCTGATTCTGAGAGCAAACCCCTCAGTCAGTGTTAACACAAGCAACTAAACTTTTAACGGACTACTACACACCAGTGTTTAGACTCTTCAGTGTGGCTGCCCACATCCATCCATCCATGATAGTGGGGAGTAACAGATCACCGTGGGAATAGAAGCAATAGATCAAACAGATCACATGGTTACTGTACCGAAAGTGAAAAATTAAAAATAGATCTAAATGAATTTGAGGTCTGTGTGTGTTTAACCCTGCATGCCCCTCTTTGTATATGAAAACATTCTTGCACGCAATATATTTTGACAAATTTTAATAATAAACAGCAATAAATCTGGATTTAAAAAATGGATGTGTTAAGTATTTTATAATATTTTACATTTTTACTCCCCTCAAACGTGAGTGCAGACTGTAAGATCACCTTTTATCTCATGACGCGTCCACGTCTGCTCACTCTGGAGGGGGCTGGAGAGGTACGGTACCACATTCACAGGTCACCGGTCTGTCACAAAGCTAACACACAGAAACACACAATAAAACTGTGCCTTTGCCGTTGTTAAACTCGATGTGTATTGTGTGATTATAATAGGTCTTTTTGTTTTTTGGTATTTGGGGTATTATGTTTGAGTGTCCACATGTTTCCTGTGTCTGTCTGTTTCTCTCTGTCTTCCTGTTGTCTGTGGCTCTCTTTTGTTGTTACTGGAATATGTTTCCGTGCTGATCCACTGTGTAAACTCTCAGCTTTGAGTTTTGGATAATTACATGAAAATAGATCAATTTGAGCCTAGAAACATATTGAGAAAGTTCAGAATGTATGTTGAAATAGTTTCATAAATATTTGTATTTTTGTATTTTTACCATCACCATGAATTATTTTAGTTATAGTTAGTATTAACTGCAGCAGCGTGGCACTGTGAGTGATGATGGGCCAAGCAAGGGAAGTTACTGAGAACACAGTGGCCAGTTCGGCCCCAGTGGAGCTTCATGTCTTGCTACACCCTGATTTATTTCCTGCTTTATTTTGAATATTAGATCTTTGGCTGTTTTGCTATCCCCCATTTGTTCTTCTTCCCACCCTTCATAGTGTCTGATTTACTTACCTGTGCTTTACTGACAGCTGACTGATCTAGTCAGAAATTTAGTGTTTTTCTTCCATCACTGTGCATTACTTTTGCTTATTTGTCAGTAGCAAATAACTCTGACATTATTTTTATGTGGATTTGGATCATTCTCTGAAATATTTTTACCAGCATATTTTTAATATATATGCACTTCTGGTGAATTCAACTTATTTCTTTAAAAAGAATACAGCGGTCTAGTGAGAGATGCTGCTCAGTGCTTTGGCTGTATTTTCTAAAACTTCACTCCGGCTAATAAAATCATTATGTGCTGACCAGTCAGCAGACTACTCTTTGAAAATTATAAGTGACGGACTGTTGCACCGAGGTCACATCTGAGTCAGTAAGGAATGTCTAATGTGAAGACTGACTCAGACCATGTAATAGGAATGATGGATGTCAGGGCTAAATACATTTCCAAGGCACTTCCATGCATGCTGGGAGAGTCCAGAATCCCACATCTGAATTATCAGCCAGTGCTGCCACAGGTTTTTACTGTTTCACTGCTGGAGTCAAATTGTTAAATCATTTTAAATCAATTTTTAAAATAAAATGTAAAAAAAAAATATCCACGATTTTTCTGTAATTTTTTTTTTAAAAAGGTCATAAAATATATAGATATATATTTTTATTTCGATAGGACAGCCTATCTCAGCTGTCATAGGGCAAGATAGGCTCCACCCCCCTGCAACCCTGAAAAGGATAAGCAGAAGAGAACGGATGGATGGATGATAGATGGATGATGGATGGATGGATGAGACAGTCAAAGAGAAGAAAAGCCCCCCCCTCCATCACCACCACCACCACCACCCCTGAGTCAAACTGCCCTCAATGCCTGGTATCAACTATACAAATTATAAATTCCTGAACACCGATTTTTCCCACCAAAGCTGGGAGCCAAACCCTCAAGAGGCCACGATCAAAAAACAAATATGTAGGCAAAAAGTAGTGATGAGATCATTTTAAATGTTTCATTCACTAACTTTCTAGTGAACTAATGAAATCCAACTGCTGCCACCACAACTGCCCAGATGTTGCGAGCCCCACCCATCTGGCTCTGGGAGCTGGTTAGACAGAGCACAGAACTGATCTGCTGCCACAGTTTGACTCAAACCTGTCAACATGTCCGCCCAGGCTGCCCAACCGGAGAAAGCGCAAACATTAACAGCTGCGTCTGTCCAAGTCCAGCAGAAGCTCCCATCAGGGAGCAGCAAGTCAGCAGATGTAAACGAACCGCATTTCCATGTAAAGTGATGTGGGTGAAGAAAAAGGCATTTACCGTTTGCGAGGAGGAGATGTTAGATGGGAATAATATAATAATAACCATATATGCTACTATAATTAGCTATTTAATGATTCTGCTACATTCTTTGTGAGAAGCCACAATGACAGAAGACTAACACTGCATCATTAATGTTTTGTGGTTAATACACTAATATTATACTGATCAGGCTGCAGTCACAGTTCAGCACACACGACATGTAAAATGACTGAAGAAAAATCAGCAAAGCTAATACTAAATAAAACTTCCCCACCGGAGAAAAAATAAAAAGCCCATTTTAAAGTGAAAGCTGTTTATTACGCTGTACCCGTGCTCTCCGTCACCGCACACTGTACCGTTTAACGGGTCCAGGCTCGAAGTGAAAATGAGTTGTTACACGCTGAGGTTATCCACACCTGTTATTACTAAATCAAGATATTAAAAAGCAAGTCATTTGTGAAAACTTCATATCTAATTTTCAAAAAGTGGCAAGCGCTGACTCACAAAAGTTTGTCGTCTGACTTCCACATGCAGCCCACAGCCAGGGAGTAAAGGCGAAAAGGACTTCATAAATAATCTCAGAGAAAACAAATGCGTCTCCTTGCGTTAGTGTTTTTCCCAAACTGTGCCGAAAAAATAACTGAGATAAAGTTGACAGCTGGCCTAGTGCCACAATTTATCCTCACTGTTAACAAAAATACAAACACAAAGAGCCGAACGGACTGCCACCGTGCCCCCCGTCACCAGTGACGGCTGCTAAAGACTAAATTAAATCTTCTACAAGCTTGTAAATTATCCACACTGTCAATCTGCACCAACAAATACACAAAGCTAAAGTGCTCAAATACAGAAGAACACACAAACACTTTTGTCGTGCAGTCTGAACCTGCTGTAGGGCCGGTAAAAGCCGCAGAGCCAGTGCCACTTACCGCCGCGCTCAGCGGATGGAGCTTTCAGAAGGACAAGACGCAATGAATGAAACGGAGACGGAGCGCCGCTCTCCGTGTCTGCCCCAGTCTCGCTCTATCTCGCCCTTTCTCGGTACTGGTGCGCGAGTTCACCCCCACCTCTCTCTATTTTGCGTGCAGCGTGAACCTCGCTCTACCCCCACCGCCCTCTCAAAATCCACAAATTGAGGAGCTGGAATGGCCGCTGATTGGTCATTACGGTCCCAGCGGGAATTAAAGGGACGCGCGAACGCTCACACGCACATGCACGGGCTTCAGTCTTAACCCAAGTCCTCCGCCCAGCAGCGCACACTTCAGTCAGAGCCCACCTTAGCAGAAAGCTCGGGGTTATTGGAGCCATATGAACATATCAAATAACACGTGCTGCTTCTAAATGTTTTCTAGATAATGAAAACTGTCCTGCACCTGCTGTTTTAAATACACCAGGCCCCAAAGATGTACGCAGCAGCAGGGTTTTTACGGCATGCTGAGATGGGTAAATGACGCAATAAAAACTGTCAGCATAATATTGATTGAAGGGTTCTTATTAGCAGGAAGTCAGATAAAATGGAGCATTTATTTTTTAGCTGTTTTCTTTTAAATGGCTCGTTTTCTCCGGTTGCTCTAACACTTTCTTACATTAATTGCCAACTTTTTTTAAAAATTGTTTTCAGCAGCTTGTTTTCCATTTTACCAGAAAATCAGTACTCAAACTTTCCAGGAATACATGTCAGCACCACGATATTTTACTCTTCTTTATTTAAAGTCTAAGAAAAAAAAAAACAATGGGTAAAATGACATTTTTTAAAATCTTAATGGCAAATGATAAATACATGTAACTATTTTAAATAATCTATACAGTGGGGGCAAAAGTTCAGAATAAAATACACTAATAAAATACTTTTATTAGTTCCTAAAGCTCTCAATGGTTTAACCCCCCACCCCACCAACTGTTCCTAGAATTAGATTTAAGTGTGCCGAAGGTGCTTTCAGTTACATCGTTTTATTCACACGGGCCTACATGTTTTATTTTGCTTTGCTTTATTATGTTTGGCTGTTTTTACTGCCTTAAGGCATTGTAAACCTACAGGAGGTTATGATTTTTATCTTCTGTGTTAAGCACATTGAGTTTGCATGTAAATGCAATGTGCTATATAAAACTGTCATTGTCATTGCTCACTTACAAAGAAATGAACGGTCTCTAATTTTAATGGTAGTTTCATTTTAATGAGACAGAATATCAACCAAGTCATAAACTGATTTGTATGTCATTGAGTGAAATAAGTATTTGATCCCCAAGCAAAACATGACTTAGTACGTGCTGGAGAAACCTTTGTTGGCAAACACGGCAGTGAGACATTTTTGGTAGTTGGTCACCGGGTTTGCACACAGCTCAGGAGGGATTTTGGTCCACTCCTCTTTACAGAAACTCTTGGCTGCTGTTTTACAACTCGACTCATCAGCTCCCTCCACAGATGTTCTATAGGGCTGAAGTCTGGAGATCTCTCCAGTCTCCAGACTACTCCATGACCTTAATGTTCTTCTTTAGCCACTCATTTGTTGCATGGTGGTATGTTTTGGGTCATTGTCGTGCTGGAAGACCTATCCATGATCCATCTTGAACGTTCTTGCTGAGTGAAGGAGGTTCTCGTCCAAGACTTTAAGGTATGTGGCCCTGTCCACTGACCACTCAATGCAGTGAAGTCGCCCTGTACCCTTAGCAGAAAAACAGCCCTAAAGCACGTTCCTACCTCTGTGCTTGACTGGGGGAATGGGGTTCTTTGGGTCACATTCAGTATTTCTCTTCAACCAAACACGATGGGGCAAGCTGATGTCAAAGAGCTCGATTTTGTTTTTGTCTTTCTCCCAAACCTTCTCTGAATCATTTAGATCTTCACTGTCAAACTTAAGATGCTGCAAGATTTCAATCCATTATGACGCAGTTTGTTACCAATGGTGTTCTTGGTGACTGTGGGCTCGACTGCCTTCAGATCATTAACAAGCTCCTCCTGTGTAGTTTTGGGCTGATCCACCACCCTTCTCATGATCATCCGGACCCCATGAGGCAAGGCATGGAGCTTCAGATTGAAGGCAAATGATGGTCATTTTACATTTCATCCATTTCTGAATAATCACACCAGCAATTGTAGTGGATCAAATACAATAAATGTCATGCAAATCAGTTTATAAATTTTATGTATGTGTTTTTTCTGGATTTTTGGCTGATATTCTGTCTCATTAAAATCAAACTACCATAAAAATTAGAGACTGTTCATTTCTTTGTGAGCAGAATTACAAATTCAGCAGGGGATCAAATAATTATTTCTCCCACTGTAGATCCCTAATATGGTCATCTCAGACACATGCTTGAGTAGGGGTAGCACAAAGGCAGTTCAGCGTCCACAGACCAGTTGTCCTACACATTTGAGACACTGCCCCCATCGAACAGCAAACACTCTCTGCAGTTAGACAGGTAGTCTGTGACTGCCCGTGGACTGCCTTCACACTATCTCCACTCACAAAACAATCATCTGGGGGAAGTCAGACCTGCAGAGCGTTAGCAGAGGTGGAAGTAGTGTCAAAAATGTGATAAAAGTGGTCTGTGGGCCACTCGTCCATGTGCTGTTGCTGCTCCATCCACCAACTGCAGAGATGAGTAAAGTTACACCATACAAAGAGCTAAACTGTCCAGTGCAGCCACCATCTGTCCTAGATCTTTGATTTTTTCATGCTTCTCCCAATCCTGGTGAAGTCTGTTGGGACTGCTATCTCAGTTCCGGTCCACTTGCCACCCAATCAGCATTGGACCAATGCATTGCTCATCCGCGTCCAGCAACTTGCAGTTGTGATTTTAGATTAGTACACAGTGGAATGGAAACCCATGTGTGGAAAAACCCATTTGTGGGACCATCAATTATGTTTACAGAATAACTTCTTTGCTCTTCAGTGCCATGTGCCAACACAGTCAGAGCAGCTACCTAAACTCTGCTCCCACAGAGATCAATCATCTCGTCAGTAGTTTCACATCCTTACTGCGTACACTCTGAAAAATAAAGAGCCTCAAATCAGAAGTGTCTGACTCCGTGGTATAATTCACAAATGCACAACTTAAAGCAGATAACCTGAAAGCTGGAGAGGGAATGGCGTCTCACTAAAGTAGAAGATGCTCATTTAGCCTGGAAAAAGAGTTTGTTGCTCTATAAAAAATAAAGCCCTCCATAAAGCTAGGACATCTTACTATTGTTTTCAGGACTGCTGCTATTTGTTTTGATTCATTCACTCTGATTGATCTTCATTGCTTACTTCTTCCAAATAATCAACGTGTCTATTAGATCCCATTCCTACATAACTGCTCAAAGAAGTCCTACCATTAATTATTGATTCTATCTTAAATATGCTCAATCTGTCTTTATTAGTTGGCTACGTACCATGGGCTTTTATGGTGGCAGTAATTAAACCGTTAATTAAAAAAATTAGCTAAGACCCAGCTGTCTTGGCTAATTATAGGTGAATGAAAAGAGTAGCTGAAAACAGGTAACTGATCGTCTGCAGAGGAACGGTTTATTTGAAGAGTATTAAAGCTACTGCACTGCAGTTGTATGAATCATATTTATCTAATAGACTCCAATTTGTTCATGTAAATCAGGAGTTTTCTTCACACACTAAAATTAATTATGGAGTTCTACATCCTTTCTCAGACTAATGCTGAAAAACTAATCCATGCATTTATTACTTCTAGGCTGGACTACTGTAATTCATTATTATCAGGCTGTCCTAAAAGCTCCCTGAAAAGCCTTCAGCTGATCCAAAATGCTGCAGCTAGAGTACTGACAGGGACTAGAAAGAGAGAGCAGATTTCTCCGATATCAGCTTCTCTTCATTGGCTCCCTGTTAAATCTAAAATAGAATTTAACCCATGAGAGCCCACACCCATTTCTCCTTGAGAGAAAATTTATTCAGAATGTAAATTCAAAACCTTGTTCAAAAATTTTTTTCCAGAACATATAAAACTGTCACACCCGTGCCACACTGGGTTCTTATGGGTTTAAAATCCTTCTTCTCGCATACAAGGTCTTGAATAATCAGGCCCCATCTTCTCTTAAAGACCTCATAGTACCGTATCACCCCAATAGAGCACTTCGTTCTCAGACTGCTGGCTTACTTGTGGTTCCTAGGATACTTAAGAGTAGAATGGGAGGCAGAGCCTTCAGCTTTCAGGCCCCTCATCTGTGGAACCAGCTCCCAGCTTGGATTCAGGAGACAGACACCCTCTCTATTTTCAAGATTAGGCTTAAAACTTTCTGAACCACCCCTTAGTTACACTGCAATAGACCTAGGCTGCTGGGGGGTTCCCATGATGCACTGAGTGTTTCTATTCACTGACCTTACAATATAAAGCGACTTGAGGTGATTGCTGTGATTTGGTGCTATACACAGTACCTGTCAAATGTTTGGCACATTTATTAATTGGCTATGTACCACAGACTTTTAAGGTGGCTGTAATTAAACCATTACTTAAAAAGCCATCACTTAACCCAGCTGTCTTTGCTAATTATAGGCCAATCTCCAACCTTCTTGCTGCTGCTACTGTAATTGTATAGGGGATGTCTCCTTGGCAAACTTTAGGCCCCTTAACACCAATAAATCATGGATTGAATGCCACAGTCCGTCTGAGTATTGTTGCTGACCATGTGCATCCACAGGTTACTACCTTCTAATGTTATTTCCACCGGGATAATGATCCTTGCCACACAGCAAATCACATGAACATGACAATGACTTGCAATAATGAATATTGGGTTGGCAAATATGTAGATTTGATAAAGCACATTTTGGAACCACAGTCTGGATGTTGGTCTAGTGTTTTCAAGTGTCAGACAACTCACAGGGTGCACTGCAACATTTGCTGGCAAACTGATGGTCATTTTGGTGTATCGTGACCAGTGATAAGATAACAAGCAAGAATGAGTTGACAGACATCTAAATATCTACAAATCAGGCACAAATCTCTTGCTTTTGGCCCACACACTGTCTGCTTTTGCTATGCACATACAGTCCCAGTCAAAAGTTTGGACACACTTCCCAGTTAGTGTGTCCAAACTTTTGACTGGGACTGTAAATGCTCACATGCAGCCTCTGTCTACCAAGAAAACCCGATGACCAAATTTCAGATACTTGTTCAGAAGAAAAAATGGATTGTGAAGATGGTGTGCTGAGTTTCATGCATTTTATACGATGTTGTAGGCTGCATTCCTCTTCTCTGTGGTCCTGTTGGCACTGATTAGCAAGCCAAAAAAAAAATCACAGAACAAAACAATGATGTGGCTATATTTTGATCTTGGTTCTATTTCTGCCACCCAAGCTTGCTAGTGGGCTTGCTTGAGTCGTGAATGAGGGCTTCGATTCAACCACTGACTCCACTTCTGCCTCATGGGTGGCTCTGAGAAATGAGCAAAACACTGAAACAAACACTGATTCAAAGCACTGCCTCCAGCATTTTTGAGGTTATTTTTTGCCATCATCACAGCTAAAAATGCTCAGGTTTACTGGTGAATTCTGTAAAAATTTCAGTTCATTGTGCTTCAGGGACAAAATGCAGCATCAATTGCTCTGAAGTGACATAAAACATGATTTGCATGCTTTCCTGCAACTGACAAAGACTATGCAGCAAATATTAGGATGAGCAGGCTTTCCATTCATATAAATCAGTAGTTTCCATAGTATCCCTAAAAGCAGTTGTCCTTGTGCATAGAAAAGCCTGGATTTCATCATTGAAACATCTTGTTGGTATATCTGCATTATTGTAAGTAACCAAACAACCAGAACAAATTTTTTATGGTTTTGTTAGCTTTTGGCATCAAAACTACAAAGTTGGGCTCAGAATAATTCTGGTTGCATCTGTCTCAGTAACCTTAGAAAGGCGGTGTTGTCACACATTATGTACCACTATGACTGTGATAGCGGCTGTTCTGTACTCAGAGCCTCAAACACTGCCATTTGGTCCAAGTTGTTCAGCATCTGCAAATTACACACAAGGAGTCATTTGGTGTGTTTTGGACTGTCGAGTTCTGATTCTCTGTTTGATTCTTTGTTTGTTTATTGTTCATGGCACTTGAGTTTTGCATTCTTGTCGGTCAAGTAGATATCTCCTGATTGGTTTCCTTATGTCCTATTCTCTGACCTTCCTAGTTTTAGTTTTGTTGTCAAGGTTTAGTTTGTTTTTATTCCTTATTTCAGTTTATCCCTGCCTCTGTCTTTGGCCTAAGTCTGTTTTTGTTTTTATGTGTTCCTTTGTTATCTTACTTCCTGTTTTATTTTGGCAGTCTTTTAGCCCTTGTGCACTGATATTTAGTTTTACATCATTCTCTCATTCTCACTGATTAATTTCACCTGCGCCTTGTTTTCCTCAGTTGTGTCTTGTCCTTCTGATTAGCCTCCAGTGTATTTAGAGCCTCTGTTTGCCTTCTTGTGTCATACTGTTTGTTCCCCATAGGTCTGCCTATGAGTCTAACCCCAGCTAGTGTAACCAAAGTCCTCAAGATGCTGCTGGTTTCTTTTAATTCACTGAACTAAACTTGAAAAGGTGCATTATGGGTAGAGTTTCAAGGGTCGTGCCACAATGTGGGATAGGCGACCGGTCAAAATATGTTACGGCATATGAATGCGTGAGTGTGTATAAACTTTTGACTGGTACTGTAGGTGTGGGTTGCAGGTTTATCTTTTGCTGATGTCATGAGGAACATACCCAGTCTTGATAATCATGATGTTATGAAAATTGTCAAGACGGGCAGTGTGACAGGCAGCACTGGACCAAAAGTAGGACTCTGTAAACTGACGTTAACTAAATGGAGTTTATTGTTGAATAAAGTACAAAAGATCCTTTCAGGAGCAAGACCAGGCACATAATCCAGACATGGAACCTTCAAGATGAGACATGGAAAAACAGATACACCACCATGACAGAAACAACAACGCGAAAAGGAATAAAAGGAGAGAAAATATACACACACAGGTAACGAGACAATAGGGAACACCTGGGAGGGAAACACAGGAAGCAAAACTAGACACACTGCACAAGGACCGACAACACACCAAAATAAAACAGGAAGTAACTAGACACAAAGATCAGGACTAGGACACATGGACTTGACACAAGGGCAGAAGGATGAACAATAAACACAAATGCAAGACACCAGCATAACCTGCAACACAAAAATAATCCACAACCAAAAATAAACCAGGAATCAAAACCTGGAGCCCAACATAAGAAAACAATATAATACATTAATTAGAATGTCAAGGAACAAAAAACACAACGTGCTGGGCAAACAGCCGAGGGCATGACAGAAAATAATGTTTTTCCAACTGTTTATCATGGACATGTGAAGTTTATCTGGTGGCAGAAGTCAGTCTAAATGGGAACATAACTAGAAAAATGAACACTTGTCACTTTGTGACAAAACATATCGGCTCTGGAAACCAGTACAGTTGGCATTTTCTCAAAGGGCATGAGCCCCAAGATAAGCTACTGCAGAAAACAGCCACGGTAAAAGCTGACGTGACTGAACTGGCAGGATGCTTACGTAAATGCCTAAGAGCCAGAGCCACTTTGCCACAAAGATCACGACCTGGCCCCAACTCTGTGAATTGGTCTGAGTCAAACATCTCAGTCGCTCACTCAGCTCAATCTGATCTGGCAAGATAAACAGGGTAAGGTTTATGTTGCTGGTCATAATGAAAATGGTTTGCTGAGAAAATAGATAGGAATCTAGACTTCATGAAACTAAAAGGTGCTGCACAATTATTTCCCAGGCCCCGTAGTGTTTGGATACCAGGATTATACCTCGTCCTAAGTGTCCTCAATCTGACAATATAAGACAGCTGTTTAAACTGACAGAGCAATGACTTAATTCTATCACAGCAAAATTTGAAAGATTCTCAAATATCGAACGACTATTAGAAAAAATATTTTAACACTTGGGAATTATGGCTTTCATTTGGTTTTGCCTTCTTTTGACCAGCCACATAGCCCACATGCTGATATGAGCCTTGAAAAGTTACCCAAATTGCACCTTTTGACGTCTTCTCCAGGAAATTATTATCACGCTGCATCATGAACATTGAATTTGAGGCATTTTGGCATTGGTTCTGTTATTATAACCTCTGATATTATCCACAAATTATATCCACAAAGCTGGTTATAGAAAGAAAACACATTAAAGGTGACAGTTAGTTTTCTTGATGCATGCTCAATAATCCAGGTAAGGAAATCCCAGAAAGTTACCAGGTCATGAGGAAATATTTCTCCCACTGAAAACCTGAATCAACCTTGAATGGGTGTAAAATTGATTTGGTTTTTCAGAAAGATTAAATGTTTTGGTCAGCCCTAAAATTTCATTTCATGTAGAACTTGTTTGAACTTAAAGGATCAGATTTCAACCCGCTGAGGGCCCGTAGCCTGGACAATACCGATAGCATGGAGGTAAAAGTTTGCATGGCATCATTAGATATGTTGTTGCTGTGCAACAAAATGAAGTGATTCTATGGGGGTCAGGTGGGAACTTGTTTTCAGATTTGACTGATTTTTATGACCTGGATTTAATTCTGTAATATGAAGCAAGGACCTTCTTAGAAATCTTTTGAGTTATTACTATTAGAGGTGCAGTATGTTCAAATTCAGTGTATGGCTTTGAGATAATTATAATAAAGTACCAACTCCCACAGCTCACTTATTATTTTTTTCAATATTTGTTTTATATCTGGATTTAAAATATAATTGATTTAGCACAGCCGTAATGTTTCTGCTCATGGCTTGGCCCTTTTATATTGGAAGCTGCAGTATATTGTTTTCAGAGTGTGAAATATATGATACTGCTGAGCATGTGTCATGACTTGTAAACTGGGAGTTATTTCACTTCCTTTATGCCAAAAGCTCCTCCGGAGATTATTCGGTCACAGTGACAGAGAACCTGAGGCAAACCAAATTTCTGACATGTATTTTGAAACCTAGTTCTTATTGTTCTTATTTGGCTATCATGAAAAAATGCAGCGCTTCAAAAGAGAATCACGTCCCATGCTCTTGAGATTTGAGACAGCCACCTACGGTGGCTGCAAGTATCACAGGGCACAAACATTTTACATAAGATGCATTGAAAATGTCTATTGTTTCTTTCACTAATTCAGTCCATCTGTGAATATTTGAGAGGATTTTTTTCAGGCTTAGCACAGGAATCCCTAATCCCCCTTAAATCAGTTACACCATATTGGCTGACTGGCTTTGGCAGTGCTGTTTACAGTGCCTTGCCAAGTCAAAGTGAAAAACTGGAGCTCTGACTAAACAAGGATGCTAGGATGGGGGGGGAAATGTAGCTTTTCATTTAGGTTCTTTCTGTGGCTTTATAAACATGGGGGATGACATTTTCCACAGCCTGATGGCACAGTTTCCTTGAATCTTCTTGTAAATGAAACTGAGGTTTGAGACACATTTGGTATCCATTGATTGCCATTTTCTCATTCATTCACAGTTTTTAATCAGCAGTGTAGGAGCAGTGTAGAGAAAGGGAAGACATAATTGTTAGATTTTGGAAAAAGAGGAACATAATGAGCTGAAATACCTTACTGAGGCTTCTTTTCCAATGCACCAAATTTCCACTTGGATTTCCTGTAGCGGGTTTCTTTGGATGAATCTCTACTTTCACTTACCTTGTATTAAAAAACCTTTTTGTGGACGCTGGTAAAGGGAACTAAGTGAGAGTGCTGTTTGTAGATTACAGCTCAGCATTCAACACCACAGTCCCCCCAGGCTGGTGTCTAAGCTGTGAACCTGGGCCTGGACCCATCCCTGTGCAGGTGGGTTTACAGCTTCCTGACCAGCAGACCACAGGTGGTACGAGTGGGTCACCTCACCTCATCCTCCCTCACCCTCACCACCAGATCCCCCCATCACTGTGTGCTCAGCCCTCTGCTGCACACCCGCTTCAAGGGCACATCAGAGTCCAGCGTCGTCATCAAGTTTGCTGATGACACGGCTGTTGTGGGACTGATCTCCTACAATGAAGAGACAGCCTACAGGAGGGAGATCCCCCACCTGGGGAACAGGTGCTGGAGAACCACCTTCTGCTTAATGTCAGCAAAACAAAGGAACTGAAATATCTGGAAGTGACCATCTCACTGCACTCATCCCATTAACAACACTGTGAAGAAGGCCAGACAGCATCTCTACTTCCTCTTATCTTATCTTATCTTATCTTATCTTATCTTATCTTATCTTATCTTATCTTATCTTATCTTATCTTATCTTATCTTATCTTATCTTATCTTATCTTATCTTATCTTATCTTATCTTATCTTATCTTATCTTATCTTATCTTACAGCAAACAGCCATCAGGGATATTGAGGCTATTTTTGTTTCACTCACAAAATATCAAATGCAAATTTAATGCTGATTGTGTGCTCTCTCCAAATTATGGACATATTTAATTGCACTCAGCCACACTCACAGTACAGTACCAGTGTCCAAACCTTTGAACACTGGTTTTGGCTGCTACTGCACAAAGACTTTCCAGAATTTTCAATTTTCTCACACTGCTGCTCTGATTATGTGCAGGAGTCACTTTACATCCATCACCCATCTTTGTTTTCGTACTGGACGCACAGAGTCACCTTGTCATCTTGAGTTTGATGTTCAGGGACTGTCAGGGACATTGGAATACTGGAGAGTGTCGTTGAAGGATTTTTTTTTTTTTTTACTTGGGTGAAATTTTTTTTTCATTATCACGAAAAAAGGAATATTTCAGAGGAGGTTCATGGATCAAGGAGGATACCAGGGACAGGGTGAGATGGAAGCAGATGATCCGCTGCCACGACCCCTAAAGGGAGCACCCGGAAGAAGAAAGCTACCATACTGTATATGGTGAGAACATATCATCCACAATTTAAAAAACAAGTAAATAAATGAATCAATTAATTAAAGAACGAAAAACAAATAATTTATACTTACATAAGCCTGCAGACTGTTGACAGTAAATGAAGCAATGATATAGACACAGTCAAGCAAATAAAGAAAAGCCAAATAATGAGAAGTGAATGTGATAACGTGAAAGGTTTACCCACCGCACATCAATTGTTGTGCTTTATAATCCATCCATTAGGAGTGCTTGGGTCACTGATCAGTACTACACATTAGTTTTATTTGATATGTTGATAGACATAATGATGGTGTAAGATTAAAAAGCCCGAGTAAGGCAGTTAATCCTAATAGGGGAATGAATGTGTGGGACAAATTTAGTGGAAATCAATGTGACATTTGTCAGGGCATTTCCTTCTTAAATGAAAATGACAACCTGCTGGGGGAAACATTAGAAGATCACCAAGGCTAGATTACTGACCTGCCAAAGCATGCAACTGCTTCCAAGGTCCCCACATACCCAATGGCCTCGTGTAATTTATCATTTGAGTTTTATTGCACCACTAAAATATATTACGGCATCAACAATAAATGACCTTCTTGCGGTTCCAAATCCCTGTACTACACCAACTAATAGCACTAGGCCAAGTAATGATATAGTAAAAATATTCTCATATACTTCTGACCAATGGTTAAACCTCAAAAACTGTTTACAATAATAAGACAACAATAAAGGAAGTAAATATTTATGTCAGTGAAGCTGACTCCAGTAAATTGGTTAATGTCAGATGTCACTTCAATCTGCCCTTCATGTGCAAGGTATCCTTGGGCAACAGCCCATGTTATGGATCTAAAGTCTGAGGTTAGAGCGTTGGTGGCAGCATACAGTCAGGTCCATAAGCATTTAGAAAATGATACCACCATAGGGAATTTTAAAGTCAATCACTTGACATCAACACAATAGAGCATGTTTTTCAATTACTGGAGACAAAACTGAAGGCAAAGAGATCCACAAACATGCAGCAACTGAAGGCAGCCGTCGCAAAAGCCTAACAGAGCATCTTAAGGGAAGAAATGTAGCATTTGGTGATGTCCATGGGTTCTGAACTTCACGCAGACATTGGCTGCAAAAAAATTTAATCCAATTATTAAAAAAAAATACTTACATTTAAAATTCTTTTTCTAATTACTTTTGAGCCTCTGAAAATGGAGGAATATGTATAAAAATGGCTATAATCCCTAAAAAAAATAACTGCACTGCAATCACGCTTTTATTATTCATTATTATTACCTGATTTAAAATTTGCTGTGGTGGTGCACAGCAGCAAAACAAGAAAAAAAAAACGTGTAATTGTTGAAAAAACATTTGGACTCAAATGTACGTTTGATAACCAGGAGACGGTGGTTTGTGTCCCACTGGGACGTATGAGATTGCACTTTGTTTTGTTTTGCTGGTTTGTTTGTTGTTTTTTTGTACCTGTGTTTTGTGCTCTAAAGACTACTTTATCAGGTTTGGCAAAACTACTGGGTTTGTGTTAAAATATGCCCCTTCACTTCAATATTCCATTCAGTTCAATTTTATTTATATAGCACCAGACCCTACAGTAATCCAGAGAAAACTCAACAATCAAACAATGCTGATGTTCCAGTGGATGACGCACAGTGCCAACTGTTCAACTGAATTCACAGAAGAGTTGAGACTGTCTCAGTAAGTGTAGCATCCTCTTGCAGGGATTTATGAGGCCCTTGCAAAGAGAATAAGATGTTGTCAAACATAAAGAGCGATTTTATTTTGAATGTTGGCAATTTGACTTTCTTTGATGTTACTGTTCTGCTGAAAGCACAGAAAATATAGCAGGAAGGTTTTTGATGGCGAGTGCAGCAAAAGAAGGATTCAGCAGGCTGTGAAAGCATGCAAAGTGCTTTATGGGTTAGAGTGTGGAGGTGGAGGAGGTGGTCACATAAAATCCTACTTAGGGCACCAGAAAGACTTTGCAGCAACTCTGTGACTGTGATACCGAGACTTTTGTCGTGCCCTGAGTCTGTCGGTTAGAATCAGTCACCACACTGACATTCTTCTGCTCTGACTTTGGCTTAGTCAACATCAGTCTCTGAAGAAGCATGACCAGACCCCTGCTGTTCATGTCCACACACACACACACACACACGTCATCAGCTTAACCAGTGACAAGTGGGCCTACCTCTGTCAGCCTGACAAACTATATGAGTGTGTATGTGGGTGTTATGTCCAAAGACCTTTTGGCCTCTTCCTCAAAGACAGCAGCTCTCTCCCTCTCTGTTCCAGGTCTCCCAAACCTGATTGCCACAGTTGAAAAGTATTCCGATCATTTTCAGAACTGCATATATAGCTCCAGCAGAAAGTGCTTCTATTTGGCTACTGGACCCTGAGATGTCTGGTTGCTGGATTAGTGTTTTTCTGCTTGGTATATGGTTGAAATGATCTTAGGAGGTAAAAGTGGCAAACTTGTGGGACCTGTCTGGCTCCGTTCTGTTGTGTTGGTAAAGTTATCTCTGTGTTAGTGGAGGTAGGTGTTCTCTCTCATTTTATTTATGCACATTTTCTGCTGTTTTGTGGCCAGTCAGGGAGCTTAGGTGTTGTATTTTTATTTCAACCTAGAGCTTAATGTTTTTTCCTTTCTTGCAGTGTTTTTTTTTTTTTTTTTTGGTATACTGTTATGGCCTTGGAGACCCTGATGTCAGTTTGCTTCCTTTTATAAATAAATTCCTTTGAAATCTAAAGCAATCTTATTTAGAGTCTCAGTTTGTGGTTTGGTCTACTGGCACTTTGTGTTACATTCCATGCTCCAGGTAAAGTGCTTATAACATAGGTTACATTTTATTTATGTAGCTCCAAGTTACAACAACAGTAGCCACAAGGCCTTTAGAGGCCTTTGTAAATTACCCAACAGTAGAGCAATTTGATGTCAGCAGAAACGTTTGTGCAATTTGCACTCACTATGATATTCTGGAGCTTGAAAAAATGTGGCTGGACTTTAAGTTTCTTGAAGACATTTTACTTTTTATCCCAAAGGCTTCTTCAGTCCCAGAGTCCCAGGCAAAACCCTAGTGGAGGTATCCCCTGGAGGTGGTCGTTGACCCACTATTGTGAAAAAATGCGTGGGTCATTACAATCAATGGTTTAGAGCGAAACCACAGAGAGACTTTGGCCCACTCTATCAAGTGACCTATTGAGGTCACTTGAAGAAAGGTGTGGCTGAGGGCACCTGCGAAGGGAGCTCAGGATTGCATTGTAGATGGAGGACAGTTGGTGTTGTAATCCACCACCTCTGTTACGTATGTGATGGTCATTCACCGTGGACATAGATGGCTTCTTTAACTCCTCTTTCACACCATCTGTCTTCCTGGTCGGCTGTGCAGTGAAACATCTTCAAGAAACTTAAAAAAGTCCAGTCGCCTTTTTTCAAGCTCCAGAGACTACTGTGACCTGGATGACTGAGAACCTACAGAGACTCTCTGATGAAGAGTTAACAGTTAAGTTGTTTTAAATTGGTTGGTGGACAAGGGGGGTGTGCTCACTTTGAGGCCTCTGCTGGGGATGTGCTGTTAAACCAGGTGAGGAAAAACCATCACCCTCTCTGCCTCAGTTTGAGCAACTTGCTATTGAGTCTTCCTGTTTGTCTAATGTTGACCTTGGTTGAAGGTATGCCTATCCTGTCTTGAAATGGTGGCAAAGGAGAACACATGTAAGGATGAGCTTGAGTTTAAGTTAAATTGCCATAAGCTTGACACTGAGACTGCTATTAGAGCCACCAGCTCGTGTTAGAGTCCTGAAAGAGTGTCGCTGAAGCATTTTCTGTGCCTCCTCAACTTGCTTGTTCAAACTTTTGACATGGACATTTTTAGTCTAACAAGGTGCGCTGTTCCTCAGCCTATGACTTCTGAGGCTCAAGAGGACTGGTTTCAGGATGTCTATACCTACAGATCCTCTCTCAATTTAAGTGATGTACAGATTTGGAATGAACAGCCACATTTTCCTACAAAAGAGCCTAACAAATGGTTTAAAGCCTTTAGCTCACGTGTTGTGACTTGGACACAATTCTGCCAGTTTTTCAGAAGTATGTTTCTCCCATCTCACAACCAAGAGTGGACACAGTCAAAGATGCAAGAAGCAAGAAGCAAACCCTTCGCCTCCTTCCTGCAGCACACCTATGGATCTTTTGCTCTGTGTATTATGCCTCCGGTGTTATTGACAGATCACGAATGTGCTAAGCAACTGCAATTAAATGACCCAGTCACCAGCCAACCGCTCAGAGATAATGAAGTCGACCTGCACGACATAAATGGAAGCAACTGTGTATGTGTATGATGGTCTGCTCTACTATATAAAGACCCAAAACAGAAGTATGGGTTGCATCCACTGAAAGAGTTTAAACTTTGTGCTCCCACATCACTCCGTGGTAGCTTGCTCAGCTACTATCATGATCACCCAACTGCAGGTCACCTTGGTATTTCTAATGCCGCGTTTCCACTAGTACCTACTCAGTGTGGCTCGACTTGACTCAGCACAGTTTGTAGGCTTTTCCAGTAGGCCCTGGTACCAGGTACGAGATACTTTTTTAGTACCCACTCAGCCAGGGTTCCAAGCAATCCGAGGCGAAAATGTGACATCGAAGAACTGCATGACACTGATTGGCCAGGGAGTGTTGTCACTGGCTGAGTCATGTGAGTGACTCCTTCACCAGAATCAACCGTTCCATTTTTAAAACCCGACAGCAAGAAAACAGAGGCACGCAAACCACAGGGAGGCTCAGTTGAATGCCTAGATGGACGGTTTGCAGTGGTAGTTTTGCAACAACAGTCATCTGAAACGTGCACATAGCATACATATTTTAATATGTAACAATGATAACCTTCATCCATTAAAACATTGTCTGGGACTTATGCATGATGACGATAGTAAATTGGCATTAGCTGCCATAAGCTTGCCTCTATTGCATCCATTGTTGTGTTGTGTTTTGAGTCACATACAAATTACGTCAAAAGACGTAATTGACTTCACGCACACTGAGGTGGTACTCAACCAAAACAAGACCGTGGCCAGTCATGTCGAGTCTACCCGCGCTGAGTAGGTACTAGTGGAAAAGAGGCATAAAGCACTGGTGAGACTGTGGTCTAGGTTTTTCTGGTCAAAAATGGCTGCAGATGTCAAGTGTTATGTTGCTTCCTGTTCAGTCTGTCAGGTCACTAAACCAAACCAAAGAAAGCCAGCTGGTCTCATGGTTCCTATCTTGTCCCTAAAACCCTGGGAGTACACAGGGGTGGATTTTGTTGGGCCACTGCCCCACACTGCTTCAGGTAATGCCTATTTGCTGGAGAGGCCGCAGCACAGTTGGCAGCAAGTAAGGTTGTCAGTGAAGTTTTTGCCAGACATGGTGTCCCCACATATCTTATCTCAGACAAGGGCTTGCTGTTTGTGAGTGAGTTGCTCGAGCATGTCTTCTCTACCCTAGGGTCTGTGCATCAGCTTACCAAGGCCTACCACCCTCAGACTAATGCAACGGAGAGGGTGAACCGCCAGAGTATACAGTACCAGTCAAAAGTTTGTGTCCAAGCTATTTATAGCTAGTGCTGATAACGGCTAACATCGCTGGCCTCTCCACCCGCACCAGCCCATGTTACAAGTTGGTACCTAAACATTATTCTTTGGACCTTTCTTTAACTCCCTAACCAAGATTTGGACTTGATTCAGTCGTTTTCTGGATCTCCCCACCATGGATGTCAGTGTCATCTAGTGACGTCATTCCATGGCAGTCTGTTGACATCACATTTTCAGCTTGACTGAGCTTGCTTGGAATGTACTTGGATCCCTTGATATTCTTTAAGTGTATATACAATCACAACCTGAGGTTGCACTGGGCCTTTTTAGCTCAAGACTACAATCTTGACATCAGAAACAAGAAGTACATAGTAATACACTTCTTCAGTTGTATTTACCGTTTACATGTGCTGCCGCCATCTTGGATTGTTAACTCGCAGTTAGTGGAGCTTCTGGCTTTCCACATTGGAAATCTAACTTGAGTGGGCGTTCTAGTTGAACATTTCAACTGGAACTCGGAAACTTCAAATTCTGACTTCAAATGGAGCACATCATGAACATGTCTGACTGTCTCTCTGTGGAGCTTGCTGAGCACAGCTAATCACTGAGTGGAGCATCTCGGAGCCCCCAGATTGCTCGCGTGCATGCACACACATCTTCTAGGTGACATATGTGGTTGCATACCAGGGGGCTCCAAAGCTCACCTAAAATTTAAATGAAACTTTTTTTTTAACATGCCAATGTCTTAAAAGGGAGAAGAAACTATTGCAACACTCCAGAAATGTACAGGTGCAACAATACTAATTTAATGAGTAGACTACTTGCTGGCTGATTTTGTATTTCAACATGCATTCAGGGTGTTTTGGCAGGCTTGTGCATTGGCAGTGCTCCAATTGACCTTGATGGTCCATCAGTTACGGTCATTTGTGGATGAGGCTAATAAACAGAAATGTCACAGAAAGGACCTGTCCCTCTGAGGCAGAGAGGGGAAAAAGACCGGACTAGAGGAATTAAAAAGGCAAGAAGACAAAGGTATGTTTCCACAAGCTATTATGATATGTTTTTTTGTTAATCAACTCCAAACAATAATGTAGTTATCAACTGCTATCTGGCTAGGTATTGTCTTGAAGTGTATCCGCTTCCATGTATACTTCCTGTTTTACTTTGGCAGTCGTTGGTATTGTTTGATTTGTATTTTGTTTTGCTTCCTTTGTCTCGTTATCTCTTCCCTTTCTATTGCTCCTGAGAGAAATTAATTTAAATAAGTGTTTAAGCTCAGATCAGAAGAAGTAAGTAAGTCACTAACAGAGAGGTATAACCAAACATTATGATCATTCAAATTGCTTCAAGGCCACACAGTGCAGTCAGGCTAAACCACAGCGTACAACAGCATCTTTTCTTAGAAAGGCACATAGGGGAAGCTGTAATGTGATCTCCACTTTCATTGCCTGCTAGGACTTGAGCAGTTACTTTCTGAACCAAGTGCAAGCACTGGAGATCTTTATGAATGATATCAGAATATAGTATACACTCAGATCACTGAATAAAACAAGAATAATTTAATAATTTATTATTGCTTACCTATACATGATTTACCATCTTACAAAATCTAAATTTATTCTTAGCCAGCGGTTTCAAATTTCCTTCAGTGTTGCCTGCTGTCTCTAGCTTCATGTTTCTGAGAGCAGAGTTTTTTTCCTTGGTTGGTGTGTCACCAAGTACTATCTGTCAAAGATAAATTTAAGGACATGTGATATGGAAGAAATTCCATATCACATGTCCTTAAATTTATGGTGGCTCTTGAAATGTCCATCCTCCCTCTTCTGCTTATACTTCTCAGGGTCACGAGGGGGCTGGAGCCTATCCCAGGGTACACCCTGCACCGGTCGCAAATCTGTCATGGGGCTAACACCAAGATACAGACAACCATTCACACACACTCACAGCTAATGTAATTTAGAATCACCAATTAACCTAACCCCACAAACCGCATGTCTTTAGACTGTGGGAGAACCAGAGAAAAGCTGCGCAAACACAGGGAGAACATGGAAAGTCCACACAGAAAGGCACCGGCGGGTTTGAACCCAGACCATCTAGCTGTGAGGCAACAGTGCTAACCACCGTGCCACCAAAGCCTATTTTTTCTTTTTTTTTAAAAAAAAAAAACAACTTTATTTTACCAGGTAAAATGTTTGCGAACCTTTTCCCATTTACAAACATGACCTGGCCAAGAGGCCCCAATAGAATCAGGTCCCCTACACATAGATACACATAAACAAAAACATATAAAAAATACCAAAACTAAATAAATAAATACCAGATTAACATGGAGCAAGAATGTAATGACAACTGGATAAAAAGCAGGAATGAGGAGAAGAATAGGTGAGTTAGCATAAAGGGGAGAGAGGAGCCGCTAACGTGTGTGTGATTGTACACATGCATGAATACATATAAAAGAAAGTGTATGTGGGTATGTACATTAGTGTGACCTGTGGTGATCAGCAAGAGCAACAGTCAACTATGATCTGTTGAATTTTATGGTTGAAAGTAGTCAGAGATGTTAAAGGTGCAAGTTTGAGGGAGCTTTGTAAAGTGTTCCAGTCATTTGCTGCTGCAAAGCGAAAGGAGTTGCAGCCAAAAACAGTAGAGGGATTGGAGTGATGAGCTTGATGTATTCACTTGACCTTGTATGATATTTATTATGGGCTACAAGAAGAAGAGATGACAGATACGATGGTGTCTTGTCCAGGATTGTCTTAAAGATGAAGTGAAACCAATGATGGAGCTGCCGGGTATGAAGAGAGAAAGGGAACCAATGTTCTCAGCATTATCTGACAGTGGTTCAAACTACACATTACAGGGGTTGGACAATGAAACTGAAACACCTGGTTTTAGACCACAATAATTTATTAGTATGGTGTAGGGCCTCCTTTTGCGGTCAATACAGCGTCAATTCGTCTTTGGAATGACATATACAAGTCCTGCACAGTGGTCAGAGGGATTTTAAGCCATTCTTCTTGCAGGATAGTGGCCAGGTCACGACGTGATGCTGGTGGAGGAAAACGTTTCCTGACTCGCTCCTCCAAAACACCCCAAAGTGGCTCAATAATATTTAGATCTGGTGACCGTGCAGGCCATGGGAGATGTTGAACTTCACTTTCATGTTCATCAAACCAATCTTTCACCAGTCTTGCTGTGTGTACTGGTGCATTGTCATCCTGATACACGGCACCGCCTTCAGGATACAATGTTTGAACCATTGGATGCACATGGTCCTCCAGAATGGTTCGGTAGTCCTTGGCAGTGACGCGCCCATCTAGCACAAGTATTGGGCCAAGGGAATGCCATGATATGGCAGCCCAAACCATCACTGATCCACCCCCATGCTTCACTCTGGGCATGCAACAGTCTGGGTGGTACGCTTCTTTGGGGCTTCTCCACACCGTAACTCATCAGAGAACAATACACATTTCACATTGTCCACAGCCCAAGATTTGCACTCCTTGCACCATTGAAAGCAACGTTTGGCATTGGCACGAGTGACCAAAGGTTTGGCTATAGCAGCCCAGCCGTGTATATTGACCCTGTGGAGCTCCTGACGGACAGTTTTGGTGGAAACAGGAGAGTTGAGGTGCACATTTAATTCTGCTGTGATTTGGGCAGCTGTGGTTTTATGTTCTTTGGATACAATCCGGGTTAGCACCCAAACATCCCTTTCAGACAGCTTCCTCTTGCGTCCACAGTTAATCCTGTTGGATGTGGTTCGTCCTACTTGGTGGTATGCTGACATTACCCTGGATACCGTGGCTCTTGATACATCACAAAGACTTGCTGTCTTGGTCACAGATGCGCCGGCAAGACGTGCACCAACAATTTGTCCTCTTTTGAACTCTGGTATGTCACCTATAATGTTGTGTGCATTGCAATATTTTGAGCAAAACTGTGCTCTTACCCTGCTAATTGAACCTTCACACTCTGCTCTTACTGGTGCAATGTGCAATTAATGAAGATTGGCCATCAGGCTGGTCCAATTTAGCCATGAAACCTCCCACACTAAAATGACAGGTGTTTCAGTTTCATTGTCCAACCCCTGTATCTATCCAGCCAGGGTGCTGCTGGTATTAAAGTCAAAGGGGGCAAACAAATACAAATTAGAGATTCTGAATCAAATGTAATTATAATTAAAACTAAAAATTTCATTTTTAATAAATGCAGAACAAAATCTTCCTCAGTGGTCTCACAGTCCCTCACTGTATTTCCAACACAATGTGGAAGCAAACCTGCAGGCTAAAAAACTTTTACTCATGCACCAATCAATTTTTACCAAGTTGGGCAAAAAATATAGTCATTCCTTTTCCTCCCAAATATTGCAGACTAGAAGTGTAAAATAACACAAAACTAAAATTTTGTGTCTTAGGTACTTGAGGAAATGTACTTAGCAGTGACGTGCAGTCAGGGGAGGCAGAAAGTACCGTGTCGTACCGATAGGGAGCAGTGCTGCCCCATAGGGAGAAGGATAGACGCATGGACTTCATCTTCAAATAAAAGTAAGATAATACACGTTTTATTTTTTAATTTATTTTAAAAGAGAGCCCCCCCCCCAAGAAAAAGAAATAGTTTGACCCAACATTAAATATTTTGTTTTTCATGCCATAATTATTGAACAGTATCATTAGCATAATTAAAATTGAAATATAAGCTTCTATTTTGGATTCCTATATATGAACATCCGACTCCCGACGAGTCAGTGCCTCACTCGTCACAAACCTCACCACACATCACTGGTACTTAGTTACACTTTGACACTGTAGAGGACACCAAAGATCTCTAGATTCGGGGTGGTAAATGTCAGACTTGGCTTCATCCTGTCGCAGTCCTTTGAATCTGCAGTGCAGTGACCTGGTGTGAACTGAAATTTCAAAATGTACAATGTTTACTTTGAAGACAAATGAACTTCTTTTCTGGTTTGGGTCACACTTTTCTCAGTTTCACTACCGCGTGGCAAGTAGTTTGAATTTTTGCAGACAAAACGGCATCTTCCATGAAAAATACTGGTGACTAAGGCAACCCGATGTTAGCAATGGCCAGGGCATTCTTTGTGAATTGTCATCAATTTCACACCAACTGGTCTATTTGCTTGTCCCACTAGAGCCTTACACAAATGCTTCTTTATAATTTTGCTTAAAAAATCATTTTAAGTCTTTTTTAAAAATTCCTCATTAGTATTTAAATGGGGTGGTGTGGTGGTTAGCACCACACCACCTCACAGCAAGAAGACCTGGGTTTGAGTCTACCTTGGGCTGGGCCTTTCTCTGTGCAGTTTGCATGTTCTTCCCGTGTCTCCCCCTGCGACCCCAAAAAGGATAAGTGGAAAAAAATGGATGGATAGACTATTTAAACATTGGAAAAGAGAGTGCCTGTGTGATTGGCACTATCATTGCAGTATCAAATTGTCCCATATTTTAACTGTTTAAGCCTCATGAGACGTGTTATTTCCTGCTTTTGTTCCAACAGCATATTTTGACATGGAGCAGAAGGAAATGCTCAAATGTGTGTTTGGGTCAGTTTGCTGACTCTTCTCTACTCTACTGTCATGCACAGACTGACAGACAAAGCAAATTTAGAGATACTCTGAAATGAATGCAATCACCCTTCTGCCATGGAGTTTGAAAGGACAGCATGATTTGAAAAAGTTTCTACTGAGAGAAAAAATTGTATATACAAGAGACCTTGATGATGCTGCTCAGTCTTACTGCCAGTTTGTGCAAGTAAACCTGTAAGATTTAAACCCTTTTTTTTTCTCCTTTGTGCACCAGGTGAGCAATTTTTATCCAAGTGAATGTACAACAACTTGTAACTATCTCTGAAATAGGGACCTATTACACTTCCTGTTTCATGTTGTATACATTCAGGTCCATAATTAGGGACAATTTGCACAGTTTTTGTACTGTTGCCTTTGTACACAGTAAATTTTAAATCAAACAATCAAGATGTGATGTGCAGACTTTCAGCTTTAATTCAATGGGTTCTACAAAAGTATTGCATTAAGTGTTTAGGAATTACAGCCATTTATATACATAGTATTCCATTTTATGGATGTTTTAAGGCCAGGTGAAGTCTTTTCCCACATTGTTTGAATGACAAATTCAGCAGATCCATCCATCCATTCTCTTCCGCTTATCCGGGGCCGGGTCGCAGGGGCAGCAGCCTAACCAGAGAAGCCCAGACCTCCCTCTCCCCAGCCACCTCCACCAGCTCGTTTGGAGAGACCCCAAAGCGTTCCCAGGCCGGCCGACAGATATAATCTCTCCAATGTGTCCTGGGTCTACCCTGGGGCCTCCTCCTGGTAGGACGTGCCTGGAACACCTCACCCAAGAGGTGCCCAGGAGGCATCGTAGTCAGATGCCCGAACCACCTCAACTGGCTCCTCTTGATGTGGAGGACCAGCAACTCTACTCTGAGCCCCTCCCCGATGGCCGCACTCGCCTCACTATCCCTAGAGAGAGAGAGAGAGAGCGAAATTCAGCAGATTTGTCATGCATTTGGAATTAAACTTGTATTTTGTAGCTGTCCACTGGAACTTTCAAACTGTCGTCCAAAGAGATGTCAATGCAAGTGAAGGCACCATCAGTAAGCTGGAAACACCAAATAAACTTATCAAATAGAAGGCAAAAATGTTAGGAGTGGTCTAATAAACAATATACATAATGAACTGGTACACACACAAAAGAAAAAACAACAAAGAGCACAGTGTGTGTTTGTGTGTGTTTAATTTCATTTACAGATGAAGTATTTGGTTTGTAGACAGCAGGTCCTGAAAAACAGCTCTTACGACGCAACTGTTTCACCGTCACCAATCAAACACCAGTTAGTCTGAAACACCGGCGGGACTATACCCCTGCACCTTCATTTCCACATGGAGGAGTACACTCTACACTAAAGGGCAGCCCCTTTGCCATTGCTTTAACACAGTAATTAAAATTCTCCAGCAGGCTTCAACAGCACAGACAGTTCAGGGACTCACATTAGCAGAGGTTAGGCTGAGACACCTGTTTCACAGCACTCAAAATACTCACAAATATTGACCCCCTACAGTTCCTGAGCATCTACAAAGAACTGCCCCCTTCCTCATTTTAGACTGTGATAGAAACGCAGCAAGCTTTTCCAAAGTTCCTAGTCTCTAGGGAAAGTTTGTAAATGCAGCTTTAATGATGCTGTACAGGGGTTGGACAATGAAACTGAAACACCTGTCATTTTAGTGAGGGAGGTTTCATGGCTAAATTGGACCAGCCTGGTGGCCAATCTTCATTAATTGCACATTGCACCAGTAAGAGCAGAGTGTGAAGGTTCAATTAGCAGGGTAAGAGCACAGTTTTGCTCAAAATATTGCAATGCACACAACATTATGGGTGACATACCAGAGTTCAAAAGAGGACAAATTGTTGGTGCACGTCTTGCTGGCGCATCTGTGACCAAGACAGCAAGTCTTTGTGATGTATCAAGAGCCACAGTATCCAGGGTAATGTCAGCATACCACCAAGAAGGACAAACCACATCCAACAGGATTAACTGTGGACGCAAGAGGAAGCTGTCTGAAAGGGATGTTCGGGTGCTAACCCGGATTGTATCCAAAAAACATAAAACCACAGCTGCCCAAATCATGGCAGAATTAAATGTGCACCTCAGCTCTCCTGTTTCCACCAAAACTGTCCGTCAGGAGCTCCACAGGGTCAATATACACGGCCGGGCTGCTATAGCCAAACCTTTGGTCACTCGTGCCAATGCCAAACGTCGGTTTCAATGGTGCAAGGAGCGCAAATCTTGGGCTGTGGACAATGTGAAACATGTATTGTTCTCTGATGAGTCCACCTTTACTGTTTTCCCCACATCCGGGAGAGTTACGGTGTGGAGAAGCCCCAAAGAAGCGTACCACCCAGACTGTTGCATGCCCAGAGTGAAGCATGGGGGTGGATCAGTGATGGTTTGGGCTGCCATATCATGGCATTCCCTTGCCAATACTTGTGCTAGATGGGCGCGTCGCTGCCAAGGACTACCGAACCATTCTGGAGGACCATGTGCATCCAATGGTTCAAACATTGTATCCTGAAGGTGGTGCCGTGTATCAGGATGACAATGCACCAATACACACAGCAAGACTGGTGAAAGATTGGTTTGATGAACATGAAAGTGAAGTTCAACATCTCCCATGGCCTGCACAGTCACCAGATCTAAATATTATTGAGCCACTTTGGGGTGTTTTGGAGGAGCGAGTCAGGAAACGTTTTCCTCCACCAGCATCACGTTGTGACCTGGCCACTATCCTGCAAGAAGAATGGCTTAAAATCCCTCTGACCACTGTGCACGACTTGTATATGTCATTCCCAAGACGAATTGACGCTGTATTGACCGCAAAAGGAGGCCCCACACCCCTGTATGAATAATCAACGTAAAGCCTCCTGCATTAATAACGGTTAGGTTCAGGGGACAATGAAGTGCTATGAGGGGGGGGGGCTCAAATGAAATTTTGCTTAGGTCCCCTTGGGGGCTTGGGCCATCTCTGACGTGTGCTTCTGATTAGCATGTTTAAAGGTTTGTCATTGCTCACAGTGGCCTTGTACTCATTGGACATTTTCCAGAATGGTATCCAGCAGTTTCTTCTTCCACACAAGTTTCAGTGTGAGGCTGCTGTGTCAACAGAAATGTCATTTTTCTTTCATTTTTGACATGATTTTTAGAGAACTCGATTTTCTACCAAAGCGTGAACTAGTGTGTTTTCATAGATTACCTCTGTGTGTGTGTACCTATTAAAGGAAGGCACATGTTTGTCTTTTTATTCCCATCTATTCAGCCAATGATAAAAGCAGGTGGTCAACGTTAGGAGGAGACAAGCAGCAGAAGTACTTTAAATAGGGCGCTACACTGAGGGCACCTTAACCCTGAGATCAGGAGCTCAGAATAAGCATCTGAAGCAGCTCAGGTTTGGAAAGAAGGCTTTACGGGTTATCATATTACTCAGTTGAAAAATTATTAGCAGGTTTTGGAATGTGACAAAACTATGGTAGCCTTAATCCTTTGCTTGGATGGATATTTTCAAACTATTTTATTCAGTATAAATATTATAGTGGATTGTGTAACACATACATTGTACGTGGCTTTAAAGCAACATGTATTTTGACTGCCACAATCAAAACATTGAGCAAAATCTTTGATTATGTATTGTTGTTTGGAGATGTGCCATATTACTGCATCCTAGGGTGTGTTATTAAAAAATGCTCTATTTTGATGGCAGCTACACCCCAAGATATTGTTTGTAAAAGTTTGCTTTCCAGTGGACAAAATCTTTTACACATTTCTCTCATAGAGAAATTTTTCATATTTCTGTCTGTGGCTCTTGAGTGCCATGGCTCTGTCTTGTCTCTGACAGAGATCCTTAAAAATAGAATTAAAAAGTATTTGTTTATGAACAGAATGGTGTTGTGGTGGTTAGCACCACAGCAAGAAGGGCATCAAGAAGGCCTGGGTTCGATTCCACCTTGGCCTGGGTCTTTATGTGTGGAGTTTGCATGTTCTCCCTGTGTCTGTGTGGGTTTTTCCAGGTACTCCGGTTTCCTCCCACAGTCCAAAGATATGTAGTTACTGGGGTTCACGCCTGTGGGTGTGAACAGTTGTCTGTCTCTCTGTGTTAGCCCTGCAACAGGCTGGCAACCTGTACAAGTGTACCCTGCCTCTTGCCCTATGTCAGCAGGGATAGGCTCCAGCCCCCCCACAACCCCAAACAGGATAAGAGAATGTATGGATGGAAGTGCCTCTTTATTTTACCTTCAAATCAGGTTTATGTGGATGTTTTCATTTTCACTGATTATTCTCTTTTTAATGCTCACACTGCTGCGTACAGCTGTGTACAGCAGAGACATTTTAGTTTCCCACTTACGAGGCTGGGCTGCTCGTCTGCCATTTGGACGTTTTGATCTGTTTGCGACTGCAGAGATGAAAGTATCCACTGTTTGGTTTGTCCTTCAGTATGTGAGGAGTGTCGGGCACACGGGTCCCCGCTGTTCGTCCGGGATGCACCAGCGACCCCGGGGAGAAGTCAAATGAGCCACACCTGAATCACTTTTCTCTCTGCGTTTCAGATTGATTGAACAACACTTATCAGTCTGTTGATGGCAGCGAGGAGACCAAAGCCAACTGGATGAGGTGAACTTTATTCTGAAGGTAACTCCTAATCTTTATTCATCCATCACTGCATTTGCACCGTACACAGCCTAACGTGTTCCTCAGCTCCCTGCAGTGCCTTATCTCAGACGGTGATTGAGAGCTGCTCCAGAGTTTACTGCTTTTCTTTGCTAAGAATCCACCAACTGTTTTTCTATTGTATAGATATATTTATTGAGAAAGCACAACCAATTATAATTTACATTAGTGTAAAACAGGACATTCTATTTTGATTGAAAATCAAGCTGACAAAAGTCAGCAATACCAACCTTCAGTCTACTCAATCTATGGGGTGTATAATATATGCGGTGAAGAATATTAAATTGAATTTGCCCATAATGTTTGCCCTTACTTATCCCATATGGGGCCCGCCTATGTGTGCTGGCAGGGGACAATCGTATCGGTGTATCCAGGAAGGACTTCCTGCTGCGTTCTGTTCTGCACTGAGGTGGTATCAGTCTGTGAGTGAAGGTGCTTTCCTGAAGCACCTCCAGGTCATGCAGTGGGTGTGAGCTGTTGTTCAGTATGTTGTTCAGGTTCTTTAACATCCTCATCCCAGCCACCTACTGTACAGAGTCCACATCAGCCCCGATTGTGGAGCTCGCCCTCTCTATGAGCTTATCCAGCCTGTTCCTGTCTCTAGCGTGAGTCCCCTCCCCCCAACACACCACACCAAAGAACAGTGCACTAGCCACCACAGTCCGGTAGAAGGTAAGCAGGAGAGGTCTGCAGATGTTGAAGGATTTTAACCTTCTCAGGAAGTATAACCTGCTTTGCTCCTTCTTGTACACTGCCTCAGTGTGGCTGGACCAGTCCAGCTTGTCATTCAGCTCCCAGGTACCTGGGGCTGGACACAACCTCTACCTCCGTGTCTTGAATGGAGCCAGTGTGGGTCTCTTCCTCCTAAAGTCAATCACAGTCAGTCAATCAGTCAATTTCCTTGGTTTTACTAATATTCAGCTGAAGGCAGTTGAGGTTGCACCAGTCCACAAAGTCGCTGATCGTGCCCCTGCACTCCTCTTCCTGTCCTTCACTGATACAACCCACGATCACTGAGTAATCAGAGAATTTCTGAAGAAAGCAGGCGTCAGAGTTGTTCTGGAAGTCTGATATATAGATTGTAAAGAAAAAGGAGGACAAGACAGTCCCTTGTGGAGCGCCTGTATTTGTCAGTAGCAAAAAGAGTAGCAGAAAGATGGAAGGAGGACAGGAGAGGAAGAAGAGAGGTTAGAGGGTTTAACATTTTTTAACTGTACTCTCATACCCTGAAAGGGGTCGTTATAGACTTAATAAAATTGATTGATTGATTGATCTGGATGGTATTACCTTGGCCTCCAGTAACACTGTGAGAAATCTTAGTCATTTTTGACCAGGATATGTCCTTCAATGCACATATTAAACAAATATGTAGGACCACTTTTTTTGCATTTGCGCAATATTTCTAAAATTAGAAACATCCTTTCTCAGAGTGATGCTGAAAAACTAATCCATGCATTTATTACTTCTAGGCTGGACTACTGTAATTCATTATTATCAGGCTGTCCTAAAAGCTCCCTGAAAAGCCTTCAGCTGATCAAAAATGCTGCTGTTTGTGTATAAAAACGTTTTTGTACACACTATAATTTAACATATTTGAATGAAATCAACATTTAGCAAAAGCTCTGGGGGGGGGAAATGAATGTGTGTGAGTTAAATGTTGTGTGTAGTGAGTGCTGCTGTCAGTAACTCAGCTGTCTATGAGCCGGTGAGAAGCTTCCACATGTTACTTTGGAGGAGGCCGGAAAACTTTGGAAAAGGAGTTCAATACAAGTGAGTGAAGCTCTGCTGAGCGGTGTCAGTCATACTGAGGTGAGCTGCTGAGGACATCCTGACCTCTTTCTGTCGGTGAGCCATGGTGTTCATGCTGCTGTTAGCTTTGAAGTGGATCCATCATCACTGACCTGCAACACTTGGAGAATAAACTCTCACACCAGTGTGGCAGTTGGTACTGAACGAAAACGGAGGCGGTGCCTTTAATTAGTGCTTCCAGGGGTGAATATACAATCAGGTGCATGTAGACACAGTTTTGCGAGTGGGATCAGGCCAGTGGAGTGAGGCGGGTGCACACCTCACTCCATGTGAGCGGCGTGAATATTGTTAGGTTTCAAGTTTTATTTCTTACAAAAGTGTTTGTGAAATTGTGTATTTATAGATGACCTAATTTCAGATCTGTGCCCCTTTGGACCTGGAGTCAGCTGGTAGTCAATAGAGGGGCAGATTTACGTACCAGGTATTTTAGTGTGTAGCAGTAATGCTGTTTAGAATTGTTTTTAAATGTCTTTTTAATAAAACCTTTAATAGTGTAAATTTGTCTCACTGCAGCGCACCTCTGAGCCACTAGCTGCTCTCGCTGTGGAGAATTGTTTTGGGGGATTTAGTCTGTGTGATGCTAATTCGATTTAAAGATCATTGATTCACCTTGTGTGCTTTAATTGGCTACAGTGAAATTGTCCCCGGACCTACTCTGTGGATTGGGAAGTGACCGGGAATTTTTATTCTTACTCCTGAATTAAATGATGTCAAAATAAAGATTTCTTTATAAAAGAAACTATAAAACACAAATCTTTTGTTTTTCCACCTGACCTGTCGAAGTGATGATTTAATCAGACTGTATCGGAGAGAAAGCGGGTTTTTAGGACACTCGAGCTTTAAGTTAGCTGCCATAATGTTAGCTTATAACCAGCTGTTGTTGCTGCAGGTGTCTGGACAGCTGACAACAAGCCACAGTGGATGAGAGGAGAAATGGCCGGAGCGGTTCCAGATTCGGTCCTGGGCTTTTCCTGATCCGTAATTCTGATCCATTCCGGATTCGTCCCACTGTGCGAATGGACTCCGATCCAGACCCGGTTTGCTGATCCGTTACAGAGTCCGTGATACATCGGGGCGGATCCGTTCCAGAGTCACTTTACTATCTGGGGTGGTATATGATGAATGTGTTTGAAAAGGAAGCAGATGAATTAAATGATGTTTGAAGTGTTAAAAAATGGAATTTCATAAGTTTTTGTGGGGACACTTCATAGGATCAGTAAATACTGACACACAACTGTGAATAAAATGAGTTGGGCACCATTATTGGAGCCATGAGGACACACACACAAAAACATGAGTCAGTGCTTCCTCTCGTTCTGTTGTGCATACTGACAGAAACCTCTTGTGTTTAGTTTGTATTCATTTAATATATGAAGACATCAAAACAACAACAGTACAGTTCAATCACACTTAAAGTTAACAACTACAAAAAGAAAACTTAACTATAGAAAAGTCAAAAAGGAAACTTAACTGGAAAAAGGGGGGAACAGAGATGGGGAAATTGATGGAGGAGGAACGTAAGGTTGGGGGTGGGAAAGAGAAAGGCGTGGTAGGAGAAGAGGGAGGGAAGGATGAGGAGGAGGAGGAAGTGGACTTCATGTCGTTGTGGATTTCTTCTGCTGCTCCTTCTTCAGCTCTTTTATTGTGTTCAGCAGCTGCTGCTCTGCCTCTTTCACTTTAATTTATTTTTTGCCTCTTTTGCTTTCACTTTTAAATTCTTATTTGCTTCTTTGTGTTGTAGTTTCAGCTGTTTCAGAGCTGTTTTACACCCTTTTGCTGTCATCTCAGTCTGTAGCAGGTTTGTCTTTATAGAAACCTCTAATTTCTCCTCCTCTAGTGTTTCCTGTGTGGCCAATAATTCCTTCTTTAGGTTTTCTGAGTCTTTTTTTTCTTTGATTTCCTCCTGTGGCACATGTTGCACTTCCAGCAGTTTCTGCTTTAGCGTTTCACTTTCCTCCTGTGCCTGCTCTCTTCCTCTTCTCTCTTTTTCTAATGCGTTCTTCGCCTGTGACAGTTCTTTATTAACAATTTCCACTTCCTTCTTTCATACTGATAGTTATTTCTTTTTTGCCTCCAGCCTTCCTTTGATTTCCTCCTCTCGGGCTTGTTGCGCTTCCAGCAGTTTCTTTTTTACATCTTCCGCATCCTTCTCCACTTTTCCTTTTCATTCTTCTTCTAATTCTTTCTTTACTACTGTCAATTCCTTCTTTATATTCTCCATTTCCATTTTTGCCTCCATTTTCCCTTGTTCTTCCTCTTCAAGTTGCTGTTGGACTCTGTGCACATCTTCTTTCAGCTTGTAGTTTTCTGCCTGCAGGGCTTCAAAGGCCTCGCGCAGCACAATAAGCTCCGAGACTGTGGTACACGGCGAGGCGCTCACCAGTCCTGCTCTGACGTTTGGCCTGTTCACTGTAGCTTTTTCAGCAAGAAACGAAGCAGCAGATGAGGACAGAACTGTTACCCTCCCATGAAAATATCTTTTACAGTTTCATCTCAGTCAATTTGGAGCAGTTCTCATCATGGTGATCAGGAAGGCGTTTCCTCGCCCACATTAGCATTTCTCATTTTTTTTACACTCTACTGTTGTTCATACGCATGCTTCACTACTGAACATATTTGTTACTGTGTTGATGCACTCTTCACTTCAATCTCACAACTCATTAAAACAGTTTGTACTTTTGTCACTCACAACTCTCCCGTTTTCCTGAATACTGTCCAGCATTGCGTTAGTGTTTCAACTGAATGACCTCAAACGTATTTTCAGACCAACCAACCAACCAACCAATAAATGTACCTAATAAGGTGGCTGCTGATTGTATGTACCATGCCTTTATGGATTATACAGTAGTTGATGCCATGTTCTCATATTGTCTCTGTTCCCCTTGTTTTCTGAAGCAAGTATCATTTTTCTTTTCTCCATTTCAGGAATTTAATAACATTTCAAATAAATCCTTCACATTTAATTTTTGTATCTTAACACGTTTTACTCTCCATTAGACCCACATTTTTGCAATACTCTTTTGTAAGGTTTTGATCCAAGTCCAAAATAATCTGATGCCTTTTGCACAGGTGAGTATAAGTTATGAAAAATGCTTTAACTGTTTGAAGAACTGCATTAAGAGTGGTGAAAATCACTTTTCTGCTCTGAGAATTGGGTCAAATCAACTCAGGAAAGTTTTAATCAGAGGAAGAAGTTTGTAAAACAGGAAATGAAGAGCTGTTCAGAGTTGATGCTGTCTTTTTCCAAAGTCTTTCACTGTTGTGCTTTTGCTGTGATAAGTTCGCGGCTGTATTTGAGATGCTGAGATGTTTTGTCTGGTGTGTTGTCTGTTATTCCTACTTTGAAAAGTGCTGAAACTAAGCGATGTTGTGGCATCGGAGTTCTACTGAACATCCTATCTCCTCTGAAATTTGTAACATGCCCCGCCTACATAGAACAGTATCCGGTCTTTAAGTCCGACTTCATTTTTGGGTCCAAATGCTCCTAAATAAACAGCAATGGCATAACCAATGACTGTTCACTATTAAAGATGATTGTAACGTACCTTATCAACTGCAGACATTTCCGCTTCTCTTTCTCATCGGTAAAATCACATCTGACCGTTTTTTTTTTTTTAGTTGGATCGGTTAAAACAACCAGGGAGACAGCATTGCAGCAAATTGATCACGTGACAATTTGGACCTGGAAATGGAATTCTACGTCATCACTGAACAACCGGATTGCCATTAACCGAGTCAGTCTGACAGGACTCAGTCAGCACGTGATGAAAACCAGCAAAATGTTCACCTGGTAAAGACGAACACCTGAATATGAAACGGTTAGCGGACACCTTAGCAAGCAATAAATAAATGTGTGTTATCACAGTGCTAAGGCCTGTTGTAAAGTTAGGAACCAGCGGTTTTTGGTGCTTATTTTGTTAATGAAACATGTGACTGTGATATATATGATTAAAATAAAAGAAATCAGGAAGGGGGCAAATACTTTTTCACATCACCGTACATGTTGGATTTGTTGAGACATGACTAAAACATGACTATAAAACATGAACAGGCTGCCAAGCACTTCCTGCTTTTAATGATTTAATGAGGACCAGTCATACACACACCTGTCAGGTCTGATGTGTTTGTGGGGACCCCGGTAACTGAATCATATTGCACATATTGAATGACATTTATTGTGTCTGTTCAGCCGTGAACCTATGAAACACCATGTGTGACACGTGTCACTGAACGTGAGATCAGCAGTCTTCTTACCAGTTATTCATGCCTTGGGTTATAGTTATAGTTATAGTTATAGTTATGTTATAGTTGAAAACAAGTAAAGGTTTAAAGCAGTGCCAAAGCTCACTTTGAATTTGTGACCAGTGTCAGAGGCCATGCTACAGCAGACCTCATGTTTATCAGAGATGTTTGACTGTAGCTCAGGAGATGGAGCAGGTCACCTACTAATTGGAAGGTTGGTGGTTTGAGTCCTGGCTGCTGCTCCAGTGCAGCTGTTGGGAGAATGAATATGTGTGAATGTTAGCTAGAAATATCCATATCAGAGCCAACATAAGGCTGACAATAGTAATAAATGATTCTGAGTGAGATAAAGGCAACAAACTGATTAAGCATAATATTATGACCATTGACAGGTGAAGTGAATAATACTGAGCATCTCTTCATCATTGCACCTGTTAGTGGGTGGGACATATTAGGGAGAAATGAACATTTTTCCCTAAAAATTTGATGTTAGAAGCAGGAGTAATGGCCAGCGTAAGGATTTGTGCGAATTTGACAAGGGCCAAATTGTGATGGCTAGACTACTGAGTCAGAGCATCTCCATAACAGCAGCTGTTGTGGGGTGTTGCCAGCTTGCAGTGGTTAGTATCTATCAAAGTGGTCCATGGAAGGTGCAGTGGTGAGCCAGTGACAGGGTTATTGGTGGCAAAAACTCACTGATGCACATGGGGAGCGAAGGCTGGGCTGTGTGGGCCAATCCAACAGATTAGCTACTGTAGCTCACGTTGCTGAAAAGCTTAATGCTGGTTCTGATAGAAAGGTGTCAGAATACAAAAGGCATCATAGTTTGATGTGTATGAGGCTGCATAGCAGCAGACCAGTCAGGGTGTCCATGCTGACCCCTTTTCACTGCCCAAAGTGCCAATTACGGACATGTGAGAGTCAGAACTGAACCACAGAGCAATGGAAGAAGGTGACCTGCTCTGACGAATCAAGTTTTCTTTTACATCACATGGATGGCCGGGTGTGTGTGTGAGTGTCACTTACTTGGGGAACCCTTGGCACTAGAATTCACTGTGGGAAGAAGGCAAGTCCAGCAGAGTCAGTGTGATCCTTTGGACAATGTTCTGCTGGGAAACCTCGGGTCCTGCCATCAATGTGGATGTTACTTTGACACGTATCACCTACCAAAGCATTGCTGCAGACCATGTACACCCTTTTATAGAAACAGTTTTGCCTGATGGCTGTGGCCACTTTCAGCAGGATAATGCAAATAAAATATTGGCACTATGGGCACAATTTTGACATGTTCACTTTGAGGTGGACTGAGTTGTGTGACTTTAATGGCTGTTATTTTCAGAAGAGAGTAAATCTATACTGCTATATAAGGGTTGTCCCAGTGTTGTCCCTTCAAAAGATATAAAGTGCTATCAAAATATGAGGGGTGTACTCTTGCGATATACTGTAGATAAGATGTATGTATGCATTTAGTATTTCTTTGTTGATAATGCACATCAAGTGCACATAGCAAATTTAGTTGGTTTGCTGATTTTAATTTTTTTACTTTCTAAAGATGTGCAACCAGATTAGCCATTTTGACTGCACCAGAAGTGGAGAGGAACATATTCATGAAACAGGCGAGGATTGTTTTGATATTACTGACAGAAGTGACGTCACCAGATGACCAGAAAAAGAGCTTGGTGCTTGGACATCTCCACCTAAGGACGTTGGACACAGGTTCTTTGTCATTGCTGTTTGTACTTTCAAGACACATCATTGCAGCAGTATTTGTACCCTGTGAAGGGAGTGTTGAAATGTTCAGAGAAGTCAAAATCTGCACTGTTAGCAATACAGGAGCTGCAACTAACAGTTACGTACCTCATTTAGAAAAATTTCTTAAATTCAACCTAAGAAATAAATAGAAAATACTGACAGGCTGGCAGCCTGTCCAAGATGTACCCTGCCTCTCGCCCTATGATAGCTGGGATAGGCTCCAGCCACTCCACCACCCAGAAAAATATAGGCAGGAGACATTGGATGGGATGGATGTATTGTACTATTAATACAACAGCTGGTGTGTAGATAATCGGAAGTGCATAAGATAAATAGAATATTTTATGAATCAGAGTTTATTTTTTAGTTTTTTTTAATCATGGTGTAATACATTTATTTAATTGTGCTCAGTGATGCTGGTCTCACATTTTTCATTCGTGAAATTTTAATCATTCGGGGGGAGACCCATCAATTGGGCCTTTACATAATACTGTGTAACTTAAATTTATTGGTATACAGTTACTTTTGCAATCTTTTGCTCAGCATATTTTTTGCCAGTCAAAGGTCATAATTAATTCCACAACGTAAGTTTAACCTGGAAGTGTACTGAGCAGTACTCAGGAAGAATGAAAAACCCGACAGTGTGTGCACATTGTCCTCACTTACTACTAAATACCTGGCAAGTCCCCAGAAGGCTTTTCCTAGTCAGGTCTGGGAACTCTACTTTGTCTGATTGATAATTTGAAGTGACAACTATGTTTAGGTCCTTTGTGAGATACTGCCTGATTTTTTTCAGCGCTGTACAACCACCAGAAAGACTGGTTTCCACAATATATGTTCTAGTCAGGTGTCCCTACAATGCAATAAAGACAAGGATAGGTGTGTGTGTGTGTGTGTGCACATGTGTGTGTGTGTTTGTCATGAAATGTACTTGATAATGAGAGTGAGAAGCAACGATCCCCATAGCCAGACAGAGAGAGAGAGAGAGAGAGACTCAGGAAATCCAAGTTGTCCGCATCCCCCCATGAGCACTGAAGACCCGAAACTACCCGATGGTAACTGCGTCCCCAACCCCCGAAGAAGGATGAGGGAGGTCACAGACAGAGCTCACATGGCCAAAGGCCTTGATGAGGACAATGTATCATTGTCAAAGTCTACAGTCAAGACACACCTTCATGAAATACAGAGGATTTAGACCAAAGTGCAAACCACAGGTTACACTGAAGTATAAAAGACACTCCTGTCATGATAGTTTATACAACGCACATCAATATGTTTTATGCATAATGCACACCATAAAACTGGAAAGAGCAAGTCATGAAAATAAGGTAAAAATAAAATCCAAACTTTGAGGTGCTAATACAAGTGGGATGTGTTTACTTCATATATTTAATAGCTTATGATAAAATCTTGAGCAAATTTTATGCAAGCTCCATATCACACAGTATTCTTCTCTCCAAAAATCTATCAAATATCCTGAAGCGCACCCACACTGACCCTTAAATCCTCATAAAAATTCTCTGCCTGAGAAACAGGGTATCTGCTGGAGTATAATAGCCCTTTTCTTCTGCCCATTTACATTATTTCCACTGCGTATTTCTGCTGTGGTGTGGCGGATTCAGAGACAGAGATTAGAGACCCCCCTCTGGCACTACAGATGGACGGTGCCATCCCAGCCATTAGAGTCCCCTCAGATAACATACTACACTTCTTGTTGAATAGAAATGCTGTCAAGCACCGTGAGGTGGTTAGAGGCAGGGCTACAGGTGGCATCTGGGGAAAGGTACCTGGTTGTGAATGCATGCTATTTTATCATAACAGGACATGGCTTTGCACTCAACTTTTAGTAAACATTACCATTGATAGTTCTCAATCCCTTCAGACTCTTTGCTAACACCAAATCCTCCACCATCTAATACCTGATTGAACATAAGCATTCTGAAGCTTAAGTCTCACTATGAGCACTGGGGATATATTTCTTAAAAAACAAACAAACAAACAAACAAATGTCTTTTTCCGTACCAGTGGCAAAACTACTGTCTTTGTCTTTGGAGCAATACATACTGATGAATCAGGAATCACTGAACAATCAGGAACTGTTAGAATGCTACTATGTATGTAACCCCAGTGAAAGGGGTTACATGAAGAGCATGTGGGGCCTATGGATTCTTCAACACTTCAACATCTAGGCTAACACTGAAACACCTAGCAGCTCAGTGTTTCAGCATCCACAAGAAGCAACTGCTATCGTAATTAGAGATTGATGAGCTACAACTGTATTCATTAATTGGCTATTTACCACAGGCTTTTAAGGTGGTAATAATTAAACCATTACTTAAAAAGCCATCACTTGACCCAGATGTCTTAGCCAATTATAGGCTAATTATAGCCTATAATTATAGAAATTCTTGGAAAGATTTGAAAGAGTAGTTGTAAAACCTCTAACCGATCATCTGCAGAGGAATGGTTTAAATGAAGGGTTTCAGTCAGGATTCAGAATTCATCACAGTGCAGAAACAGCGTTAGTGAAGGTTACACATGATCTTCTTATTGCCTCTGACAGTGGACTCATCTCTGTGCTCGTCTTGCTAGACCTCAGAGCAGCATTTGCTTGACCATAATATTTTGTTTCAAAGATTAGAGCATGCCATATTTTTCCTCAGCACACTAATGTTAAGTTTGGAGTTCCACGGGGCTAGGACCAATTCTATTTACACTATACATGTAAATAGCCTAATTATATTACATTATACATGCTTCTCTATTATTATTATTATTAGGGAAGCATGTAGTATTATTAGAAAGCATTGCATGCATATTCATTGTTATGCTGATGATACCCAGGTTTATCTATCCATGAAGCCAGATGACACACATCGATTAGTTAAACTGCAGGAATGTCTTGAAGACATAAAGGCCTGGATGACCTCTAATTTCCTGTTTCTAAATTCAGATAAAACTGAAATTATTGTACTTGGCCCTACAAACCTGTGAAACAGTGTCCAACTGGACACTTACTCTGCCTTGCAATACTTTGGCATCCAGTAACACTGTGAGGAATTTTGGAGTCATTTTTTACCAGGATATATCCTTCAATACACCTATTAAACAAATACATAGAAGTGCGGGGGGTTTTTTGTTTTTGTTTTTTTCATTTGCACAATATTTCTAAAATTAGAACCTTCCTGTCTCAGTGTGACGCTGAGAAACTAATTCATGCATTTATTACTTCTAGGCTGGACAATTGCAATTCATCATTATCAGGCTGTGACTAAAAGCTCCCTGAAAAGCCTTTCTCACACAGTGGCTTTTCTTGTTAAATCCAGGAAGTCACATCAGAGGAGCAAAACACCAGCTACTAGTAGCTAGAACAGTCTTTTTCAACTGTAAGACCAGACAGTTCAACCTGTGCACCACCTGGGTTGATTACAAGAAAGCCTATGACTTAATGCCTCACACATGTATCTTGGAATGCCTAGAACTGTACAGGATCAACAGGACCCTAAGAACCTTCATCAGGAATTCAGTGGGGATGTGTAGAACAACACGAAAGGCCAACTTCAAGCCAGTTGCACAAGTCACTATCAAGTGCGGGATTTACCAAGGAGATGCCCTGACGTCCACTGCACTGCTGTTCTACATAGGCCTGAACCTCCTTGGGAAGATCATTAACAAGACTGACTATGGATACCAACTACGGAATGGAGCAAACATTAGCCAGCTTCTCTACATGGATGACATCAAGCTGTATGCCTGGAGTGAATGAGACATCGATTCACCAATCCACACCACTAGGACCTAAAGCAATATCACTGAAATGTCATTTGGATTGGAGAATAGTTCGATGGTGACAAAGAGAGGAAAGCTGCAACCGCCAAGTACCTGGAGAGAGTAAGGCAAGCCCTGAGGAGTCAGCTGAACAGGAAGAACAAGATCTGGGCTATCAATAAGTATGCCCTGCCAGACATCAAATACCCTGCTGGGATAATAAACTTGGACAAAGAGGAGATAGAAGCCACTGACATCAAGTCAAGAAAGCTTTTTCTTCACCCAGTTCCAGTGCCCTGAGACTGTACGCTAAGTGGAAGGAAGGAGGCCAAGAACTAGTGTGTCAGAACTCTCATGGCCTGTTTTTTATTTGTGAAGGAAGACACCCAAAACACCTGAGTTTAAAAATAAAACAATTAATACAGTGGGTACGGAAAGTATTCAGACCCCTTTAAATTTTTCACTTTGTTTCATTGCAGACATTTGCTAAAATAAAAAAAGTTCATTTTATTTCTCATTAATGTACACTCAGCACCCCATCTTGACAGAAAAAAACAGAAATGTAGAAATTGTTGCAAATTTATTAAAAAAAAGAAAAACTGAAATATCACATGGTCATAAGTATTCAGAGCCTTTGCTCAGTACAGCACCCTTTTGAGCTAGTACAGCCATGAGTCTTCTTGGGAATGATGCAACAAGTTTTTCACACCTGGATTTGGGGATCCTCTGCCATTCTTCCTTGTAGATCCTCTCCAGTTCCGTCAGGTTGGATGGTGAATGTTGGTGGACAGCCATTTTCAGGTCTCTGCAGAGATGCTCAATTGGGTTTAGGTCAGGGCTCTGGCTGGGCCAGTCAAGAATGGTCACAGAGTTGCTTCACAGCCACTCCTTTGTTATTTTAGCTGTATGCTTAGGGTCATTGTCTTGTTGGAAGGTGAACCTTTTTCTCAACCAGCATCAAAGCCGTGACCTGGCCACTATCCTGCAAGAAGAATGGCTTAAAATCCCTCTGACCACTGTGCAGGACTTGTATATGTCATTCCCAAGATGAACTGACGCTGTATTGGCCGCAAAAGGAGGCCCTACACCATACTAATAAATTATTGTGGTCTAAAACCAGGTGTTTCAGTTTCATTGTCCAAACCCTGTATTCATTGGCTTTGGCCATGAATCATTGAACACTTAGCTTTACCAAGCACAGATAACCTCAGACTAATTTGCTGAGAGGAGCCAGACATTTGGTTTTGTATTGGAAGCCACTCATCACGCATATGTTAAACAAAAACAGGGAAAAACATGAATAAGTACTTAAAATCCAAATACCACTTGTCACAAAACACTGGGGTGCCACCACTGTTGTGTCTGCCAGGTGATATGCACAACCTGTGAGGAATTTTTATAGTGAATCTAAAGAAAACCCTTCCTCTTTCTCTTCTAGGTCAATGATTCTAAAACTCTTCTCCCTCATAAGTGTGACACAGAAGATTTGGCTTCTAACATGTAATATTAAAGAAAAGGAATTCCGAGAACTGTAGAGGAATCATGAGAATATGTGCAGGATTTTGGTCAGAGTGTGTCATTAAGCATTTCTCTAATGCAGAGTCTTTCAGGTTTACAGTACTAATCCACAACATGTGTGTTTTTGTGGGTCTGCAGGGGATTAATCCCCTATTCTTACCATACTATTAACTCCTTCCTTTCTCTTTTCCTCCACAGTGCTCTTCCTTTCTCCTCCCTTCTCCAGGGCTTGTATCCACCCTCCAGCCATACCTCTCCCAAGTTGCTTTGCCATCCTACTAACTCTGTTCTTCCTTTCACCCCCTACTTCTATTCTTTGGTCACTATTTCACCAGTCAGACAGGATGGAAATGGCAATTTAGAAACAGGACCGCTTACTGTGTGTTATGCCCCTCCAAAAACCTGGACACAAGCGCGGCGCACAGTGGAAAGGTTCAGTTGTATTTATTGAGAACACCACCAAGTAGTCTACTGTCACACAGCAAAGGAGGCTGAGGCTGAATCTTCTCACACTCCTCTCTCTGCTTTCCCACTCATCTGTGTCTGCACATCTGATTCTGTGGCTCTGGGACTTCTGCTGGCAACAAGGAGAAACAGATCAGTCGAGGTGGAAACAAACAGGCTGAGGCTAGTTTAGTCTATGACTACCACTAGCGATGAGACAATCTGGCATCGGCTTGAAGAAAGCTTCTGTCTTTTAAAGCCGGCATCTCAATCAGCCCAACAGTCCACAGGTGAGTGACGAGGAATGATGCGCAGCAGGTGTGTAACTGCATGGGTGGCATCTACACCATGGAACCACGAAGCCTAAAAACCCCCTCCACACACACACACACACACACACAGGAGAGAAGTAGGAGGAGGCCGGCCAGGAGGCGGGGTCGTGACACTGTGTGTCTTAATAAGGCATTTTAAGCTCATCAGACAAGAGAAACCATCCATCCAGCCATCCATTTTCTTCTGCTTATCCAGGGCCGTGTTGAGGGGGCAGCAGCCTAAGCAGAGAGGCCCAGACCTTCCTCTCCCTAGCTGCCTCCTTCAGCTCACCACCTCCAAAGCTTGTGACCATAGGTGAGGGTAGGGATGTAGATTGACTGGTATATTGGCAGCTTTGCTGTCATACTCAGCTTCCTCTTCACCATGACAGACTGGCACAGCATCTGCATCTCTGCAGGTGCAGCGCCAAGCTGTCTGTCAATCTCCTGCTCCCTTCTCCAATCACTCGTGAACAAGACCCCAAAATCTCCACCTGGCACAGCAACTCCTCCCTGAGCCGGAGTGAGAACTCCTCCCTTTTCCATCTGAGGACCACGGCCTCAGACTTAGAGGTGCTAATTCTCAGGCCACCCGCTTCACACTCAGCTGCAAACCGTTCGACTGTGAGCTGGAGGCCACCACCTGATGAAGCCAACAGGACCACATCATCCGCAAAATGCAGAAATGAGATTCTGATGCCACAAAGGCAGAAGCCTTCCACCTCTTGGCTATACCTAGAAATTCTGTCCATAAAAATTATGAAGAGAATAGGTGAGTATGAATGTGTGTGAATGGTAGACAGTAAGCACTTAGCTTGGTTTCATATGGAAGTGCTTGTGTGAATGGGTGAATGTAAACGTGTTGTATAAGCACTTTGAGAGCTCAGTCACTCAAAGCGCAGACAAGCAGCAGAAAAAATGCTATAAAAGAACTAGTTTATTTCCCATACCCTGAAGTCTAGTTCATCATCATTCCAGCCAGTTTGAGCACAAATGAATTTCTGGACTGTTTATTCATTCCTGGGACATAAAAAAAGGTGACACACCTCAGCTATGCACAAGGTGAGCATTTCTAAAATGGGGCTGTCACTCCCAACTTAAAGCTTTTCAACATGCAGGGTTACTTTCGTGGAGAAGAACATTTTAAATTTAAGAGCTTTTAAGAAAATATCCTCAAAGTATCTAAACCTAACCAGTGAGCGCAAGAGAAAATACAAAGCAAGTAAAAAAATAGAAGTTTCTTAAACCACCCAACCTAGTGCAAAACACAAATGTATAAACAGGAAATGAACCATGCTCGCTTGGCTGATAAACCTGCCACTTACCATCCAGCCTAATGTGGACTGGCTACAGTAGTGTTCAAATGTCGACAGCCAGCACTCATTTCTGACTCACACTTTCTTCTATTTTTTCAAAGTGGTCTTGAGCAGCAGCTCTCTGGGCTTTCTGAAGGATTTCCAAAGGTTTTCTTTAGCTGTCTTCAGTCCAGTCCAATCCCGGCCATTTCCAGAGGAATATTTTTCTGTTAAGCCATTTAACACTGACTATGCATCACACTCAAGAAATGAACCAGTATTGAGTCTACACTGAAGAGACAATTTAGTAAATAAAACAATTTTTGATAGACTCTTTAGGAATTTTGTGCCTGAGGTGTGGCTCAAGACTTTTGCATAGCTGTGCATCTCATAGCTGCCAAGTCAGTGATGCTAAAAGGCTCCGTGTATCATAATATGAAGTTGGCACCATCTGACTAAACAGCATTATTGAATGTCCCTGTTTGAAAATGTTCTGTAATTTCTTTTATCGAGCCCAGTAGAGACTATATTTTGGAAAGCGAAGCTGGGTCTATGATTGATTATGAATTCAATTAATAGAAAATCTCCTAAAATTCATATGAAACAAAGGTTTAGCTTCACCTTTGTAAAATTCAATGGCAAATCAGTATGCTATTGCAATTTCACAGTTTATTATGGTTATGATTATTACTGCATCATGTGTATGCCTGTAGACAGTTACAGCATGCCGCACAACAGACAGAGAAACAGAGACACGTGACCAAAGTTACCACATTTACAGCACTGTGGGGAAAATGCCCATACAATGGCCGACTCCTTTTATTAACTCTATTTATAAGCTGTCAAATATAAAAGTTAAAATTAAGACAAACAGCAGAAAACATCAAAACAATAAAGGAGTCAGTCAACATTTTATGGCTGCAGTCAGATATATTGGATATTTATTTGCCAAAGAATTCAAGAAATAGTCATCATTTTTTATGAAGCACTGTAAGTATTCTGAGGTGACACGTTCTGCTGGGCATTGGAAGAGACAGCATGTGACTCATTTCAAATCAAACCAAAGTCTCTCAACACTGTCCACCCACCCTGAGCACAGGTTTGATTTCTACGTCCATAGCTTATGAAACAGCTTTATGTAAGGCTGCCCTCTCAAAACTGACTTTAACTTTAATATTTCCATGTAATTGTGCTTTAATATCACTCATGTCTTTCTATATGATACAAGGTTACACCAATCCAATATGAGACTAAGTGCTTTAAGTAAACAGTAACTTTTTTACACTTTTACACTTGATTACTGTTGTGTGACCTCTTATTCTAGCCTGTATGGTCATGAAAGTCTCCTATGAGTTCACACCATGTATTTAAACCTCTGTCCTCACTCACCTTGACCACTTCCTTTTCCTGCAGGTCACATCCTCTCTGCTTGTTTTTTTTTTTACCACTCCCTGTCACTCATCCTTCCTGAACTTGCACTGTCATCCTACAAAACAACACATGCCTTTGTAATGACTTGCAAAAGGTGGTGTTCATGTGACATGTCCTCTGAGCAACAAAAAAGTTTGATTTTGTAAAAGTGAATCACGCTCAGACCACGTCCATAATTAGCCAAATTAAAATAATGTGATTAAATCTGAAAATGGCGTAGTGTGCGCATGTTAGTCTAAGCTTTGGACAGATGCTAAAAGGTGACAGCGGTAGAGATGGTTTCTATTGGGGGGGGGGCGTTTGGGGTGACATCCACACTCTTGGCATTACCTTTTATTGCACCACCACATTTGAGCAACACTTCCAGATTCAGGCTACCAATTCCTAACTCCTTGTTACATCATGACTGGATTATAATAACAGAATCCTTAATGGACTAAAAGCTATGGATTTACCCCCAGTAGGCCCAGGAGGCCTGGCTGTCAAGCACACTAAATCCAGGCACCAGTTTACCTTTACAGCGTTTTGGCTGGCTCCCTATCAAGTTTCAGGTGACATTTAAAAATTTCCGCCTCTGAGTACCAGTTTAGCTCTGTGGTTGAGCAGATGACCATATGCCGTGCAGCTGAAATGCAGAAGCCACTGATACACAACCCTTTGTTCAGTGTCTTCCCTTCGCTCTCTCCTCTCTTTCCTGTCTGCTCTTCACTGCTGTGCTATCAAAATAAAGGCGAAAATAAATCTTCATCTTCAAATATGGCTCCTTAACGCCTCATCGGTCTTGTCTACATTTAGAGCTGAGTCAATTTACTTATTTAAAAGTAAGTGTTGAAATACTTTTGCTTTATTCTATATTTTTCTTCCTGTCCCTATTTGCTGCTTTGCCTAAGTGCTTTGCAACTTTGCTAAGAATCAACAGAATATGAGCCTTATTGATGTGTTTTTTTTTTGTTTTTTTTTTTGCTTAAATCGTCGATATCAATCTGAAAGCAAACTGAATGCAGCTTTTTTGTGTTTTAACAGTATTGATTCAAGACCTCTAACTTATCTGACCAGCATGTCTGCAACAATGGAGAGATGAACAAATCACCTTTATACAAACACACACGTTGTGTTTGTGTCTTTGTCTCTGCGTGTGGGTGGGTGGAGGGTGAATGAGGTCACAGATAAGAAGTAGAAAATAAAATGTGGTGGGTGAGAAGGAGAAGGGAAAAACAGAGAGAAAGCTGTGGGGCGGGGGGGGGGAGAAGTGAGAAAGAAAGACATTTTCTTCTTTCTCTGTGGGTTTTAGTAAACAGGATTTTTTTCTTCCTTTGCACAAATCGGAGTCTGGAAATGTTGTTCCTTCCTTCCAGTGCCTGCACCTTCTTCTCTTTACTTTCAGCTCTCCTGATTTATGACCATCTTAATTGTCAAGAAATGTTCAGACATTTGATCCCTTCCTTCCTTCCTTCCTATACTTTATCCAATTCAAGGTTAATCCACTAATATATTTAACAAAATAACAACATTACCAGTGTGTGGATCTAAAAAGAGCCTGAAATTATATGTCACAAGAAAAGGCACATTAATGAAAATTGCTTTAGCCTTATTGTAATGTACAAATGTGTCAGAAAGAAAGAAAAAGGTGTAACTGTGCATACAGAAGGATGGAAATGGAGATTTGAAATGAAAAAGGGAAGAACCTGCACTGATGTACTTGTATGAGTGTAACTGTATGAGTGTAGTTACTGTGAATGACATTTGAGCAGGCGAAGTGTGATTGGTGCCTTCCTTGCTTTAACAACCTGCATCACATGAGCGGTTTATTACCTTCGCACTACGCATTTTGCTCTTTGGAGACAAAATGTTCCTTTTAAAGGAGCATCCATTGAATTTCGTTGACCTTGTGAGTACAGCAAGCTGCAAGTGAAGTATACTGTGGCGAGCGAAATATGTCAGGAAAGAATTCTGCCGCTTAAGCTGGAGAGTGAATTTTTACATCTTTTCCACTGTAGACAGCTGTCAGCTCAGCACACCACTTTGGTGGGTTTTCCTTGAAAAAATGCATCGGAACAAAGTCAGCTGCCTCATAACGCTCTCGAAAATGAACCGGGGCAGAACATGTCACCTTTGAAATCATGACAGTGGGGAAGTGGCTCACTGCAGGTGAGAGAAGTTTTCCTTCTACCTGTGAAGACTTGGATTTTAACCCAAAACATGATCTTTTCCTTAATCTGATTGGTTACCTAAACCCAACCAAAGGGCAAAGGATAATGAAAAAACAAAAAACTGAATAATAATAATAATAATAATAAGCAGATGTGTGGTACGATTTCAGTCGGGAACTGAAATAGTACAAAATAGTACTGAAATAGTTGAGATTATTTCCATCTGCAGTTATTTATAGTTAGCAGCATGTCTATTGTGGCACCTCCCTGCCCCTCCAGAGATGCATATGAGAAAAATATAATTTGGAGAAAGAAGCTACAAGACCACATCAAACAACAAAGTAGGCGTCAAGAAACTCATGCTGGTTAAGTTGGATCAAAGTAGAAGGCTGCAGTTGGGTTGCAATGCAGTTTGTGAATCCATAGCAACTGTTGGCAGGCTAAAGTGAATTAAACTGGATTTGCCAATTAGGCTTGTAAAAGGCTATCAGCTGAGCCATCAGGAAATTCACAGCTGGTGAGTTTTTGTCATGTCTCCTGTGTGCTGTACTGACATGGATCCACCCAACAACAATTCCCTCTAAATTATACATAGAAGTATAAAATCAATGCCTGTTTTCCTTTCCTACCTTTTGGATTTATTAGGTGAAGTTCACCTCTAATGATCACAACTTCAAAGTTCAGACAAACACTGTCTAACCAGGTGAAAAAAGAAAAAACACTCCAGCCTCCGTCGGAGACGTGACCTTCAGTGGCCTTCAGTGGCCTTCAGTGGCCTTCAGTGGCCTTCAGTGCAGTGAGATATTACAGCTGCAAATTTTGTACAATGTTTTATTTCTTTGTTGTTAGAGTTCAGAGTCAAAGATGGAAATTTGGTTCACATAGGCTGGATTTCTTTCTGCCATCAGTGTGTATTTCATTCAGTACCTCACTGAAAGCCTTATTGGAGCTTATCAGTGTCACGGATCCTGCTCCTTTGCACTCTTTTGGATTCTGTCTTTCCACTAATCTCTCTTGGTGTTGTAGAGGCGGACCTTCTCCTCCTCAGTTGCCTGTGATCCCGCCTGGTTCCACAGCTGTTGGCAATACTATCGTCACTTGGACTATTTAAGTGGCAAGGGGCCTGCACTCGTCGCCGGATTGTTGTGGAGCATCATCTTGCATCACGGTCTTCGTATACACCTCTGTGAACTGGTCGCTTGTTATTAAAGCCTTGGATTGTCAACTTACCCTCTGCCTGTTGAGTCTGCTTCCCACCATGACAATCAGAACTGTCAGCTTTGTTCATAGTTACCAGTTTGGAGAGCATTCAGGCCCCTTCAGTCTATATACATTCAGTCTTTGTATATTTATCCACAACTCTACATGTAACATGGTTTTTTTCTTTGTTTGCTTTGTTTTTTAAAGTCAGTTTTGTCACACTAGTCAATAGAGACTTCCCCAAACCTTTGTCCTGTGGTGGGGCGGATCAGGGCAGGGAATTAATCCATGTCAGGCCTGAATGTGGCAGTTCACAGGCATTTACTGTGTAAATGTAAGACAAGCGCAAGTGAAGAGGTGCTTTGTGAAGTTGTAATTCAATTAAAGAAAACATTGAGTCTGTCCTCCATCACTGCAGGTCAATATTAGTTCAGTTGGGTTTCTGGATTTCTGTTTGGGAGTAAAAAAAATTACTGTGGAAATTTTAAATGGCTGGCAACCATTTTGCAGAAGTAAAGGGTCCATTTTGAAAGCTTCTTTCTTTTGCTGTTTCCAAGGACAGTACAGTACCTCTGCTTTCAGTCTGCCTGACAAACAACTTTTACACAAAGCAACTGAATGGGCAGAAACTTCTCCTGTAGTTCTTCCATCAAATGCTCACATGCAATTTGCTTAAAAAATTTGTCAGAACAAATTTGTAAAAACAGTTTTGAAAAAAACTTAATTAATAAAAAAAATTCTTGTTTTAAATTTGAAGGGAAATCTATTTCAAATCAAATAAAAACAAGTGTGATTTATTCACGTATGTATTCAGTGAACGAGTCTGTAGTACAGTGTTTGCATCGCAGACTCATTCAGTTCAGTTTTATTTATATTACAACAAACAGTCACCTCAAGGCGCTTTATATTGTAAGGTAAGACCCTGCTATAATATAGAGAAAACCCAACAATCATACAACCTCCTGTGAGCAAGCACTTGGCAACAGTAGGAAGGAAAAACTCCCTTTTAACAGGAAGAAACATGAACCAAGCACAGGGAGGGGCAGCCATCTGCTGCTGATGAGAGGAAGGACACTGGACAAAAGACATGTCTGGACATACTGGACAGGCTCCAGTATGTCCAGAACTCAGTTTCCAGGCTTCACTGAGGTCTGACAACATATCACCCCCACCCTTATTAATCTCCACTGACTCCCGGTAAAGTCACGCATTATGTACAGGATCCTTCTTCTCACTTACAAATCCCTCAGTGGCCTGGCCCATCAGTATTTGTCTGACCTCTTTCACCCTTACAAGCAGCCTCGGACCCTGCGGTCCTCAGCCACGGGTCTGCTCTCTGTCCCTCACACCCACTCACACCTTTGTGGACACAGCCTTCAGTGTGGCAGCCCCCACTCTCTGGAACTCTCCCTTCTGAGCTTCGCAACGCCCCATCACCAGACACTTTTAAGAAACTGTTGAAAACTCACCTGTTCAAGAAGGCCTTCAATTTCTAGTCTATTTATTTATTTACTTTAGTTTATTTCACTCCTTGTCCAGTGTCCTTGGGTTTCTTGAAAGGTGCAATATAAATCTAAGTTATTGTTATTATTAAAAGACATGCAGTGGAAGAGAGCCAGAGTGGTGTAGAAACAGAGAAAGAGTGAAAGGAGGCTTTGGTTGGTTTTTGTTTCGTTTGTTTGTTTGTTTGTTTTGCTATAATATTTCATGTAAGACAGTTAATGGAGACAACTTGAGCGGTCAAATATGATATCTCAGGGCCAGATTAATAATGATCTCCACTGGCGCAAAACCCTTTTTTTGGCATTAAAAAACTTCTGTTGGCATTTACCAAAGAGGTGCAGTGCTAGCTGAAATTAGCGAGGTGATGCATTTGCAAAAATGAGCCCATGGGTAATCCACTAACAGTGAGCTAATTTATATACAAAGATGCAAAGCATTGCCTGCCAAGAACAGCACAGATTTGCAGCTCAGAAACAAGTGCAGCTGATGAGGGAATGTGAGGGAGCGATTGATGTCCTAACAAAAATACTGTAGTATAAGTGCAGGTTTTACACCTGTTTCTCTCTGCGCGGCACTTAAGATAAATGAGGGGAGGTTGAAGAAGAATAAAAATGGTTTTCTATAAGGATGAACTCGTCTGGTAAGAGTGTGAGGTCCTGAGGACTGGTACTCGGGTAGAGTGCACGATTTATCCAGAGTAGAGCGGTATTATAACTGATGACATTTGCAATGTGTAGAAGAAGACCAAACATTATTTACCATCAGATCTGTTATTAGGTTACTGTTACTGTGCCAGGTGTGTAAATGTGTGCACTGCTCTTGTTTTATCTGCAGGTACTTAAGGTCTGACACACTGACAGAGTCACAGTAACAGCTGAATTTTGACAGACATTTCAATATGGTCTGTGTGGGTCACTTAGTGGGGTTAGCTTAGCCCTGTGACAGGCTGGCAACCCGCCCAGGGTGTACCATGCCTCTTACTCTATTACAACTGGGATAGGCTAGGATAAGTGGAAGAAGATGGATGGATGGATGGATCTGATGGAGAAAAGTAAAAAACAGAAACTACTTAAAAATCTATCTCTGTCTGCATTGCTGCGAAAAGACCTTCAGAGACTATTTAATTATGAATTGATCTCCGTGCAGAAATGTGACTAGAAAATCTGAAAGTTCAATCAGTTCTGTGTGGTTTGAAGAAAGTACTGGTGTTATTACTGAGGAGCAGAAAGGGAGTGAAATCTAAACGTGCAGCGTGAGGGCTGAGCGAAGAGTTACAGGAGAGAGCCAGAATTTTAGCATTGTGCTCAAAGATTTGAGCCATCCATCTGTCAGCATTACACACTCTGTCTGATAATTTTTCACACTCTCTTTCCATATAAATGAAAATTCCAACTGTCACAAATCCATCCATCCATCCATCCATCCCACAACCAAAATAACTTTTTAGCTTTTTTTTTTCAGTGTTAACTTTCCAGTTAAAGTGTGTTCAGCAAATCATGTCTGTTTATTTCATTTAAATATTCTCCTCCCAAAGTTTTTGCTCTGAAAGAGAAACTCCTCCAGATACATGTGCAATAAGGCCGACCACCAAAATATGTCTCCCCACCATTCAGTTTCAAAACTGACTCTGTGCTTCTTCATTAAATCCTGACAGTAGCTTTTTAATACCAAAAGAGGGTTTTGCAGTTGTGCAGAGCATTAGTTAATCTGGCTAGTGGACTCAGTTATTATTGCAGATGACCTCATTAAATATGTATTTAGATTCCCTTTCAGAGTCCTCAGGGGAGCCACAATAAAAAAAACGCACACAGGCAATCAAGACATTTTTTAAAGTGAGCTGATGGATTTGCAGTGTCTAAGAATTTTTGTGAAATTATCCAAATCGGTCCATAATGAAGAGCCATCCAGCTCTGCACTTTAAAATGGTTTGTTTTTCTTTTCCCATCAGTACTATTCAACACTCAACTGTCTGTCAGAATGCTACAATGAATTGGTCAGAAGTGCCCTAGCATCTGAATTTTACAGTACATAATGCTCACTTTAATAAATAAACATACAAAAAGACAATGGTGAAGTGTGCATTTATGCAAATGACAGTCACAGTCACACGGTACGTGGCCATTCTCCTAGCATCCTCCTACTCAAACTAAAAGTATCATATCTCCAGTTATATTGCAATGATGATGCAATTCATAGTGAACCTGTTTTCATGCTGTTTAGTCATTTGCCCCATTACTAGTTGTAAATATCTACTGCAGTTTTTAAACTGACTTGCTTTCAGTTTATATTCAGGTACAGCACTGCCATGCCTTTACCGATATTGAAATTAACTGAATTTGACACTAATAAAGTGTCAAAGATCATGCCAGTGAACAATTAAAAGTTGTCTGGCTTTGTGACTGCCTCACAACATCAGGAAGCAAAGATTTAAAAATGACACTCACATGCCCGTGGTGGCAAATTGCTTGCCTAGTACGAAAATTACAATTATTCTTTCTAGCTTTAAGGTTTCTTTCTGCACTGCACATGTGACATTTCTCCTCTTGACTTTGCCTTCACATTCCTGCTCTGCAAATATATACGATATAATAACCATCTTTTTGAATATCACTTGTTAATATTTGTGGTATTTGACAGGAGAACAGTCTGGTGCATGCTCAACCTTGTTCCACCGTCAGTCGACTGAATACCCAGATTTGACTATAGTCCATCTGGCAGTTAAAAATCTAGGGTTTTGTATCTGTAACTGTGTGCTGCAATCCTACCCTCTGTCATCTGACCAGCTACTCCCAACAGATTCATTAGCTGCTCTTCCTTCCTGCCTCCTAAATGTCACACAGAACAGAGTGACAGAAGGGAGGAAATGAGAACAGATAGAGACAAAGGAGGAAAAATATTAGAAAAACAGAATGAGAGCTCTTTCCATCCTTAATTATGCAACATATTTCAGTCATGACAAATAGACATATGGCAGATTAATTATACTCTGCCGATCTCAATTTAATGAATTCAGTGACACACACACTGCACAGCTTGAGTCTGTCCTGTACCTGGAACTGTTCAGCATGAAGAAACCAGTGTTTGTGCACACATCCATCTATCTATCTATCTATGACAAAGAGAAGAACTGTGTTTAAAGAGAGGGTTTAAAAGCAGAAAGTGAGTTGGCCTGTCTGATGTGCAAAGGGAGATCATTCCACAGTTTTGGGGCAGCACCTGAAAATGCGTGGTCACTTCTCAGCTTCCTCTTTGTCTTTGGGATGGCTAACGGTGACAGATCAGCTGACCTGAGTGAGCGTGAGGGGGCGTATGGCTGGAGCAGGTCACAGAGTCGGGTGGGGCCACGAAGATGTTTAAAAAAGAAATAAAAGAATTTATAAATTGCCGAAAACAATCCAGAAGCCGATGAGGTGATGCTAAAATTGGTGTAATGTGCTCACATTGTTCGCCACCAACTGTAAGTGTAGCAGTAGGATTTTGTACCATCTGTAGGCAGGTAAGTAGTGTTTGGTTCAGCTCAACATAAACCGCATTGCATTAGTCAGAATGAATTGTGATGCCGAGAAAGAAATGGCTTCACCAAAAATAAATAAAAGCAAGATTTGACTACTCATTTAATCTGTGCATCAAATTTAAGCTACTGTCCAGTTTTACACCCAGGTTTGTTGCTGTCTGTGTCAGAAGTTGACTCAAAGGACCCCAATCAACATTAATTTTGGAGGCGTCGTGGGCCCAAACAACATCACCTCAGTGTTTTTAAGCAGTGGTCTATAGTGCGGGTGGGGTGCTGCTGACTTCAACTGGAAGGAGGAAGGAATACTTCGAGGACCTCCCTTATCCCACTGACATGCCTTCTGTAGTGGAAACAGAGTCTGGGAATGAGTGGGATGACTCGCCCATCACTGGGGGGTGAGGTTACTGAGGTGGTTAAACCACTCCTTGGTGGCAGGGCTCCTGGGGCGGACAAGATTCATCTGTGTTCCTGAAAGCTCTGGATGTTATAGGGTTGCAACATCTCTGCAACATCGTGAAGAGCTCTGGGGCAGTGCCGCTGGATTAGCAGACTGGGATGGTGGTCCCCATCTTTAAGAATGGTGACCAGAGGTTGTGCTCCAACTATCAGGGGATCAAATATCAGCCTCCCTGGTAAGGTCTATGTCCATCTGTTAGTTGAACTTTGGATTTGAGAGAAACAATGCAGTTTCCGTCCTGGTCGCGGAACGCTGGACAACCTCTGCATCCTCTCGAGGTTATTCAAGTGTGTGTGGGAGTTTTCCCATCCAGTCTACTTGTTTTGTGGACTTGGAGAATCATCATGGTGAAGAGGAAGCTGAGTTTTAAAGAGAAGCTGTCGATTTACCAGTCAGTCTATGTCCCTACCCTCACCTATGGTCATGAGCTTTAGGTAGTGACCAAAAGAATGAGATCACAAATACAAGCGGCAGAAATGAGCTTCCTCCAAAGGGTCACTGGCCTCTCCCTTAGAGATAGGATGAGGAGTGCAGCCATTCGGGAGGGGCTCAGAGTAGAGCTGCTGCATCTCCACATTGAAAGGAGCCATTTGAGGTGGTTTGTGCATCTGATTAGGATGCCTCCTGGGCGCCTCTTGGGTGAGGTGTTCCAGGCATGTCCTATCAGGAGGAGGCAGACCCAGGACACACTGGAGAGATCATATCTCTTGGCTGGCCTGGGAAGGCCTTGGGGTCCACCCAGATGAGCTGGAGGAGGTGGCTGGGGAGAGGGAGGTCTGGGCTTCTCTGCTTAGGCTGCTGCCCCTGAAACCCAGCCCTGGATAAGCAGAAGAAAATGGATGGATGAATGTATGTATGGATCGATGGATAGCATGTAAGGGACGCTACACAAGATTCAACAACTAAAGTGTTTAAAAAAAGCTCATGAAGTTCTGACATGATTCAATCCAGATCTCCAGGGAAGCTGATTGTGATTATCTATCTATCTATCTATCTATCTATTACTGTCCTTGTGTGTGTGTGTAATCTAAATAGCTAAAGTTTGGCCAAAGCTGGGCCATGCATCAGCATAATGATCCCCAAAGCACCAGCAAATCTACAATAGAATGACTGAGAAAGAAAGTTCAATTCAATTTTATTTATATAGCGCCAGATCACAACAAACAGTTGCCTCAAGGCGCTTTGTATTGTGGGTAAAGACCCTACAATAACAGAGAAAACCCAACAGTCAAAACAACCCCCTATGAGCAAGCACTTGGCGATGGTGGGAAGGAAAAACTCCCTTTTAACAGGAAGAAACCTCCAGCAGAACCAGGCTCAGGGAGGGGCAGTCATCTGCTGCGACCGGTTGGGCTGAGGGGAGAGAGACAGGACAAAAGACATGCTGTGGAAGAGAGCCAGAGATTAATAATAATGATTAAATACAGAGTGAAGTATAAACAAGTAAATAAAGGTGAATGAGAAGAAACAGTGCATTATGGGACCCCCCCTCAGCAGCCTAGGCCTATAGCAGCATAACTAAGGGGTGGTTCAGGGTCGCCTGATCCAGCCCTAACTATAAGCTTGATCAAAAAGGAAAGTTTTAAGCCTAATCTTGAAATTAGAGAGGGTGTCTGTCTCCTGAATCCAAGCTGGGAGCTGGTTCCACAGATGAGGGGCCTGAAAGCTGAAGGCTCTGCCTCCCATTCTACTTTTAAGTATCCTAGGAACCACAAGTAAGCCAGCAGTCTGAGAACAAAGTGCTCTATTGGGGTGATACGGTACTATGAGGTCTTTGAGATAAGATGGGGCCTGATTATTCAAGACCTTGTATGTTAGGAGAAGGATTTTAAATTCTATTCTAGATTTAACAGGGAGCCAATGAAGAGAAGCCAATATTGGAGAAATCTGCTCTCTCTTTCTAGTCCCTGTCAGTACTCTAGCTGCAGCATTTTGGATCAGCTGAAGGCTTTTCAGGGAGCTTTTAGGACAGCCTGATAATAATGAATTACAGTAGTCCAGCCTAGAAGTAATAAATGCATGGATTAACTTTTCAGCATCAGTTTAAGAAAGGATGTTTCTAATTTTATAAATATTGTACAATTGTAAAAAAGCCGTCCTACATATTTGATTAATACGTGCATTGAAGGACATATCCTGCTCTAAAATGACTCCAAGATTTCTCACAGCGTTACTGTAGGCCAAAGTAATGCCCTCCAGAGTAAGTATCTGGTTTGACACCATGTTTCTAAGATTTGTGGGGCCGAGTACAAATTTAAACAGATGAGTTACTGGGGGGAAGAGAAAAAACCAAACACTAAATTACCCACTGTTGGGTGGAGGGGGAAATTATGGTAAATGGACTGGTTCTTAAAAAGCACTTTTCTACCCTACTTGAGCACTCAAAGCACTTATACAAGCATTTTTTTCTGTATCTAAGTGCTTTCTTTCTAATATTCTATCACTTTCAATCACACACAATCACACTCCAATGAATATATCAGGAGCAACTCGAGGTTCAATATCTTGCCCAAGGATACTTTGGCATGCAGACTGGAGCAGCCAGGAATCAAACCACCAACCTTTCAATTAGTACATGACTTGCTCTACCTCCATGCAAACATTTTGTACTAGACTGTAAAAATGCTTTTTATTGCTGTGAAGATGGATGAGCCAGCCTCAAGTTCTCTGCATTGGCTATTTTTTGGCACCAGAGGTTTCCACAGATTTGGTCCCCACTAGTTGAGGCAGATTGCTGCCCCTCCCAGAATCTTGTTCTGATGAAGGTCTCTTTCTGTTAAAAGGGAGTTCTTTCTCCTCAGTGTTCATAGGTTCAATTCAATTCTATTCAATTTTATTTATATTGTGCCAAATCACAACAAACAGTCACCTCAAGGTGCTTTATATTGTAAGGTAAAGACCCTACAATTATTACAGAGAAAACCCAACAGGTTCTTGCTCATAGTGTGCTGTTAATAATTAATCTGTCTAATACTGCACAGTCTTTTAATATAAAGCACCTTCAGATTTGGTGAACTGGCACTAAATAAACTTGAATTGAATACTGTATATCATATGAATAGATTTTATAGTTATTTCACATAGAATTGAGAATCCATTATAATTTGATGTGAATAACTTATAGTGATCAAAAATAAATAAACAAAGTTGCCTATTATACTGTATTTTTTTTCTGGTTCAATTCAAGACTGCTAGGGAGAGACTGCATCTCTCAGCAGCAGTCCTCTTTAAGTTCAGGACTGAAGCAGACATTCATGTGATACAGCATGATTGTGTCAGACAGCAAGACTGGTGCAGTGTATGAGCCACTGCTGGTTTTACCAGCTGCTATTGGCTGCAGCCTCCTGACAGGATGGAGCATGTCAGCAGAGCTGACAACAGCAAGTGATCCTTCACACAGAGGGACAACAGAGCAGAGGTGAAGCCATGATTTTTCTCTTTATCCTTCTATCTGGTCCCTTCCTTTCTCTTTCCATTTTACCCTTTCTTCTGTCACATTCATTCGACTAAGAATTCAGCCCGTCAGCGTGGCTGTCTGCCCTCCATCCATCCTGCAGAAGCATACAACACTCACTGCTGCTGTCAATCACACAATTAGTTTGACACTGTCATAACATCTGTCAGTCACTTCCATGTCTATCCTTACAGTAACTAATGACAAAAGTTAGTGAGGCACAGAAATTTACTGTAGCCATCTTTACTTTAAAATCTGAGTATTTGGTCATTTTGGGTAGTTCAAAATAACAGCTGTATTACTTGCATTGGCATATTTCTAACGTTACTAATTAATTACCATCAGTCATGAGTTGTTAAAATGCCCAACTTTTATCTCTAGGTTTCACATAGTTCTGTCTCTGTAGTAACATCAAAAGCTCTTATCTGTCAATAAGCATCTTCACAAATAGAAGCTAGTCCAATATACGTAAAGACGGTTCCAACAAAATTACCAGAAACACTCAGATACTGAAAGCCTGTGAAAACAAGTAAGTGAAATGAATTGGTACCAGTGTATAAAGTGCCAAGAAGTGCATTTCTTCTTATATGCCACTTAAAACTCCAAAAGCGAGTCAAATTCAATACACTCCCATGTTAAAATGGCCACAGTGAAATTTTTGTTCTGTAGAGTGGTATAGATCAGTTTTAATAAATGAATAATGCAGTCACTAAGAATTCCATAACACTGAGGCCAAAATGGAAAACTTTAGGCTAAGACTTCCTTCAACAATTTTGATATATAATGAATACACCCAAGAAGAGAGTAGTGGTGCCTTAAAGATCATCGAATGTCAATTCAATTCAATTTTATTTATAGTGCCAGATTGCCTCAAAGTGCTTTATATTTTAGAGTAAAGACCTACAATAATTACAGAGAAGACCCAACAATCAAAATGATTCCCTATGAGCAAGCACTTGGCGACAGCGGGAAGGAAAAACTTCCTTTTAACAGGAAGAAACCTCCGGCACAACCAGGCTCATTTTTTGCATTTTAGTGTAGTTTTCCTGGGGCTATATATCATTAATGTACAGCACTTTGCTGCAGTTTCAAATGTGCTGTATAAATACATTTCATCTTGACCTTGACCTCTCATATCCATAGAACTAGAAGGCTGTTCAGTTGTGGAGCTTGAAATTGAAAATATAATGTGCCATTACAGAGATGAAGCTGTGTTTCCATGCAGTAATTAAGACTGGACAAACACCAGCGCTGTGGACTAACCTTAAAGGTCTGGTAGCAGGCACAGAGACTCCGGGGAGAAGGGCTTTGCAGTAGAGCAGCTGGCAGATAAAAGTGTCTGGATCACATTTTGGCCCAAGAAGAATGAAGAAATCCTTCAAAAGAAAACTGTTGTGTTTGATGAAAACATCAGCTCGTTGAGGGCGGTGTCCAGGTTCTACCACAGCAGTGTTGTCAGTGGTGAGGGACCGTTCTTGGCACACAGTTTCATGTAACACTGATCTTTTCAAGGATAATCTTGAGTGTGTATCTTCTACAACCTTTCAACCCAAATGCTATCAAAATGACCAATAGATTGGTATAAGATAATTAAACCAACAAAACAAATAAGGGAAATAAAACATTTGTCCCATTGGACAGCGTTAACCAGCAATCCAAAGACTATCTTTGAAAAAAAGAAAAGGGCAGTATGCTCCCCTAATAATTCTAATAATCTAAGAGAAAGTGTGTGTGTGTGCATGTATGTGTGCGTGCATGTGAGTATGTGCGTCATCAAGTTCGGAGTTGTATGTGACTGTCCTTGGCTTTTTTTTGGCTGTTGTTGGAAAATCTGTGTTTCCTGTGGCTCATCAGGAACCATCTGTGGGGATAACAGATTTACTGTGGAACAGATTTTTTCATTCATAAACACCACACACACACACACACACACACACACACACACACACAAAGGCTTGAGAGTAAGATTGATAAAATATAAACCCTTGAACCTACTGTACACTCAGTGACTGTATCACAATGGCCCTATGCCTCAACCCTTCCAAGGTCTCACGTTGTTTTTCTGTATCTAGTACTGGTTGTGCTAGTTTTTTCCACCGATGTTTTATGTTTTCTTGTGCCTGAAGGCTGAAAATCTAAAGCCATGCTAGCAGCTTTATCCATTTACCATTTTTAGCTAACCACACTGCATTTCTATGCCAGAAATTCTTGTACTTAAGACTCACACAAGTATATGCAATTTTACTCCATCCTCCTCGAATTATGTCTAAATTTGATGACAGATTTAATACAGTTCAACAATCATTCAGTGTTATTCTTGTCAAATCTATGATTAAAAAAGAGTAACCAAATTTACATTTTAAGGCAATGTGTCGTATATTTGTGACCACACTATGGCTAACGTTGTGTCAAACACAAAAAGTATGATTGACAACCTTCACATGTGGAATAATTGTGAAATAATTGGAACAACTGCAGCTGGACACAGCAAGTGAACCATCCATACCAAACTCCTTCCAGTCAGGGCTATGGGTCTTTGTGAAATGAATGGAGATAAAAATTAGAGAGAACATTTAAAGTCTGTCATATTTCATTTAACCTGTGAAATAATCAAAATGCCTGAGAATGTTAAAACTTTTCAAATCAAGACATTCTGACGTGAAATGCAGAAATACGCTTCATTAACAGATCATCAGGGCATCTCTAACCGTTTTTCTCCACTCGGCGACACACCCGCCGAGGAACAAACTCTGGTTATTGGCGACTCTGTTTTGAGAAACGTGAAGCTAGCGACACCAGCGACCATAGTCAAATGTCTTCCAGGAGCCAGAGCAGGCGACATTCATGGAAATTTGAAACTGCTGGCTAAGGCGAAGGTAAGATCGGTAAGATTGTTATTCACGTCGGCAGTAATGACACCCGGTTACGCCAGTTGGAGGTCACTAAAATTAATATTGAATCGGTGTGTGACTTTGCAAAAACAATGTCGGACTCTGTAGTTTTCTCTGGGCCCCTCCCCAATCAGACCCGGAGCGACATGTTTAGCCGCATGTTCTCCTTGAATCACTGGCTGTCTGAGTGGTGTCCAAAAAACAACGTGGGCTTCATTGATAATTGGGAAAGTTTCTGGGGAAAACCTGGTCTTGTTAGGAGAGACGGCATCCATCCCACTTTGGATGGAGCAGCTCTCATTTCTAGGAATCTGGCCAAAGTTATCAACCCTCCTAAAACCTGACTACCCAGGGTTGGGACCAGGGAAGCAGAGTTGCAGTCTTACACGCCTCTCTGCAGCTTCTCTCCTCCTGCCATCCCCCCAAAACTCCATCCCCATAGAGACGGTGCCTGCTCCCAGACCACCAAAAAACAAACTTAAAATCAGCAGAAAAAATATTTTAGCAGAAAAAAATTCAAAAACAATAAATAACATAGTGTGACACCTTAGTCGTTACAGGCTTCTGGACCAGATGAAAGGTTTGGCTGTGGAGAGTAGTGTTAGTCTTGCTATGCTTAAGGACCGCAGACCAAGATAATGAATTAAAATTAGCCGTCAAGGATTTATTTACAAACATACAAACAAAAAGAAATCTGTGGCCAGTCTTGTTGATGATCTGGCACAGAAAAAGCAAACATACATATCGAGCCATTTTCTTTTGTTTCGAGTTTGGAAACTAGGCGGCACTTATTTTATGAGTCATTGTATTTATATGGGAAGGGGTTCGCTCATTTGGTTGCGTCAGTGGTGGAAGCATAACAGTTTTTGACCGTGCAACATGTTAACCAGGTATGCCAACATCATTGTTTAGTTAGGCTGCATATGCTGTTTAACAATAAGGACGAAGCTACCTGTTGTCTGTCACAAAACACTAAAAAAGGAAGTGAAAACAAAGATATCAGATTTCGTCATAGTGTGTCAATGCACAGCTGTGGCATGCGTCAGAATCAGCTGAAGCCAAGTATCAGCACAGTAAAGCTGATACTATATATATATATATATATATATATATATATATATATACACATACAAATATATGTTTGCAAGAAACTGCCACAAACCTTGTTTCTGCTCACAGTTGTTTTTGAGCCTGATTGGTTGTATTTTATGTTTCCTCTGTTCTACCCCTGGAAAACACTTTAATCTCAGTGCTTTAATTTAGCTTGCATTTTGTATAATAGCTTGAGCTAGCTATATGATTCATGGAACTCATATTTAAGCCAGGGACCAGAAGTGAACACATGACTCAACAGTTCTTTACTCTGTTGCCTGTTTTACTTGTCAAATGTTTCTAGAACATTCAAATGATTCATTCTCCTTTGATAGGAGAAAGTTTCAGTAAAAGCATTTTTTTATACGTGTTGTTTTGATTTGCTGTAGTATGTGTTTCTCATCTGATACAGAAAAAAGATCCTGTTGGCTTGGAAGCATTTCCGGAAAAGGAAAAGATCCGTTTGGCTGCTGCCAGTCACATGGGCCACGCAGTGACACTTTCAAAATAAAAGCTTACCCCTTTTACAATACCAAAGCATACCAATACACATATATTTTTAATCAATCCATAATCCATGGATTGTATGCATGTTTGCTTTTAATATTTTTAAATCAGTTTTTAACTCAGATGAAATGATAATAAAAATAAAAGGTTATCAGGTTTTTAACTAATGTACCCTGTTACCTGGGTTACACCCTCCCCGCTAAAATCCATGCAAGTCTCTTTGCATAATGCATAATTTCAGACTATTTAAGGTGTTTCAATGGAATTAGTTATTGCTTCACCCAAGCTTTGAAATAGAGACTGAACTATGCTAATTAGAGGGTTTCCCAACTCAGGGTAAGTTAAGAGTTTTGGCTTTGTTCTTTCTCGAGAAGATCTTCTGACAGTTGGTTGTATATCAGGGTCATCCTCGTCTGTGTTGTTATCCACAGATTCATTCTCATCCATTTGGTTGAGAGTTGTTTCCTCTGTTTCAGGTGCAGTTTCTACTTCACCAGTGTCTGTTTCAGTTTCTTTTTCCATTCCGGGTACAGTTAAGTTTTCGAGGTTCAGTGCCACGTCCCATTCCAAATCAGGTCCAATAACCTGCTCATTAATTCCCTCTGGAGCCTTTTCAGGATCTAACACATGTTCTGAGACTGTTTCACTATCGGTTGTGGGTTGCTCAACAATAGGATTTGAATGATTACAAGGAGAAAGGACTGCTTCGTATTCCTTTATGGACTTTGTAATTTCCCGAGGAGCAACTGGGGGATAATACATCGGATAGTTATCCTCGTCGTCCCAGTTGTACTCCAGGTCTTGTTCATCAGGATCAGTTGTTTACTCTGTTGCCTGTTTTACTTGTCAAATGTTTCTAGAACATTCAAATGATTCATTCTCCTTTGATAGGAGAAAGTTTCAGTAAAAGCATTTTTTTTATACGTGTTGTTTTGATTTGCTGTAGTATGTGTTTCTCATCTGATACAGAAAAAAGATCCTGTTGGCTTGGAAGCATTTCCTCTTTTTGTTTGTTAGCCCTCTTTTTGCTTTCATACTAAATCATCTTTGTCAATTGGTCTGGCACTTGTAGGGGAGACAAAATTTATGTTTTTTTGGTATGTTGTTCACATGTTTTATTTTGAATATGCAAATATCAAGTGGCACAAAAAAAGTGATAATTTCTGACATGAGAATTGCTTTTTTCCCCCAATATCACTCCTTTGCTTATGAAGTTTTTGTCATTATCAGGCATGCAATTCAGATAAGATTGAATACATGTTTAAAATGAAATGCTACTTTAAAATAACAACTCTCATGTTATGTTAGGAATAGTAAAATAGTGAATAGAATCAGTTTGTGCTCAATCTGTTATAAATTCAATAAATTTCACTTTCAGAAACAATTGAAAATATCTAAAAAAAAATGTGTGTGTGTGTATATATATATATATATATATATATATATATATATATATATATAACCCTATATACACACACACACACACACACACACACACACAGACACACACACAGACACACACAGGGTGGCTGTGGCACCATTGGTAGAGCAGGTCACCTACTAATTGGAAGGGTGGTGGTTTGATTCCCGGTTGTCCCATGCCGAAGTATCCTTGGGCAGGATACGGAACCCCAAGTGTCTCTCCGATGCATGCGTTGGAGTGTGAATGTTAGATAATATGCACTTAGCTTAGTTACATGTGGAAGTGCTTGTATAAATGGGTAAATGTGTTGTATAGGTGCTTTGAGTGCTCAGACAGAGTAGAAAAGCTCTATCTAAGAACTAGTTCATTTACCAAATACTTATTCTTTAAAAAATTGGGGTGGCAGTGGCACAGTAGGTAGGTGCTCACCTCGCATCTGGAGGGTTGTGGGTTCAAGTCCCCGTCTGAGCGTGTACTGTCATTGTGTCCCTGGGCAAGACACTTAACCCACATAGCCTAAGTGTGAATGTCAGTGGTGGTCGGAGGGGCCATAGGCGCGAATTGGTAGCCACACTTCTGTCACACTGCCCCAGAGCAGCTGTGGCTACATTAGTAGCTTACCACCACCAAGTATGATTGAGGTGTGAATGAATGGTGCACAGAATTGTAAAGTACTGTGAAAAGTGCTATATAAGTCTAAGGCATTATTAATAATGTAATAATAATAATTAATCTACTTGATGAAATTAAGGGGAGGATATTTTTATCAGTGTATAGAGCCATTTGGGGTCTTTCCAATGTACAGTGTGTTTGTCAAACTCAGGAAAATCAATTCCGTCCTCTTCCTCTAAGGCTTCCTTCTAGGAGTAAGGCAGCTTCAAGCATAACCCTAATATTACTCACCCTTATTGTTGATTTTTAATGGCTGTTGCCTGAAATGCTCTGGTCAGAAGAAAAATATGTATTTTTAGAAGGAATAGAATTTCAATTTTGCATGCTTCTCAGTGGCAGTTTTGCTATAGCTTTTAACCAAAAGGGAATAGCCAAGTATTTGAAGGTCTCTAAGTTTAGGCAATGAAACAATCCTTTCAAAAAACTTATTCAGTTTGCTACATGTGGACTCAAAACCACTTCTAATCACATATCAGGGATAATTAAACAGATTGTAGCTCACCCCAACAAAAGTTTACACACTTAGAAATGGGATTTCAGGCTGCTTCCTTTTTAATTTTGTTCTTATGGGTCATTGCATGTTTTTACTGACAAGACAGGCATTTCGTTATTCAAAATTGATTTTGCAACAAAAAGCTTGTTGAAAGTAAACATACTTCATGAATCAACCAAAAATGCAACAGAGAATGCCATACAAGCATTTTCTGAGCACATCTCCTTAGTGCTATCAGCACTTTTACAATTACATTTCAGATTTTAATCAGCTACTTGGTTAAGTGCAGTTGTCAGTTTTTGCATTTTGTTGAATTCTACCTTCTGTAGCCTTTGCGGCTTAAACACGGAAGAAGACAGTGATAATGTATGGTGTTCTGGTTTTAAACTTTAACATTTAAAAGTAAAGAATGGGAATGTATACAAATGGCAAATGACTCAGCACAGAGTATAGCTAAAAAAAAAAATCCGTCTGAATGTAACTCTTTGTTCAGGAGTTCATCAGTAACACACTGTGTTAGTGTGTTAGTGATGACATGTGGGGTTTCTGTGGCTCAGGAAGCTCATCGCCGGCTTCTCCAAGCTGGATGTCAAAGCGTCAATAGGCAAGGTACTGAACTCAATGCATCCAATGGTGTGTAAATGGGTGACTTTGAAAGTGATTTAGTGCTCAGTTGGAGGGAAAAAATGCTATTTAAGTAAAAGTACATTTACATTTACTAGTCATTTTCTTGACAAATTCTCCTTTCACTATCTTAGAAGAAGAGCACAGTATTTTTTTCCCCAAAGAATTTTATCTTTCCATTCATCATAGTGATGTCCTGCTTCAACAAATTTTTAAGGGGCTTATTATGAAATTTTGTCAATTTGAAACTCCTTTGGACATCTGTCTAGCCGTTTGTCTGTCTATTCATGAGGTTTTACCTTTCCAAAGTATTGTCTCCAAAACCACAAGGAGATGAGCCATGAAATTTGGCATATTCAATTCAATTTAATTCAATTCAATTCAGTTCTATTCATATAGGATCAAATCACAACAGTCACCTCAAGATGCTTTATATTGTAAGGTAAAGACCATACGGTCATTACAGAGAAAACCCAGCAATTAAAATGAACACCTATGGGGAAGCACTTGGCGACAGTGGGAAGGCAAAACTCCTTTTTAACAGGAAAAAACTTCCAGTAGAACCAGGCTCAGGGAGGGGCAATCATCTGCCGCAACCAGTTGGGGCTCAGAGGAGAGAGACAGGACAAAAGACACACTGTGGAAGAGAGCCAGAGATTAATAATAATTCATGATTAAATGCAGAGTGGTGTATAAATAGAGTGAAAAGAAGTGAATGGAAAGAAATACTGCATCCTGGGACACCCCCCCCCCCGGCCTATTACAGCATAACTAAAGGATGGTTTAGGGTCACCTGATCCAGCCCTAACTATAAGCTTGATCAAAAAGTTTTAAGCTTAATCTTAGAAATTAGAGAGGTTGTCTGTCTCCTGAATCCAAACTGGGAATTTTGGAGACTGAAAGCTGAAGGCTCTGCCTCCCATTGTACTCTTAATTATTCTAGGAACCCCAAGTAAGCCAGCAGTCTGAGAGTGAAGTGCTCTATTCAGGTGCTATGGTGCTATAAGGTCTTAAACATAAGATGGGATCTGATTATTAAAGGCCTTGTATATAAGAAGGATTTTAATTCAATTCTGGATTTAAGAGGGAGACAATCAGGGGAAGCCAATATAGGAGAAATATACTTTTTCTTTCTAGTCTCTGTCTCTGTACAGCATTTTGGATCAGCTGAAGGCTTTTCAGGGAGCTTTTAGGACAACCTGATTGTAATGAATTATAGTCCAGCCTAGAAGTAATAAATGCATCAATTAGCTTTTCAGCATCGTGCTGAGACAAATACAAGAAAGCAGTCCCACATATCTGTTTAATATACAGTGCCTTGCGAAAGTATTCGGCCCCCTTGAACTTTTCAACCTTTTGCCACATTTCAGGCTTCAAACATAAAGATATAAAATTTGAATTTTTTTGTGAAGAATCAACAAGTGGGACACAATCGTGAAGTGGAATGAAATTTATTGGATGTGTCAAACTTTTTTAACAAATAAAAAACTGAAAAGTGGGGCGTGCAATATTATTTGGCCCCTTTACTTTCAGTGCAGCAAACTCACTCCAGAAGTTCAGTGAGGATCTCTGAATGATCCAATGTTGTCCCAAATGACTGATGATGATAAATAGAATCCACCTGTGTGTAATCAAGTCTCCGTATAAATGCACCTGCTCTGTGATAGTCTCAGGGTTCTGTTCCAAGTGCAGAGAGCATCATGAAGACCAAGGAACACACCAGGCAGGTCCGAGATACTGTTGTGGAGAAGTTTAAAGCTGGATTTGGATACAAAAAGATTTCCCAAGCTCTAAACATCTCAAGGAGCACTGTACAAGCAATCATATTGAAATGGAAGGAGTATCAGACCACTGCAAATCTACCAAGACCCGGCCGTCCCTCTAAACTTCCATCTCAAACAAGGAGAAGACTGATCAGAGATGCAGCCAAGAGGCCCATGATCACTCTGGATGAACTGCAGAGATCTACAGCTGAGGTGGGAGAGTCTGTCCATAGGACAACAATCAGTCGTACACTGCACAAATCTGGCCTTCATGGAAGAGTGGCAAGAAGAAAGCCATTTCGCAAAGATATTCATAAAAAGTCTCTTTTAAAGTTTGCCACAAGCCACCTGGGAGACACACCAAACATGTGGAAGAAGGTGCTCTGGTCAGATGAAACCAAAATTGAACTGTTTGGCCACAATGCAAAACGATATGTTTGGCGTAAAAGCAACACAGCTCATCACCCTGAACACACCATCCCCACTGTCAAACATGGTGGTGGCAGCATCATGGTTTGGTCCTGCTTTTCGTCAGCAGGGACAGGGAAGATGGTCAAAATTGATGGGAAGATGGATGGGGCCAAATACAGGACCATTCTGGAAGAAAACCTGTTGGAGTCTGCAAGAGACCTGAGACTGGGATGGAGATTTATCTTCCAACAAGACAATGATCCAAAACATAAAGCCAAATCTACAATGGAATGGTTCACAAATAAACGTATCCAGGTGTTGGAATGGCCAAGTCAAAGTCCAGACCTGAATCCAATCGAGAATCTGTGGAAAGAGCTGAAGACTGCTGTTCACAAACGCTCTCCATCCAACCTCACTGAGCTCCAGCTGTTTCGCAAGGAAGAATGGGCAAGAATTTCAGTCTCTCGATGTGCAAAACTGATAGAGACATACCCCAAGAGACTTGCAGCTGTAATTGCAGCAAAAGGTGGCGCTACAAAGGATTAACGCAAGGGGGCCGAATAATATTGCACGCCCTATTTTTCAGTTTTTTATTTGTTAAAAAAGTTTGACACATCCAATAATTTTCATTCCACTTCACGATTGTGTCCCACTTGTTGTTGATTCTTCACAAAAAATTAAAATTTTATATCTTTATGTTTGAAGCCTGAAATGTGGCAAAAGGTTGAAAAGTTCAAGGGGGCCGAATACTTTCGCAGGGCGCTGTATGCATTGAAAGACATATCCATATGTGTTCTTTACTCTTGATAGATCTGCAACACAATATATAGATTTATCTGTCTATCTGTCCATCCGTCTGGGCGTCTCTGCATGAGGTTTTACCTTTCTGGTCTATAGACTCCAGAACCACAAGGAGTTGAAATTTGGCGTATGTGTTCTTAACTCTTCAAAGATGTGCAACACAATATTCATCTGTCTGTCCATCAGAGCAAAATAGTTTTGCAGAAGGAAATATGTCTGATAAAGACCACAAGAAAGAGAACTTTGTTGCAGAGCGAGCAGCAAAAAAAAGAAGAGAGGAGGAAAGAAATCCCTCAGACAGGTCCAGACCCCCAACAGAGCCCACGGTTGCAGTCCTTTCAGAGAGGCAAAGAACATCCAGGTAGCCCATACAGTAGTGAAAGTAATGCTTCAGTCATGACTGATGTCGGTTCTTCAGCATTAGTTAATGTTAAAGTGTTATTGGTCATCATAGTTGTTACTTCTGCAGACTGATTACCTATAGACTATATTCAGACATTTAAATAATATATTCAGCCCACTAAATCATGTTAAATTATTTCATTGAAACTGAAAACCATACCTCAAACATGAACTATGAAAAAATGTCTAAATATAATAATCGTTTGTGCTGACTGTAAAGTCTATTTGATTTATTTAGCACATTTAAACAACAGACATTGCCCCAAAGTGCTTTAAAGAGAAGCACATTTACATCTCTTCAAAAAACTCAGTTTCAAAATAAGGTAAGGTATGTTTAATGTGTTTAATTATTGTGGAAAGTAAAAATCAGTGATTTGGTGGTCAATGAGATGTTCAGATTTTTAGATTTGGCAAACTGATGACCATTTATTTCATAAATCTCGACGGAATGCCCTCTTCTAAATAAGCAACCTTTATAAATTAAAAGTATTGGTATCAGTATTGATATCAACAGTACTGGCCCTGTATTTACTTGCAATCAGATCAATACCAAAATTTGCAATATTGCACACCACTACTTTTTTGGAGAGGAAAAAAAGTCCTTCCTGTATTGAAATTACACACCCTCTTCTTCTTTCATCTGCTCCCTTTAGGGCTTGGCACAGCGGATCACCTCCATCCTTCTCAACCTCTCTAGCATCTCTATCATCCTACGTCTGTCACACCAACCATCTCTATCTACATGTCCTCCTTTGCTATCCTCCATGAATCTTGTTTGAAGTCTTCATCTTTTCCTCTTGGCAAGCAGCTCTATATTCAACATCCTGTGTGCAGTGTATTCACTATCCCTTCTCTGCACATGTCTAAACCGTCTCGGCCTTGCTTCTCTAACTTTGTCTCTAAAATCCTCTGATATATTCAATTCTAATCTTGCCCATCCTGGTTACTCACAATGAAAATAATTGCAACTCCTTCTGATCTTCGCTATACTTCTCCATCAGCATTGTCAAGGCAAGCATTGCATCTTTGGTGCTCTTTCTCAGCATGAAGCCATACTGCTGCTTACTGATTGTCACCTCTCTTCTTAACCCAGCTTCAAAAATTCTTTCCCATAGGTTCATGGTATGGCTTATCAAGTTTATCCCTCTGTAGTTACTGCAGCATCATGAACATCACCCTTGTTCTTGAAAATACCTTGTGCCTCCACCCACTTTGTCATTGACTCCCCTCATCTGTAGTCTGTCTTTGCCTTTCACCTCTGTCTGCGGTCTGCCAGTCAGTCACCCCTGACTTTCCTTTTCTGTCTCTCAACAGTCATCCAAGCTATACTGCAGCTCAGCCAGTGGAAGAACGCTGGGCGCCATGCCAGCTAGCCAGGGCGCCAGTTGGACAGTCCATCAGTAGCATTAAAGACATGTTATCCATCCGAGTGTATCCGTCTGGCTTAGAGCCCTTATCCCCCTGTCTGAATGCCCCCTAGCCCCATGCCTCCTCTGTAGTCACTGAGGGGCCCTGTGTAAAGTGAAAAGTACCCTTCTTGCTTTATCAGCATGGTACACAGGCATTCAGCCTACTGCTTTAGGTCTCTTAAAACATGTACACAAATAAATGAGGAGGGTGCTGGAAATAACTACTTTCTCATCTCCAGCCAAGCTGCCCTGCTGGTCAGGTCATTGTCTTTAAAGGGAAAGGGGAACAGAGAAAGCAAGCCACTGCTGACCTCCACTCATTGCTTTCTTAAAGATTACAAAGTCAGCAAAGTTAATTTAGCTGCCTTGAAATATAAAATAGATGAGTGGTTCTGCACGGGCTTAAAAGGACTGTTTGTTTCCCGTTATACTTAGCCCAATAATGGACTTAGCAGTATTTTTAGCTGTGATGGGAAAAAAAATCTTTTGATCCTGAATATACAGGATTCATACTGTGTCTTGTCCTCATTCTATCTGCTTTTATATGTTTAATGGTCACTGCTTTATGGAGCTAATGTTATTACTACTGTCACTTCAAGGGGGTAGCTCGGAAGCAAGTTTAGTAATGTTAGGTGCATGATATTCAAACTAGGTGTCCAACAGGACTTTGCAAGAATGAACTGTGTGTTGTGTACAGGTAAAATAATAAAATGAACAAAGGTAGTTTGTGTTCATAGCAAAATTGTTTCAGTCAGTAAAAGTCCAGACAAGTTTCATAGAAAGAAGCAAATGGAAGAACATGGAAGATGGACATAATTGTCACAGCAGTGTGCAGAATTTTACCCAAAAGATTTCTTTATACAACATAGGTAAGACACATGTGTGTAGTTATTCCAAGACTCCAAGACAGGCAAGCATCATTTCAATAATATCCAGAAAACCTTTGACAATAGACTCAGGAGAATGGCTTGCTGTAAAAAATAGTTCTGAATGCAGACCAGTCACTTAGCAATGTCTTTGTAGGTTCTCAGTCATCCAGATCATAGTAGTCTCTGGAGCTTGAAAAAAGGGCGACTGGATGTCTTTTCGTTTCTTGAAGGCGTTTCACCTCTCATCCAAAAGGCTTCTTCAGTTCTCAAACCAAAAGGTGACGAGACCCAGGTATTTAAACCCCAGTGGGCGTAGTCCCCTGGAGGTGATTGTGACCCACTAATCACATGCATCAAGGTGTGAAAGAAGGTGTGGGTCATTACAATCAGATTGTAATGATTCAGATTGCAATCATTCATAGTATTGCAACAAAGGAAATCTAGTGCAACCCAAAAGGCCCTAATAAAACATGTCTGTAAAAGGCATATCTGAAACCACTGATTGGACTCACAATTGTCAGCAATATTGATTTTTACTTTCCTAATGTAATTGTTTCTTCATGAAGGCTTTATCTTTGTGAATGTTCAACAAAACCAGTAGAAAGATTAATTTTCATGACATCTTAGTTTGAAGTAGCCTGCATTTCTAGACAAGAAATGTGTCTCAGCCATCAAGGGAAACAGTAATGTATGGATGCATTTGCATGCAAAGAGAGTGCTGTCCCAAAGAACTCGTATTACTTTGGCCATTGACAGATTATAGGAGTTGCCCATACTTTGCATGTAAGATGCTGAATTGTCTGCAAACACCTTCACCTTCGAAGTAAAAGTTGCACCTTTTGAAACGTGTTGGTTGGTGTAAAGCACTATTTTATCTCATCTATTTTATCTAACTTATACTTTGAAGGCAAACCATCTCCGTTTCTGGTTTGCGTCACACTCTTCACAATATTACAACTGTTTGACAAGTAGTTGGCAAGTGTTTGCAGACCAGTTGTTTTCTTCCAAAGCTATGGGCGACCACTGCAAGCCACTAGCAACTGAAGTAATTGAAAGTATGTTTTCAGTGCAGAACCATATACCTTTTTGTGACCAACTTTACCACTCACCAAGCAGTTTGGGAATACATGTTTTTCACTAGCAACCAATAGTTACCAGTGGGTCACTGGCCAGTCTCTAGTCCTGTGTGCCTGAGGCCTTAATTCTTTATTACTTTCACCCAGTTTTTACATTTGTTAATAAAAGCTCCTCTTCTTACCATATTTTTTTGACCTCTCCATAATAAATTTGAAATACATTCTTTATAATACACTTGACTATATGGCCCACAACAGTTGCTGAAAGAAGAGCAGAGTCTGTTTGCTACTTTCTCTAGTGTCATTATGGGTGGGAGCTGAATGAACTCTGATTAAAAGGTGACTTCAAGTCTTTTGAACCTGTTGAGAATTGATCAAAGCATTGGTGAGCTAACTGAATGGTGTGCTACAGCTCTGTACAGTGGCTGAAGGTCATACTTCCAAAACAGATGAAAGGAGTTTTAATCAAATGATCTTCTTTTCCATTCTTAGTCACCCAAAATCCCTTTCTACTTCTTATGGTTTTCTTTCAAATTTAATTTTTTTCTTTCCATATGCATATGATTTACAGTTAGTTTCTTCATATTAACATGATTTGGGCTCTCAAAGATAGCAGCAGGTCAAAAGGATGGTTTTGTGTGGTGTTTCCTTTTGTGCTCAACTTTGGCCATTGTTTCTGTTCACAGGAGTGATTTTGGAAGAACATGGTCCTCAAAGGCTGAGGGTCTGTGAGAGTATACACAAAAGGTCAGGAACTTACACTCCTATATTGAATGACTGCGAATCTGTTTGGCTTTTTACCTCAATCTCATTTCCTTTTGCTGTGACACTTGCGGTTGAGCTGTTCCTGACAGCTTGCACATGATCCACTGACATGTAGGTGTTCAATGTTTGAAGTACAGTATTCAGAGTTTTTAAATACTGGTTTATACAAATATGAAAGTCAATGTTTTTTCTTGCTTCAGCTGAACTGTCTTTTCAATTCTTTCCAGTCATACAATAGTGTGTACAGAGTTGAATCTGTCTTTTTCTTCCCCTTCAACTGATTCTTCATGAAGAACATATACACAAAAGGACAAATTTTTAGCATAAATAGTTGGATGGCCTATCAAGGATATATCTCAACCAGTCAAACTAGCAGACAACTACCAACACCTACCAACACTTTAAAAAAAAAAAAAAAAGTGGGGAAAACAGCACAGTTTGTGATTTCCTAACATGTAGGCAGAGCAAGTAATAACAGAGTGCAATGAAAAGGGAAAGCAGTAGCCACTGGCAAGCCTGTATCTGTTATTATTTCACTTTACCAAATTTACCTTGTAAAATATCCTTTTAAATGTGAAATTCTTCCGCAGAGTCCACATTTTCAATCAAAGCAACTTTAAACTGGAACTCATTCAGCTAGTATTACTTTATGGATTTGCAAATTACGGCTACAAGAAGGGTCCATGAGGGATAGAACTGTTCCTTTCCATCAGTAGATCAAAATGCTCGGGGGAGATTGTTTTACCCCTCAGAAAGTCCCTGTTTGAGTACCAGTTTTTGTACCAGTCTGAAGGTAAACGAACTGATAGAACAATACTGCATTAAAGATCTTTAAGTTTGTTAGAATAGAGTGGCTGTATTTGTCATTATGCGGCATGTACAATGAGATTGGAGTTTCCTAGCATTGTGAAACTACTGCTGTTATTGAAACACATTGTTTTGTATTTGTTCATTTTGTTTTCACACAAGAACAGTGTGCCACAGTGCAAACTAGCCTGTCCGGGACTTGGAGATAGCAATATATATATATATATATATATATATATATATATATATATATATATATATATATATATATATATATATGAAGATTTACCTTTAAAGTGGACAAGAAACACTATTAAGGCTAATTTACACCACAGAGTCCTACTGTAAAATGCTATCACAGATTTAACAGTCTGTGAAGCTGGATTTAAAAGAATAAGTGTTTAAAATGAAAGTTTCTAGAGCAGGGGTCACCAGCCTTTTTGACACTCAGAGCTACTTCAGTGGTACCGAGTAATACGAGGAGCTACTTTTTGATACAAAACTTACAGAATAACAAGTTAAACAATTCACCTTAATTAATGACAATATTAATAATAAAAACATATCTGAAGAGACTGATCATGTTAGTGTTATTCATTCCTCACACTAAATATTAATGATAAATGACAAAAAATATCTCTGAAATGCAAGAGCATTTATTTCTGTTAATCAATTTTAGCATTTGCAAGTCAGTTATCACATCTGATAATTCTGTAAATATTTCTTGACTGTTTTGTATGAACACATTAAGCATTTTAAGCATTTATATTTTGTACAAATGCCTCCAACAATTTTTAGGAAATCATTAACTATCACATCAAACCTTTCTAAAATTTTGAAATCATGAACTCTGTCCCATATTTCTACAAATGATCAGTTATGTCATTAATCACCACATTTGTACTAATCACCAAATCAGTACCATTTTAAGAAATTATTACATCTCTTACAGTTTTTGGACAAATTATTTTTCACATTTTTGCACAATATTTAACACCATTACAGTGTCTCACTGAAAGCATCTTTGTAAATGTCTTTTAGTAGGAAGCCTGGCATTGCATGCTGTTCACTAGTGTACTGTAAGCTGGAGTATAATTTGACACTGCAACTCTGAGTGACTCTTGTAGATGTGCATCAGTATGGCGTGTTCTGTGTTTGTTCTTGATGAAGTTCATCTCAGAAAAAGCTGATTCACAGAGATAGGTTGAACCAAAAAGGCAGGCAACTTTCATAGCCGCTTTCATAGCACAAGGCACCAAAAGTTTGGTGCACCCTGATGGGCTTTGAGGTGGAGGTCATTTTGCAATGTTAGGATTTCAATCTCTAGCTGTCCAGCATCCAAGTTGAACGTTGCATTTAGCTGCTCAGCAATGCGTGTCATGTCCATTTGCATGAAAGGATTTGAAATGGAGACACATGGCTCAAGCTGATCAAAGTCCCAAAACCTGTTCTCAAACTCTTGCCCAAGTCTGTTTATGACTTCCAAGTACCTTTCTGCAGCTTTGTCAAAAGCCCCAGATGCACAAGCATTGTCATTCATCACTGACTGCACAAAGGGAAAGTGCAGGACTTTTTTTCTCTGTAAATGCACAGAGAAAATGTTCATCTTAGCTTTAAATGCTTTTACAGCACTTATCATGTCAGCAACAGTCTTACCTTTACCTTGCAGCTCACAGTTCAAATGGATAAGCTTCCCATTGATATCAGTTAAAAATGCAAGGTTGAGTATCCACTCAGTGTCCTGGAGCAGGGAGATGTCTTCCCCCTTGGTTTCCATGAACTCTTTGATTTCACACAAAAGTGACAAAAAAACGCTGCAAAACTCATCCCCTGCTGAGCCATCATATTTCTGTGTGTAGTAGCAGGTCACCATATTCAGCTGAAAGTTCCTTCAATAGCACCTTGAATATCCTGTGTTGTTTGGCTTTGGAGCAGGTACTATTTATGATCTTCATGACAGGGGTCATCACATGATCAAAGCCAGTCACTTATGCACATATCGCCTGCTGATGGATGATGCAGTGATAATGTAGAAATCAGGACCATTCTTCTCGTCTTTGAAGAGAGTGTTTGCAATCGTCATCATTGCTCCTTTCAACACCTCCCCATCGGAATAGGCTTTCTTGTTCTTTATCAAAAAATGTGCAGCTCGGAATGAAGCTTCAGTTGCTTTTTGTGACTTTTTCACTGGCCTTGTGAAAAAAGACTGCTGTTTGCTCAAAGCTGCCTGTAACTCACAGGCTTTTTCTGCCTATAGCACGCTGCCAGGTGGGTAGTTAGCATGGAAGCTTGCATGACATGTAGTGAAGTGTCTCCACATTGGGCCGTCGCCCCACAAATAAGGCATACGCACTTTTCCTTCACTATCGTGAAAAAGAACTCTTCCTCCCAGTCACAGTGAAAATGATAAACTTTCTTTCGCTTTCCTGCCATATTTTTCTTTGGGGTAAAAACCGCACCTAGCTCCCCATCGTAGCTACGCCACCTCTGCTACCTCTCTCTTACCTCTGCTAATTGAAAGATGTCAGCATGTATTATGCACAATATTGAACTCTGACCCCTGACAAGGTCCGTGTTCATTTATACATTTTTTAATTAGATTTTTATATTCAATATTGTCATTTTCAAATCTACATTAATGCAAAGGTTATTTATTCAAAAACAACAACCACAAAATTAATTAAAATTTTTAAATGACTAAGTGCTATTTCTAGAACATGTCTTGCGGGCGACACACGTGGTCCATGCGTGTTGGCTACCTCTGTTCTAGAGCATGTGTAGCGCAATCTTGAGCGAGTACAGAATGTGACATCAGTGGGTTGGTTGGTTTGTTGCTGCTAATAGACTTGCATTAGTTTATGTTAGCTAATTAGTGACAGAAGTGATAACTCAGTCGAAGACAAGGAAACTAAGACTAAAAAGCAGCCTAAGTGGTCTCTTCTGTACTGGCCCTTGCCCCAGCAATGACTTTTATGTAAGAAACTAAGGATATACTATCCACTTTCACTCACTGCCTTTTAAGCAAGTAGTTCTGTTGGCTAGCTTCACTGAAATGGGAAAATACATCTGTTGAACTAAAAGCCCACCCCTCATGGGGAGCAATAAGAAGCCAGCATTTGTCCCATTTAAAACATTAAAACATTAAACTATCTATACAGATATCAGGAGGAAGCAAGAATTAGAGAACTGGGAAGGAAGATGGGCAGGTGGAGGAATGAAAAAATATTATTGCAGCTTCATCTTAAACGTGCTTAGGGACAGTACAGTTGTTGAACTTCTTATCTAAAAAATAGGTTTCTGCAAAATGGTTAAATGTAAGATGATTATTTGCTGTTTTGGATAGTTGTTTCTAAGCCATTTCTTTTGAATTGCTTAGAAAAATAACAATAAAAAGTTTTGTTTTGTTTACATGCATGCAAGCAAAGCCTGCTCAAATATGAGTGAACACAGACACCAAGATCTTGTCCTTTACACTCATATACTGATATCAGTTCATAGAGACTAGTTCAATTCTAGATTGGTGAAGTAGTCTTTATTGTTTAAAGGGATGGACGTGATTTTCATATTATCCTTTAGGTTATAAAAAAAAAGATATTTTATGCAGCAATTTGTTGTGTAATATATATATATATATATATATATATATATATATATATATATATATATATATACTCCCTAAATTTAGCAGTAGCTGTTAAGATGTAATAGCTTACTTCTGCCAGAAAGTGGCAGTGATGCATTTGGGAGTTGTGTGTTGTCCACCTTTAAATAACAAAATAGGTGCTGATCATTGCACTACTAACTGCTTGACCAAGTTTAGATAATAAGCAGCCAACAAAAAGTCTTGGGTGGAACTTCTTTCTAGTGCAAACTGTGCCAGGTAAAGCTAGCATGTCACAAGTCTACCACAACTGTGTGACTCATAGTAGCAGTTTGGAGTGGGTGGTGATCTTCCTCACAGTGATACTGGAGGCCAAGGCGAGTAAGAGTAAGTTTCTATGATTTTTAGAGCCAGGTACAATAACTTCAGTTGTATCTTAATTTCAAAGCAGGAAATTAGAGGTCATCCAGGCCTTGGTGTCTTTAAGACATTACTTGAGTTTAACTAATTGGTGTGTGTTATCTAGCTCCATGGATAGATAAAGCTGGGTATTATCTATACCAATGAAAATGAATGCTATGTCTTCTATCAATACTTAAATAGAATTGGTCCTAGCACGGAACCCTGTGGAACTCCATACCTTTGTGTGTGAAGAAGCCTTCCCATTCTCATGAACAAATTGGATTCTATTAGATAAATTCAAAGATGATTCAAACCACTGTAGCACAGTATCTTTAATACCTATGGCATGCTCTAATCTCTGTAATAAAATATTATGGTTAACAGTATTGAACAATGCACTGATGTCTAGCAAGACAAACTAAGAGATGAGTCCACTGTCAGAGGCCATAAGAAGATCATTTTCTAACCTTCACTAATGTTGTTTCTGTACTGTGATAAAAACCTAACTGAAACTCTTAAAAATAAACCATTCCTCTGCAAATGATCAGTTAGCTGTTTTACAATTACTTTTTCAAGTATTTTTGAGATAAAAGGAAGGTTGGAGATTGGCTTATAATTAACTAAGATAGCTGGATCAAGTAACGGCTTTATAAGAAATGGTTTAATTACTGCCACCTTGACGGACCTGTGGTGTGTAGCCCATTAATAAAAATAGAGTGATCACATTTAAGACTGAAGTATAAATTAATGGTTGGACGTCTTTGAGCAGTCTTGTAGGAATGGGGTCTAATAGACATGTTGATGGTCGGAATGAAGTACTGTAAGAAGGCTGCTGCACAGAGTTGCAGCTGCAAGGTTGTGACAGCCAGTCATGATGGTGATCCCTGAACCAGACTGCGGACACCAGAGATGAAGAGAGCTGAAGGAGTCCTGTCGGGCATGGCGATCCTGTGTAAGGCAGCTAATGGTTACCAGCAGGCCAATCAGAATGCAGATCGGGTGGTGGCTGAAGCAAAACTTTGGTGTGGGAGGAGTTTGGTGAGGCCATGGAAACTGGTAAAGCAGTGCTCTAGTCATGTGGTGTATAGTGCAGGTAGGGTGCTGTGGACTTCAACTGAGGATATAGTCGGGTGATGAAAGGAATACTTCAAGGACCTTCATTACTTCAATACTTCAAGTACCTCCTTTGGCCTCCTTCAATAGGTCTGAGAGCATGGTCCTCAGCCAGAAAAGGGTGGAGTGTCCATTCCGGGTCAGGGACGAGTTGCTGCTCCAAGGAGTGGAGTTTAAGTATCTCTAGGTCTTGTTCACAAGTGAGGGACAGAGGAGGGGGAAGTTTTCAGATGGATTGGGGCTGCAGCTACAGTGATGCAAAAACTACACAGGTCTGTTGTAAACGTCGCAAGAGCTGAGCGTAAAAGCGATGCTGCTGATTTACCGGTCAATCTATGTTCCTACCCTCACCTATGGTCACCATCTTTGGGTAGTGATCATAGGTGGCGGAAATGAACTTCCTCCATAGGGTGGCTGGCCCACCAGGAGGAGGCCCCGGGGTCAAGATTGGCATACTGGAGAGATTATATCTCTCAGCTGGCCTGGCACTGCCTCGGTGATCCCCCAGATAAGCTAATGGTAAAAGAACTAGTTCTTTTCTGCTCTAGCTGAGCATTCAAAGCACTTTATACATCACATTTGCATCTACCTGTTCATACAAGCACTTCTTACTATTTAGCATTCACACATTCATACTCCAACGGTTGCATCAGAGAGCAACTTGGAGTTCAGTATCTTGCCCGAGGATATGTTAGCATGCAGACAGGAGCAGCCAGGAATCAAACCACCAACCTTCCAATTAGTAGATGACCTGCTCTACCTCCTTGAGCCACAGCCACCCCAAGCTGAAAGAGGGGACTGGGGAGCGGAGGTCTGGGTTTATCTGTTTAGCATTGTAAGGCAGCTTGGGCCAAATTCATTTCATCAAATCAAAACCCAGGTGAAAAGTCTTCTGAATATTTACAATGTTTGCAAATGGCTCTGAACAAAGTTATCAAAAGAAGTGGCATAGTTCCTAGTGACTCAGACCATCAACTGCTTAAGCAATTTTGCAGAGGCTATTAGAATAACTCCATCATTACAAACTTGCAACTTGAGCAAAAGAAAGGCAATCTGCCATTGTTCTCCAAATTACTTGTCATGCTTTATGTAGAAGAGGACTGACAAGCAGCTAAGTCCAGTCGAATGAAACAACATTTTGGCAGTTTCAAAAATAAACAACTCATTGTAAATGATGGAGCACAATGCAGTCAGTGGCCTACTGATGAGATGAACCCCACAACTGTTACTGAAAAGCCACCTTCAACCAACTCTAACACTCAAAAACTAGAAAAGCAGCTTGCTAAAAGAAAAAAAGAAAAAAAAAAGAAAAGAAAAGCAGGTTGCTAAGCTGCAAGTTCAAATGGCATTCCTAAAGGCTTCTTTGTGTAGCACCTCTAACCTGTCATCCACTAAAGTTGACAAAAAATCTAAACCCAAGACCAAGTACCCAAATAATCCAAGCTCCACCTACTCACCTGAAGCCAAACCTTTAAAGAAACCCCACCCAGGGTATTGTTTCATATGTGATGAGGATGGTCACAAATAGGGCTTTTCCATACAGAACGACTCAGCGCGGGTCGACTCACCTCACTGCAATTTGACAACATTTGCATTAGAATCAGGTTCACTTTGCAGGTACTTTTCCCGTACTCACTCACCCGAGGTTCTAGGCGATCCGGGGTGATCCGAAAACGTGAAGCAGATGACAGCATGCCACTGATTGGCCAGGGAGAGTCATCACTAGAGGAGTCATGAGAGTGACTCCTTTACCAGAATCAACCGTGCCATTTTTAAAATCCGACAGCAAAAACTGGAGGCACAAAGCACCGGTTGAATGCCTAGACTGATAGTTTGCAGCTGTAGTTTTGCAATATGAGAGCCATCACACAGCATGCATATTATAGCCCTATAGACCCTTTTACTGTTTGTAAACAATGATGACATAGGTAGCGATGCATGCGCATTTTAGAAACAGAAATATGGCAGAGTTCAATAGCATTTCAATCTATGAGAAGGGATTATCAATGAAAGATCGTGAAAACTACCTGCAAAAATTTATTTTGACCACCGGCAACCGACTCCCCGATTCCTGTGGTACGTTAGCAAGTGGCCCAATATCCATGGGCAGATATATACGTGCATTTGGTGGAGAAACCCAGTGTATACACCCTAGAGAAGTTGCGGCACATACAAGTCACTGGATGCTTACAATTATGTTGTTTGCGGGCATGTACCAAACACCAGATATTATGATACAGACTTGGAGTTTTGTTTCTTGAAGGTAGAAGTTCTTCCAAGTCAAAGACAAGGAAACAGGACCACTGTGTATGAGGCTCGGCCCATTGGAAACAAGTCAGAGAACTACGTCCTCACAGCGGATTGTACCTGCATGGCAGCGTGAGTACTTCGTCAAATTGCTTTTCTAGCTTGCTAAGAGTTTTCCGGCTGCGGATATTATTGATTTACAATGAAAAAAAATATATACTGTTCCATTCAAAAGTCTGGACACACTCAACCATTGATATGTGAGTCTGCTCATACTTTTGACTGGCGCTGCATATTGTAATCTATAGTGCGATTAAATATTAATTTAAAAATAAGGACTCTCTTAGTCCAGCGATGCCTCATCTGTAAATAGCCAGCCACACTACAGTTTAAAAGCCAAATAGCATACCAGCTGATGCTGTTTACTTTAAATACCTGACATCCCGGTATAACCAGAGTAGATAAATAACTTTACCTGATATAAAATGGGCACTTCAAACACGAGCATTTCTGATCATGTCCTCAGTCCTGATCGTGTCCTCAGTCCAATTTTTATCAATACATTTGATGGCTTGCAACCACAGATGCCTCCGTTTTCTCTCAAACAGCCATGATCCCATGGGATTCGGTACAACTTCAGTCTGCTTTTGGTATAGTAGAAATTCTGACAGCCAAACACGGATCAGCCAGACAAATTTGATGCTGATATTGCTTTTAAATCACGTTTACACGCTACGCAGTCTCCTTGTTCTTATTGATTTGAATGGAGTAGCAGTTCACAGAGAGGGGCTGAAGCAACTCAAGAATATCCAATCCCAAGTTCAGAACAAGCAACAAACAAACAAACAAAAGCACTGCTTCATTCCCACACTTCAGGACAAAAGCAGGTCCAATTACCAAAAGGCTTAGTAAATGCACAGCTAATGTCACAGTTGCAGGACTCTTGTATAGTTGTCTCCTGGACTCTGGGTCTCAGGTGACCACTGTGTCTTTATCCTTCTATCACACAAACCTGTCAGAACATTCCATTTACCCCATTACAGGTTTAGACTTTGATCTGGCAGAATCTTTGTGGAGTGCTATCTTGTAAATTTACCTAAGCAGTATCCTCAGAGGTTACCTGTCTGGGTTAGGAATGAGCCCAAGCATGACATAACGCTTCCCAACAATTGTATCATTGAAGAACTTAACACTCCTGAACATATTTATGACCACTTGCCTGTTCCAGTCAGTGAAGCAGATTCCATCCAGTGCTGTGCTGCCACTGCCCAACCTACCCAGTGTCCCACTGAATCCAATTTAACATTTGACTTTGGAGAGTCTCCTCTTCCAAAAGAATGGAAAAATAGAGTGACAAACAAGCTGAATGAGTATGCAGATGTTTTTACCCATTATGACTTAGATTTTGGACATGCAACCAAAGTCAAACATCACATAAACTTACTCGCCCAATTCAACCAAGTGACTACAAGTCTGTGAGTGACACCTGTAAACACTGCTAGATGCAGGAGTAATTTGTGAATTGGAATCACCATACTCCTCTCCAATAGTAGTGGTTTGCAAAAAGAATGGGGAAGTCCGTCTATGCATTGACTATCGCAAGCTCAGCACTTGACAATACGCCATGCATATGCACTTCCCAACCTTGAGGAGGCCTTTTCCATTCTCTCTGGCTCTAAATGGTTTTTGGTAATGGACCTTAAATTAGGCTATTACCAGATTGAGATGTGACAAGCCAAAAACCATCTTTTTTCTGTCTATTGGGGTTCTATGAGTTTAATCGCATGCCCCAGGGCATTACCAATGCCCCCAGTACCTTCCAACGCTTAACGGAGAAGTTATAGGAAACCCACACCTCAAGGAAGTGCTAGTCTTTTTAGACAACATCATAGTGTGTCCCAGCTCACTGAAAGAATATGAGTCCAGGCTTGTACGTGTCCTCCAACAGTTAAGAGAGAGTGGCTTGAAACTTTCTCTTTCCAAATGTCACTTCTTTCAGACCTCTGTAAGATATTTAGGCCATGTAGTTTCAAGAAAAGGTGACCAAACTGACCCAGATGCCAAGCCCAGCCCACGGTATCTGCGAATGGTGAGGCATTGTGGCCAGCCAGAAGCATCCATTCACAGGAGAACCCCTGAACTGAACATTATTAATTAGATTACAGAAAAGATGCACCCAAAAATACTACCTGGTAGCAACAGTTGCAACCAGAACTTTGAACATTAAACAAAAACTCATTCTTGGGGGAAACAGAGCTCTGTTTATTTTGGTTTTTATGTATTTTACTTCAAAATCACTGTACATTTGTCTTTGCTTTGATAAATGATGAGGTAATAAACCACTGCTTGTTCATCTGTTCAGTAATTTGTAGAGATTAATTAAGTTCAATTACTCATAGTACCAGACCTAGTAGATGTCTAGTGCTTGAGCTTTTGCTGGTCCACATTAAGGGAGCTACATATGTATAAGGTATGCTCATATTTATGACTGCCAGCAAAAATAAAAAATCTGCCAGCTTCAAAGCAAGCCCTGCAATGCTTCCAGCATGGCTCTGATTTTTTTTTTTTTTTTGCCTGCTCCCTAACCACACAGTTGTGCTTTCTGGATCTCTAGTGTGCCCAAACGAGGACTCTTCAACTTGAATTTCATTTTTGATGAAGTCACCCTCCTGGCCATATAAGGCCAGTAGTGTGGTTTGTGAGTGAAGGTGGTGTTGGCATGGACAAAGAAAATTAAACTTATACATTAGGCGTAAGTTCTGTCCTAGGTACTTGGTTGCAAGTTTATTCTTCACATCACTTCTGCTTTTCCATGCTGTCAAACTCAAAGCTGCTGTAGTCCACATGTGTCAGCTTCAATCGTTATTGTAGGGTCTTTACCCACAATACAAAGTGCCTTGAGGCGACTGTTTGTTGTGATTTGACGCTATATAAATAAAATTGAATTGAATTGAATTGAATTGTCAGACTGACCCGCGATATAGTTTTATACGGCCCGCAATATGATTTCATATGAAAGTTTAGAGGGACGGCCGGGTCTTGGTAGATTTGCAGTGGTCTGATACTCCTTCCATTTCAATATGATTGCTTGTACAGTGCTCCTTGAGATGTTTAGAGCTTGGGAAATCTTTTTGTATCCAAATCCGGCTTTAAACTTCTCCACAACAGTATCTCGGACCTGCCTGGTGTGTTCCTTGGTCTTCATGATGCTCTCTGCACTTGGAACAGAACCCTGAGACTATCACAGAGCAGGTGCATTTATACGGAGACTTGATTACACACAGGTGGATTCTATTTATCATCATCAGTCATTTGGGACAACATTGGATCATTCAGAGATCCTCACTGAACTTCTGGAGTCAGTTTGCTGCACTGAAAGTAAAGGGGCCGAATAATATTGCTCGCCCCACTTTTCAGTTTTTTATTTGTTAAAAAAGTTTGACACATCCAGTAAATTTCATTCCACTTCATCATTGTGTCCCACTTGTTGTTGATTCTTCACAAAAATTTAAAATTTTATATCTTTATGTTTGCAGCCTGAAATGTGGCAAAAGGTTGAAAAGTTCAAGGGGGCCGAATACTTTCACAAGGCACTGTATGTGCCAGGGCACATTGACACACATCACATTTCAAGTTTTTCATACCAGTCCTGCAGATGCCTAATTATGTCACAGTATAACTTTATTTCGCAAGTTAGTAGGGTTGTCACAATATTATAATATTAAGTTTGATACCAATACCAAGGAAAATATTCAATATTCAATACCACAGGGGAAAAAAACACAGTCACAGTGTCAATGTGGGACTTTAAGAGAAAAATAACACTTTTTAGACACAAGTGTGTCATACTGTTTAATTAATGCTTTTTATTAATGTTAAAGATGTCAGGACTGATCATGTTTTCTACCTGGCTCCCACATTAACATTATTATTTTATTATTATACCACAACCACTAGCTGCTACCTTAATGATCACAGACAGCAAATGTGGGTATCAGGTATTTGTTTATAGTTAAACAGCTAATGCTAATGTGTGCACTGGCGAGGTTAATATTTATGATAACTTTTTAATACTTCAGTGCTGTTGAAAATGGGAGTTTTAATGACCTCTAAATTCCTGTGAAAGTGTTGTGAATGTCATCTACTTCATCTGTTAGTAAGGTTAGGGGTAAATAGTAAAAAGACTGTTTCCTATGTAGCACTTTTCTACTCTACTTTGAGCACTCAGAGCATTTTATACACCATGTCTCATTCACAGGCTATATAACTGTCTGTCTTTAGTTTAACTCCCCAAAATTCTTTACAAAGACATCCAGTTTTTTTTTTTTTAGTTTTTTAATCTTCCTTTTGAACTAAGTCAAGCAGATGCATACCATGTTTGGCTGTTTGGTTTTTGTTTTGCTTATTTTTTTGGGGGGGGGGGCTTGGTAATCTTGAGAAACATGTAAAGTTTATTAGCAAATAAATAGTCATCTTTCATTTTCACTCTCTTTTCCTCTTTTGCTTAATCTACCAAATGACACTTTTTTTGGTATTTTGGCAGCCTCCCTGCACATCCTGTGGCCTTCTACACAGACATACAGGGAGGGCTCGCAAGGTTTTAGTGAAAGCCTTCCACTATATCATTACTTTATCACAATGTGATTAAAGCATTTCATCAATCAGTCATCCACCATGAGTGGTAAAACTGTGATTTAAAAACTTTGTGATGATGTCTTCACAAATGCCAACATTTAGGAAGTGGCATACCCTTAATATAAAAACTGAGGTTTAATTAGAGGGTGTATATAAACATAACTTTTGTGTCTGACATGTGAAGGCACTACAGAAGTACCCTATTTTTCATGGCCAACGGGGTCAGCTCCTCTGCTTTCAATATGAAATCTGAATGATAGAAACTTATCTTCCTCCCTAGCAGTATGACTTCAATAAACACTTTCCTGATGAGTTTATGGTCTCAGTTGTAAAGTTCAAGTCTTATCCTTTTGTTAGGTATGGTCCTTATTACAGACAAAACAATAATAATGCAAAGTATAATACAGAGTATGATAAGTCGCTAGCCAATGAGTGAGCAGTATACCTATTTCACTGTAAAATCCATACTTGACCCCTTTCCAAACACCAAACATTGGTGAAAACCATTCTCTTAAGGTTTAATGAAACTTTACTAACAAATGAGTGATGGCATGGTGGCATAGAGTGTATGGATTTTATTCAGTTAATCCTGATCGTTCCATAACTTTGGAAGATGTTTCCATTGCTATGCCTTTCTTGTCCAAAGTTGTTTTGGTTTTTTTGGAATCATCTATTTTAAAATGTATTAACTTGTAAACATTAATGAGCAACAACATTAGGATTATTCACAAATGATGCAAATAATGTTGAATTTTATTGTAACAAGACTGCAGGCTAATGTCTGGGATCTATGAACAACATGTTGGGTGTAGGAGAGATGGGCAGATGGCTTTGACAAGGACCAGATTTGTTAAGCCCAGTTGATTTGAAAAAAAAACTCCATGCTACTGGTTTTGTTTCTTTCAGTCCTGGTCTGAAGAGGGACAAATGCAAACTAGCAACAAGGTGACAGTTGGGACTGAAAGAATCTGATGTTTACCCACCTCCAGAGGTCTTGTTTGATTCCAGGTCTTTGCAAGTCAGAATTATTTTGGCAGCATGCCAAAGAGAGTGGTCAGTTTAAACAGAAATTAGGAAAATGGGGAAGAAGTGCTGATGGACAACTTCACCTTCATCTTTCAGTAGAAATATATCTTGAGGCCATGAAAATGGCTAGGAATCCACAAAGACATCTATGAACATACCAAAGAAACTCGGTCACAATTTTTCATACTAGAAAGAGTTCCTAAGCTTTCACTGTGGACATTTAGTTGGGTTACCCAATTAAAGGATTGCCTCATTTTCTGAAAAGCTTTTCTCCAGCTAGCTACAGTATGCAGTGGCCTTAAAAGAACGCCGACCTCTCCTTGCTGATGGTCAGACATTTCTTTGTGCTTCTTTTTGGGATAATGCCAGACTCCCTAGCTGTTGGCTGTCTGGAATTTTTGTCAGCATTCTTGTAGGCCAAATGTCACATTGTATTTTCTGATGAATGGCTGTGCTGCTGATTGTTGATTGATTTCTTCTATTTTCTACTTTCGGATGGATTCAAGATGCTACAAATATGAGATGCTGTTGTAAATCACCAGCAACTCATTTTGAAAATGGGCACTGTCTTTAATAGAGGGCCATAGAGCAACAGAGAGATCTCATCTTGAAGCATAATGTTGAAAAAAAGCAATTTTTTTTTTGTCATGCATTCATTTCATTACATTGCAGCAAAGCAGCACCCAGACAGTGCTTGCACCCGCCACACCAATGAAGAGAGGGGAGTGGCTGAGAAATCAACAGGCACAGTAACAAATACCAGGCAGCCAGGTTTTCAGCTCACAGAAGCCACCCTAAATGGGGGAACCTGGTAAATGAAAATGACGGAGTCAATGAGGAAGACAGAGAGAAGGGCATAAAGAGGACAGGTCATTCAGTTGTAATCCTGAATCCTGCAACAAAGGGAAGATTCACAAAGCAACTGAGTCAAATATTGATTTCTGTTGCCTTTCTGTAGCACTGATCAGCTTGTCCTACAAAGATTGGAGCCTAGTATACAACATTTGTAGTTTCAGAGCATTGAAGTGCTTTTGGTCTTGTGTGCAAAAGGCTCTAATTTCCAAAAGTAAATGTTTTTATTAACTGGAAATTGTCTCATGGTCCTGGGTCCTTTTGACTCAGTGTTTTTTGTTTATGATTTGTTTTGGTATTGCATTTATCTTTTCTGGCATTCTTTTGGTTGTGGGTTTTGGTTATGGTTTGTTTTCTAGTTCCTTGTGTTCTCCGGTGTTCAGCGTCTAGTCCACATCTTTATTCCCTTGTCTGACTTCCTGTTTTATTTTGATAGTCTCCTTCCCCTAATGTGTGATGTTCTGTTTTGCTTCCTATTGTCATTAGTGTTATTTGGTTCAGTTGTGTTCCCCACTGTTTCCACTCCCCTCATCAGCCCTCTTGTGTATTTAAGTCCTGTGTTTCCTCTGTTTGTTGTTACGTCCTCATCAGTATTCCCGTCAGTATTTGACTCCTGGTTTTGCAGTGTGCTTCCTGCTAGTGATGAGAAAATGAGCTTTTGTGAAGCACTAAACCACGTGAACCAGTTGTTTCGAAAATAGCTTCATTACTCAATTATAGCGCCCTCTTCTGGAAAAGTGTAATGCTTTCAATTACACACTCATGCACAGGCTCACACACCTCAATAATCTGAAGCATCTTTGCATTGTTTGAGGCACCCACGTTATAACCAAATACCATGATATCAGGTTCTATTTACAAATAAAGATGGATGAATGTGTGTGTTGTGTTATTGAGCAGAGCGCTGGGAAAACATGGCATTAACTGGGCGTGCGTGTGTAACTGCCGCTTTTGCATTAATCTTGGCACGACAGCATCCGTCATCATGTTGAAAGGAATCAAGAGATTGCCAGCAAAGGTTGTCTTTAATCCATAACTCAGCAGTTACTGTTGGCCATAACAACGCTAAAACTGTGCAAGTATGAACCTGGCTGACTGTCTTGCTCTTGCTCCTTCACTCATAATCAGCAAATCACCTGAACCAGTCAGGTGATTGATTCTGAGAATGAAGCAGTTGCTGCTTCGGACGTCATATGTCACGTGATTTTTTTCGTCCTGAAGCAAGCTTCGAAGCAGTGGTTCTCTGGAGTTGTAAGCCCAGGGTTCGAAGGACGTATCGAATCTTCAGTTTCACACTCTCATCACTACTTCCTGCCCTGGATTATGTTTTGTCTGTTGTTCAGCACTCAGTAAATAAAGCTTTAACTTTAATTAAGCTTTCCACCTTGTGTATCCTGTGTTGGGGTCCTCTATCCTGCCTGCCACAGTGTTACATGACAAATTATGTTTGATTTCAGTGATTATTGCTGTAAAGCTCTAATTCTAAATGATGCCTAGATTTTATTGCTTTATTGATTTATATGCTGTTAAAGGGAAGATTTACAAGATGGAAATGAGACCTGCTAATGATGTATGGTTTAGTGGCACTGACAAAAAGACAGGTGGCTGAGCTGGAAGAGGTTAAGGTTTTTGTTGGGAGTGACCAAAATGGACAAGATTAGAAATGAGTATATCCAAGGGACAGTGTTAATGTCCACATCTTTTTGGAAACTATGGTGTTTATGATCCATTACATATGATAACTAACAACTGAAATTCAGCCTGACGCAACAGCACCTTAGCTCGGCGCAATACTGGGCGGCCACTAGCTAGAACCCTGGGTTGGTCTAACAGAGGAGGATGCTGGGGATAGGGTGAGATGGATGATCCACTGTGGCAACCCTTAAAGAGAGCTGGGGAAAGAAGAAGATTAGTGTTTATAAACATGACAGGTTTTCCCTAAATCAGGACTTCATGAAGTTTAAATAAGACTCAGATCAGAAAATCTCACAAACCAGTTAAAGACATTAGTGTATATATGCAGATTATATATCTCAGTATTAGTATATGCATAGTATAATAGTTGTAGTTGTAGTTTTTCTTTAATATATTAATCATTTTAATGACTGATATTTGTGAATATATGTCATTTTTTAAGTCTTACATTTAAGGGCATTGAACGTATAAATGCAGACGTACATTTAGTAACAGTATGCTCTATCTCAGGGTGATGAACTTATCACAGCCAATGTGATCTCAATTGGGCATAAAGAAGTACAAATATGTTTAAAAAAACATTCACATTACATTGAAAATCTGTCATTTTAAGTATTTCATTTCTGACTTGACCTACAAGAATGCTTGTTACTGTAGTCACTTTCAATGAAGTGAATAACTCCTTTTCTAGGAAAGAAATGGTAGACATAAATGAGTTTAAGAATGTCCACTTATTTCGGGAGAAGCTGTTGCTTAGTATTTGTATACATTGGCCCCACGTGGTAGACGCAGGCAATTTAGATACAGTATAGGGGTGGAAGTGCTGAGACTCTTATTTGCATGCAGGTGGCACAGAATCTGATGTTTCATTATTTTTGTGTGTGGCAATTTTTTTTAAGTAATTTGCTAATACAGACAAGCAGCTACTGTATAAACAATGAAAAAGCTTTTTTTTTTAATCCAGCTGATTAGCAACCATTCAAGATGTCTTTGTAGGTTCTCAGTCATCCAGGTCATAGTAGACTCTGGAACTTGAAAAAGGGCAACTGGACTTCTTTTTGTTTCTTGAAGATATTTCACCTCTCATCTGAAAGGCTTCTTCAGTTCTCAAACCAAAAGGTGGAGAGACCCAGGTATTAAAACCCCAGTGGAGGTGGTTGTTACCCACTATTGTTCATGTGCATAATCATATGGGTAAAACCAATTTGGGACCTCGCTCCATTGTATCAAGTGACCTTGATTGAGGTCACCCCATTCGCACTGGAACAAAGGTGTGAATGGGGTGGCTGTAGCTCAGGAGGCAGAGCAGGTCACCTACTAATTGGAAGGCTGACAGTTCGATTCCTGACTGCTCTGGGCTGCATGCCAAAGTATCCTTGGGCAAGATACTAAACTCCAAGTTGCTCTCTGATGCAAGCATTGGAGTATGATTGTGTGTGAATGTTAGAGATAAAAGCACTTAGCATAGTTACACATGGAAGTGCTTGTATGAATGGGTGAATTGTAAACGTGTTGTATAAGTGCTTTGAGTGCTCAGATAGGATAGAAAAGAGCTATATAAGAACTAGTCCATTTACCACTGGGGAGGGAGCTCAGGACAGCACTGTAAATGGGGGAAAGTCCTTTTTTCAATGATGGTTGTTCACAGTGGACATAGATGGCTTCTTTTTACTCCTCTTTCAAACCATCTGTCTTCCCGGTCCAAAATGTGAACATTGGTATCCTCAAAAGAGTGCCCTTTCTCCTTCAGATTCAGATGTACAGCTGCGTCTTGTCGAGGTGCCTCTCCTATGTTGTGCCATTCGTTTGTGAAGAGGCTGTTTGGTTTCTCCAATGTAGAGGTCCAAGCACCCTTCACTGCACTGGACAGCATATATTATGTTGCTTATCTTGTGTTTGGGGGGTTTGTCCTTGGGATGGACCAGTTTTTGCCTTAGTGTGACTTGGTTTGAAGTATGCTGGGATGTCATGCTTCTGGTAAACTTCAGTGTTGAGGCTTCCATCTTCCTCAATAACCACTGCACTGTCCATGAACAGTAACCTATTATCCCTGGTGTCCTCCCTGGTAAAACTTATGTATTTATCCACTTGGTTGATGTGGCGAGTGAAGGCTTCTACTTCTTGGGTTTTGATTTTGGCCCAAGTGTCATTCACATATCTGTACCAGTGGCTAGGTGCCATCCCTTTGAAAGAACCAAGAGCTTTACTTTCCACTTCCTCCATGTAAAGGTTGGCTACAATGGGTGACACCCCATGGCACATCCGTGCTTTTGTCTGTAGAAACCATCTTTTGTCTGTTGAAACCATAATTCTATTTGAAATATACAATGAGGCATGCAATGAGATCTAAAAGTGCACAAATCTCACAAATTGTACAAGAAACATTTTATCACTGACAACAGGCAACAGGCAACAGATCGATGTCTAGTGTTTCCCTGTGGTCTGCAGGTCCAGGGTAGGAGACTGGAGTGATGACTTAACAACAGACATAACTAAAGTTAATTCGCCGGTTAACTGCAAAGAGATAATCACAAACCGTAAAAACCTAGATACCTAACACATGTGTCATCCCTTTGAAAGAACCAAGAGCTTTACTTTCCACTTCCTCCATGTAAAGGTTGGCAACAATGGGTAACACTGGGGAGCTCTTGGTGCATCCATGGTTTTGTCTGTAGAAACCATTGTTGTATGTCAAATATGTTGTGGTAAGGCAGGTCTAACAGTGTGCAAATCTGATCTGGGGTAAAGCTGGTTCTGTTTTGTAAGGAGTCGTCTTCCTGTAATCATTTTCTGATGGTCTCCACTGGCTCAGTTGTGGGTATGCAAGTGAAAAGTGAACCCACATCAAAGGACACCATGGTTTCATCTGAATTCAATGCAAAACTATGGACCTTGTTGGTAAAATCTGTGGAATTTTCAATGTGATGGGGTGTGTTGCCTACAAGCGGAGATAAGATGGTGGCTAGGTGCTTGGAAATGTTAAAGGTGACCAACTTAGTAGTGCTGTTAATGGGTCTGAGTAGGACTTCTTCTTTGTGGATCTTTGGGAGTCCATAAATGTATGGAGTAGTTTCTCCAGGTTACAGATGGTAGTAAGTGGGGCAGTCATGGCTTTTTCCTTTTTGACTTGTTGTAGCAACAGATGACTTTTTTCTTGTAGTTGCTTGTGGGGTCTCATTTTAAGACCTCATAAGTATTGTCGTCACTGTGGAGTGTAATAATTTTGGTGTGGCAATCAGTTAAATTCAGAACAACAATGCACCTCCCCTAGTTGGCTGGTAGTATGGTGATATTTTGATCTTTACTCAGAGCTGTGATGGCCTTCTTTTCTTGAATAGTGAGGTTGGATGTAGGAATTCTTGCACTGTAGAGGGTAGCTGAAACTTTCATTCTGGTTTGCTCTGCTTCCGGTTGTGATAGTTTGTTTTTTCTTATTGCTGTTTCTATGGTCATGATGAGGTCCACTATGGGCAGCTATTGTGGGGATATGGCAAAATTTAGCCCTTTGGCGAGCACATTTTCTTCCAGTTTAGTGAGGACCCTGTCTGATAGGTTCTTCACCCACTTCTCTTGGTTGTCGTTGATTATGATGTCGCAGTCCGAGCCCATGTTGGGGGGTCCGCTCAGTCCAAGCCCACACCTGAGGGTTCCGCTCAGTCCAAGCCCACACCTGAGGGTTCCGCTCAGTCCAAGCCCACACCTGAGGGTTCCACTCAGTACAAGCCGCCCGGGACCGAGCCAGTGAGTCGTGCCAGGTCGCCCAAGGGTCTCCATCTTCACAGATGTCGCCTGAGGGGTCTGGTTGCCATTGTTGATGCCAGTTTCCTGCCATGCCGTCTGAGGGTCTTGGCCACCAGCACCAACTACCAGGCCATCTCAGTCCACGCTGCTGGCCCCATGGCCGGCCTCGTCTCATTGCTGTCGCTGGCCCAGCGATCAGTCTCCTGAACTGTCACATTGCTGCCACTGGCCTTGCGGACGGCCTCCAGAGTTCCTCCATCCATGTTGCTGGCCCACTGGCTGGCCTTCAGATTGTTTTCACCATTGCCACTAGCTGACTGGGCAACCTTCTGAACTGTGGGGTTTCCCTGGTAGGCCTCCCAAACTGATTTGTCTGCATCACTGGCACTGTGGCCAGGTAGACCACCTGAGCTGTGTTTGGACAGTCTGTGCCCTTTGGGGTTTTGTTTTTGCTTTGGTTGGGCCCTAAGGGTGAACTTGCTGCTTTGTATCAGTTCATATCACAGATAAAAGGATGCAAAGAGCGTACTTGTCATCTTGCTCGTAATCACTGTCTATGTATACCTTGTGCCGCACACAGATTCTGCAGTAGTTTTATTTGGACAGTTAAATATGTTCACAGCACAAGAAATAGAGTTTGCAAAAGGGGAGCGTGTTCTGCCACGTTTGTGCCCTTTAACTTCCATTTCCAGACGAGGACCCGCCCACTCTCATACATAAAGGATCAACTCGCAAGGCAACGGTGGAAACTCACCGGCACCAGCACTGGCACGAGCACCAGCACCTCAGTGGTGGAAACGTAGTACCCGTGTTTCCACTGTGTGCCTGCCTCCTCGTGTCAAGTCTGCATTTCTGTGTTCCTGTTTGTTCACTTCTTGTTTTATTTTCCTAGTATCCTGTTCCCTGTGTGTTGTGTTGAGTTTTGGTTCCTGTGTTGTGCCTGTCAGTTTAAGTTTTGTTAAAGTGCTGTTCCTCTGCATTTTGGAGTTCTGCATTTGGGTCCACTCTGCCTGCCACACTGCTCACACATGAGAGTATCCTCATAGAAATAAAGTTATCCTGCATATTACATACTCAAATTAAACCAGACAAGGCATCACAATACTGCTCTGTTATAATAATCTGATAATGTGAGTTTTGCAGGACTTTTTTTGCACCAGAAACTATTTGAAACACTTTGAAAGATATTTTATAGCCAATTAATGAATGAAGGGAAATAATTGTAGTAATTGAAGTATTGTTTTAGGAATTTTAAACAATTAAGGTAAAAATATTCAAACAGCTTTTGGTCCCACAGTGTTTGGAGTCATCTTGCTGCGGTGATACAACCTGACATTAATAAGTGTCAGTGCGGCAGTGAATCTGGGTGTCACTGACTACACGTCATTATGGATGTTATTCACAGTTGTTTCACTGGCTGACTCAAAAGTACTAGTAAGTCATAGCAATATGACTTCACATATCACTGTTTTTGATAGTGATGGTTGGAAAAAATAGAACAAATGCACTAAAGCTTTGAGAAACCGGTATGGCTGGTTGAAATTTCAAAGACTTCCCATTGTGGTGGGGGTGCCAATGAGGTGCTCAACAGGAGTAGAGTTAAAGGAGTTGTCCCTGTGACCTGCAGGGATCTAGCTCTGCACTGTTCACTTCAAATATGCTGTTATTCTACATTCAGGATCAGCTCCCAGACTTTGTCTCATTGGACAGTGGTGAAAATTATGCCGGGAATTTTATTGGTCATATGCAGCTGTGTCTGAGTGGCTCAGTTCTCAGGCAGATTTGTCCACATATCTGAGCTTTAAAACACACACACACACACACACACACACACACACACACACACACACACACACTTGCTCTATTAAGCCATTATGTTGTCATTCACCAAAAATGTCTTATTTTAATATGCATGTTTTGAAGGTTTCTTTTCTTTGTTTGTTTAGTTTATTTTTTTTTCTTCTTTATTAAATATCAAACCTTTATAATATCATCTTCTTCTGGTAGGCAGCACTAAGCACTATTAATATATTTATTAATAACACCATTAATACAACCTGTCTGGTTATATTAATATTTTGGGGGTTTTATGTTAAAATTATTTGTTTTAATAAAACATAAAGGAGTTTGCTTATTTTGAACCTTTCCACAGCTCTTCAATTTGTTTATGAGTTTGTTAATTCAGAGTAAAGGGACCATTTTTAGCTTTTTAGAATTTTGCCCTCTTCCCATTTCTGCAAGTTTCTTCTGTTTTACAGAATGTTGAGCTTTAAAATCAATGCCACTCAGCTCATTCAATTCATTCAATAATCAGGCCCCATTTTATCTTAAAGACCTCATAGTACCATATCACCACAATAGAGCACTTTGCTCTCAGACTGCTGGCTTACTTGTGGTTCCTAGGAACCTAGGAACACTGTCTAGTTTCCACTTTCTCTAAACCACAAGCTAATTTTCATCCATGAGCCAATGAGAATCCAGAATTCTTAGCAGCTATAATATTAGATATTTTGTGATATGCAGTGAAAGAAATGTCATCAGGTGAAATATTTGAATGCTCAGTGTTGCTGGGTTTTTTTTGTTTTTTTTTTTAAATTTTACTTTATGTTTTCCTTTGGATCCCGATGTAAAGGAGGTCAAGTTTAGAATGGAATGATCCAGTTCATGCTATGAAAACCTTGACCTCTGTATCAAACACAAACCAAACAGTGAGTCCAGTGTATCATAACTCCATGTGGAGTGTTGTGAAAATCCAGATTTTTTGCCTCCAAACCTTCTGAAGCCACACAGCTAACTACGCACATACACCATTCTGTTACATTTGATACTAACAATTAGCATTTATTTATTTTTATCATGCACTTGTAAATACTGCTTCAGAACGCGTTATCTGTGCTTCTTTCCGGCCTTATCTGCATAGCAGACTTTTATTTATTTATTTTGTTATTTTATTATTTATTTTACTCTTTTGCTTTCACTGAGCTTATCGGCAGGTGGCACCAAGTGAGCCATTACTGCAGTGCTGTCCAATCAGCTGCAGGCACATGCCCTCCACTTCCTGGTCTTTATTGACCAATGACATCTGACTGGCATAAGAGAAGTGCAAATGCCCTTTCCTCTCATCTCATTGTTCTGTTGTCCTTTTCTGAAATGGCTGACACATTTGTGTTTATTTGAATCTCACTGTTTTCTTTTTCTTTTTTAATTTGCCCACATTTCCTGAAGGAATAGCAGAGCCAATTAGATAACTCACCCTCAGGAGAATGAGATCATTATGGCAGGAATATAACACAGAAAATATACAAGAAAAAGATAAATAACTGCATTGAGACTGTGAAAATGAGTAAAGTAAGGCTATAAGCATTATGAAGATGTCTGTCAGACAATAGACAGTGGCGGTAATGGCACTCAGCTTTCAGCGGCATCACCAGCTGTGCCCGCGCTGAATGGGCAGGGATTCAGGCCAAGAAGGGTCAGATGAGGACACAAACAGAGGGGAGGGGGGTGGAGTGTGTTTGCAGGGCAGGCAGAAAGATGGAGACAGGGGGAAAATGACTGTGAGGAAGGGGGTGGGTGGAGAAGGAGGAGAAGAGAGAACGAGGGGGTTGCATATGAAAATATCAACCATCAAACTTGAGATTTTTACCGATTGTCTGATTAGCAAAGTAGCTGAGTTTTCTGTCAGTCCATTTATAAACTAATTCAAGAATTAATTTAGATTCCCCCCCCCCAAAGTACTTACCAGCTCTTGTCTACTTTTCCCAGGGAACAGCCTCAACAGCATGTCCATGCAGAGCGCTCTGTGGTTGGGAATGTCATAAGTGTACCTAGACACTGTGAACTGGAAGTGTTCATGATCCTGTTGACACCAGCCACAGAACCTGAAACAATTTCAACACAAAGAATATATGATCAGAAAGGTGAGCACTGATAAGCAATACTATAACATTAAGCTTGCCTACCTTCATTTCACCGCATTGCATTTTTATATCATGCAATGCAGTGAAATACAGGTACATGCAGATAGAACGCAGTGCTATATAACAATAATATGAAAGCGGCAGTATATAAATAAGAATCAAGTTCTGAAGTAGCTTGGAGATATTGACATAATCACTCCCCTGGTGAAAAAGAGTTATTTAAAAGCTTGCTTCTGGAGAGTGACGTGACTGTGGCTCTATATGTCTTTAATATCCTGCTGAGTTCTTAATCTTTCATCTTGATATGTCCAGTTACACCAGAGTTCTGCTCTCGCGGGTGATTATCTAAATGAACGCCTGAAGATGATGAAAAGCCTATTTCAGATACCTATTTCATGTTAGCAGTAGAAATCAGCAATTTATTTTTCACTGAGCAACGCGCAAGAACTTGGAATTATGCAAATAAGCAGGAAGCAAAGCTTAAATTTAACATCTTCAGACCTACCTGTCGGTCCTTTGGAGTTGTTCTTGGAGACTTCGCAGCCTGCTCTGGTACCTTTCTGAGAGGGAGTGGAAGGCTTCGATCAGGGAGTCCTTCAGCTCTGGATAAGGGCAGCCATAACTCAAAACCTTTTTTGGAACGTTCACCAAATTGTCTGAAGTACTAGTGAGATATTTCTGCAAAGGACAATATGACCATCCTTCAGGCTGCCTGTATAACTCTGAGATAGAATTTTTATATTCATGATATATACAGGATTAGGATAATCACATATTTTACTGCTATCTGAAATGAAAACAAGCAAATACAACTCCTGAGGAGTCACAAAGAGACCCTTTATCAGATAAGTGCTGTAAACAGATGTTTGGAGAAAACAGGGAGCAGCATTTCCTAATAGAAACATCTTGCTAACTGTTAAGCATAGTGGTGAAAATATTCTGCTTTGGGTCTGTGTGGCAACCGGTGGAACAGGAAACATACCTCTAAATATCAACATTTTGGATGCATGTTTCATGCAGTCAGTGACAAAAGCAAAACTGTAAAGAAGGTATTGAAGAACAGAACGATGATCCAAAACATGCCTCAAACGTACTTAAAAGATAAACAAAATATTTAGATAGCCCAAACATGGCATTCACTACATAGTGAAATGTAAATTTGCTCTGATGACACACTGTGCCAATCACTTCCTAAACTAAAGGATACGCTATTATGCAAAATGGAAATTTCTTTGCACCAGCAATAAAAAAACAAAAAAAACAAACAAACAAAACAAAAAACAAACCTCCAGACCAAGGCTCACAATCTCTTCCTCCAGGTCCTGAGCTTCTGCATGAAGTTTTGCAATAATGTCATCTTGCTGTGCTTTCACAAAGTTTATCTGGTGATTCAAGGATAAAAACATAAAAATGTATTAAATACAGACTTAGAAAACAAACATGTCAGTTTGACCTTACGCTGTCAAGGGAAAAGAAAATGGTAAAACAGGAAGTACACATCTCGCTCTGGCTACCTTGGAAGTCCTCTGACACTAACAACACTCTCTCATCAAATTTATGTATTTTATTTATAATAGCTAATTGCTTATAATCCAAGATGTATGATGTAAGCAGGTGGAAACTAAGAAAAATGCTTATTGCCTTATGAGGACTATAAAAAGTGCAAGCACTTAATTAAAAGGAGCAGTTTACACCTAAGGTAATGTTTCTGAACCATTTCAACAGCTGTAATTATTAACCAGGTTGTGAAAGGTTTTCAGAAGCAAAAATACAATAACGAATGTTTCTCCATCATCTTGATTGTGTTAATATGCCACTGAGAGTTGTTATATTGGTAGGCAATATCACTGTTTTAATAAAGAGAGAACAGCCAAACAATCAGGCATTTGAAAATAAATATCAGATTTATAGATCTACTCCCTGTTCTGAATACTGACAAGTGTTTTGTGAAACGAAGGTATTCACAGGACTCTAAGTACAAATACAAAAACTAAATACCCCCCATGATTCAATAGCTTGTAGGATTTGAAGTAAATTGAAGTAATCGTGTTCTGCATGACTCTGTCAGTCTCTGTCTGTAATTGTGGAGGAATTCTTGCCCAGTCTTCTTTACAGTGTTGCTTCAGTTCCTTTAGGTTTGCAGGCATTAGCCATGCCACAGAAGTGGGGTTACGGTCTGGACTTTGACTGCATGGGCTATTTCAACACTCTAGAATACTTTGGTATACAAAGGAGTTCATGGTCGACACAGTAACTGCAAGGTGCCCAGGTCCCATGGTTGCAAAATAAGCTCATCACCCATCCATCACAGTGCTTGACAGTTGGTATGAGGTGTTTGTGCTGATATGCTGTGTTTGGTTTTTGCTAAATGTGGTACTGTGCATTATGGCCAAACATCCCCACTTTGGTCTTGTCTGTCCAAAGAACATTGTTCCAGAAGTCTTGTGATTTGTTCAGATGCAACTTTGTAAACCTAAGCCATGCTGCCATGTTCTTTTTAGAAAGAAGAGGCTTTTCACTGTCAGCCTTCCCAAATAAGTCATAGTTGTTTAGTCTTTTTCTAATTGTACTGTCATGAACTTTAACATCTAAAATGCAAAGGCCTGTAGAGTCCACTCTTAGGAAGATTGTGGTATTGTGTTAATACACCTGAATGCTCCAGACCAGTAAAATGCCAAATCTTCTATTTTTATGGGGGTGGTCACATTTGCTCTTGAAAATTAATCAAGTGCATTTGATTAGTAGATTCCTATGGAAGCAGTAAGGGTGCACTGAGTTTTCACAGGACTACATAAAAAATATGAAAAACTTTCTTTTTCACATGACTAAATATTTTTTTATACATTTATCAACCAACACCAACATTTTTTAGTAGGCAGGAAACGACTTGAGAACTTTAACTGCTCAAATGTGCTACGCATGCGGATGGGCTTTTGCATGTTAAAAATGCAAACCTCTACATTAAATGTAAAAATATACAGTACATTATTGATATCAAGATTAAAGTATGAGTAGCAAAGGTCAAATAAAGCAAGAGATCTTAGTGTTCCAATGCACAAAATAAAACTACAGATACAATTAATAAGACTGTTTAACTGTCTGATGGCACTCATGCTTGTGTAAGGCATGAAAATAAGAAATGATGGAAAATGCCTGTTTGTTACAATACAACTGCATCTGTTACCCACATAATCAGCAGTGGGTACAACGGGTTTATAGATGGATGAATGTTTATGTGGACAATTATAGAGTTTATTTTACTGAAAAGCCTCCTCCGCAAATTGCTACCATATTGTGGTGGAAGGGTTTGTGTGTCCCAGTGATGTCGCTGCCTGTACATTGGCTTTTTCACCGGTGAACAAGAGGATCGCTTCCCTGTACCTTTGGGCCAGGGATTGGGTCCTGACTGTTGTTTGCGCTAATTTGCCAAATGACAGTTCAGTGTACCCAGCCTTCAAGTCAAGAAGGGGTGGGTTGCTCAAGGTTGCTCCATCTGGTGATTCCGTCATCCTACTGGGAAACTTCAACACTCATGTGGGCAATGACAGTGAGACCTGCAGGGGTGTGATTGGGAGAAACGCCCTGCCTGATCTGAACCTGAGTGGTGTTCTGCTATTGAACTTCTGTGCAAACCAGAGTTTGTTTATAATGAACAAAAAGACTTTTGGACAGTTTTGAAGCAATTCTGGCAAACTAGGTGACTCAGGAGAAGCTGACTTCAATTGCGGATATAGTTGGATGGTGGAAGGAATACTTTGAGGACCTTCTTAATCCCACTGACACACCTTCTGTAGGGAAATGGATGAGGGGATGACTCACCCATCACTGGGGGTGAGGCCACTGAGGTAGTTAAATAACTCCTCAGTGGCAGGGCCCCTGGGGTGGATGAGAGTCACCCTGAGTTCCTGAAGGCTCTCTATGTCGTAGGGCTGTCTTGGCTGACATGCCCCTGCAACGTTGTCTGGGGCAGTCCCACTGCATTGGCAGACTAGGGTGGTGGTCCCCATCTTTAAGAAGGGGGACTGGAGGGTGTGTTCCATCTATCAGGGATCATACTCCTCAGCCTCAGAAGAAGGTCTATGCCAGGGTGCTGGAAAGGAGAGGTCATCTGTTAGTCAAACCTCAGAGTCCCTGTACAACTGCAGCAAGTATTTGGTCCGCATTGCCAGCAAGAAGTCTGACTCTTTTCCTGTGGGTGCTGGACTCTGCCAGAGCTGCCCTTTGTCATCAATTCTGTTCATAATTTTATGAACAGAATTTCAAGTTGTAGCCAAGTGGTGGAAGGTTTCCACTGCAGGTATGAGAATTAGCACCTCTAAATCTGAGGCCATGGTCCTTGGCCGGAAAAGGGTGGTGTGCCCACTCTGGGTCAGTGACAAGTAGCTGCCCCAAGTGGAGTTTAAATATCTCGGGGTCTTGTTCACTAGTGAGGGGGGACTGGAGCAGGAGATTGACAAAAGGATTGGGGCTGTGGCTGCAGTGATGCGTAAGATGCACCAGTCTGTCATGGTAAAGAGGTAGCTGAGCATAAAAGCAAAACTGTCAATTTACATGTCAATCTAAATCCCTACCCTTACCAATGTCATGAGCTCTGGGTAGTGACCAAAAGAACGAGATCATAGATACAAGCGGTGGAAATGAGCTTCCTCCAATATGTGGCTGGCCTCTCCCTTAGGGATATTGTGAAAAGTGCAGCCATTCGCCTCCTGGGCAACTCCTGGGTGACTCCTGGGTAAGTTGTTCCAGGCATGTCCTATGGGTCCTATGCCCTGGGGTAGACCAAGGACTTGAGAGATTATATCTCCTGGCTGGCCTGCAAAGGGTTACACTGGAGGAGGTGGCTGGGGAGAGAGAAGTCTGGGCTAATCTGGTTAGGCTGCTGCCCCCTGGATAAGTGGAAGAAGATGGATGGATAGATGGATGGATGGATGGATGGATGGATGGATGGATGGACGGATGAGTACTTGTGGTCTAGTTTGTTTGAAAGAAAATCTCTTTTAATGGAATATGCATTTACGTCAGTAAAAGTTAAGGGCAAATAATTTAAGCTTTAACCTATCATTATTCAAATTATAATCATTATTAATGTTATTCAAACTATATCTGGAAATGCTAAAAGCAGTATTAACATTTTAAAAAGTCAGAAACAAGCATAGGCTCACCTACTGTGCGTTTTGATTTCTTTTTGTAAAGCAGCACCTAACTTCGTGTCTATTTTAGCATTTTTTTAAACTCACTTTCATTTAAAACACTCAAGGATGGAAGTGTAATTACACAGCACTCATTTTTTCTTTTTATTGCGAGGCAAAAAGAAGAAAAGTGGCGGAATAAGAATTAGGGAAAGAAAGACAGAAGATGTGAAAAATGACTAAAAACCAGAGGCATTCTGGCTGTGTGTGGCTCTGGGTGCATTTGAATGTGATTGTGTGTTTATCAGCAATCAGGTGGGTAAGGGCTATGGGCCAAACTGAGGAGAGGAGGGCATGGGAAAGAAAAAAAGAACTTGAGTGAGTTACACATGGCCGACAAAATGGCTGGCAGACAGTTCATTCCCAGTATGCTGTTTCTTTAAAGACCCCGGCTAACTCGTTAATCTCACCATTCATCTCTAGAGCTGGCAAAAAGCCTCACACAGGGACAGGAGTCGACAGGCAGAATTGATGCCTTAGGGTCTGCGGATATCTAACAAACAAGACATTCATGTACAGCGTATACTGCTGGGCACAAGGTGAGATCATTGTGTGAAAGTGAGAGATTTTAAACTTTTGTGGATGAAGGTGGAAGGGCTATTTTTGGTGTGGTACCCGCAAAGAGTTTGGGCAGATGAGATTCACATTTGAAGACTTGAAGTGCACAGACAGGACAAAATACCACCAGATGGTTTTCTTGGACAACCAAGAACATGCTGCAAAACACACTTTCCTTATTCTCAAAATGTTCACCTTCTATACCTTTCAGCTATTTTTTGAAAGGTGCAGAGAAAAAAAGGTGCATATATGATCTGTTGATCATTTTGAAATCTCACCGGTCTCCAGGCTTTCTTCAAATAAAGCTTTCCTAGGGCTGGTCTTTATCAGAGTTACTGTGTTTTTATCCCACATCTCACAGTACCTGTTGTATCACTTGTTCCCAGTTTGATGGATGTGCAGAGGGTTGCTGATGTTGTACTTCACCCAGTCTGAAGCACAGGTCATCCCTGAGCTGATAAACAGGCTCCACTGTGTTCATCCTGAATGTCTCCCTTTCCCTCTCAAGAAAGAGCTCTAAACCCCAAACCACCCAGATATGCACATTAGTAGCACATTTCTAAAACAGCAAGGTGATGGTGTTGTTGTTTACCATATTCTTGAAGAGAGAAGATGGCACTGTCCGTTATATTGTTTGGCCTGATTTGCTTCATAAAATCATGGATCTCATTCTCAGTCTTCTCCCTGTTGGAGAGAACAACAGTGTTGTATTAAGTGCAAACACATCAGTTAATTTAAATGACAATTCGGTGAACCAGTTTTTAACCTAAGGGTACATTATATCATTATGCAAAATAGCCCATTTCGGTCATTACAGACTGTATTTATTGACTTATTGATGCAAGCATCACTTTAATGTGGTGCCTGATAAACATTGGAGCTAATTTCAGCTTCCTAACTTTATGGAGTGCTCTGTAGCTTAATCTCAATTATAAAAAATACCTTACAATTTATTGATTTGATTTTGTATAACCTGTCTGGGTCTGACAAGATGTAGCTGCCAATTAAATGCCAATGAGTAGACATAAAGCAGCATGCACTTTGTATCTTACTGCTTTCCACCACTGCATATGACTATTCCACATTTAGGCATAAGCCGGTGACCACTTTTCCATCCATCTCACACATGCACTCTATTACAGCTCGACTAGTGGACTTTTTCCAAAAGTTTGACAAAAGCTGGGGGTAGGATGTCTTGCTGTTGTGAGCAGCATCATCCTGAAATGACCCATGGAGAGAGCCACAATAATTATTTGCTTCTTGCTAACATGGTTGACATGGTTGCAAAAAGAAGCATAACCATAGCGATATACTTTCCCGTTTGCCTGTATTTTGACAACGCAGTCATGTGAATCCCAAGGTACTTTAACTGGATATGTGTGTAGAGAGATGCAAGCAGTGGCACATCCTTATGACTAGGCTCATTACTGAGGGTAACGCTTGTGTACATCATTAACCTTGGGGTGCGCTCAGGCATAGTCATTATGCAGCCAAACAAGCTGCACCCCAGAGCTAGTGCTGCCCTTCTCACTTCACAAGACATGACACTGCTGGGGCCCCCAGTCCCACACTTCTGCCTCAACCCACAGAGGAACACTTTCCCTCCATTCAGTATCCCACTCTCTCTCTCTCTGAACAGTTATAACCACCCACCTCTATCTGTTAATTCAATGTCATGGAGTTAGAAAATCAGCTTAAATATATTCTCTTTGTTTTTCCCCCTGATGTACTTTTCAGTTTCATCTTTTTTTCTTTTTTTGTCCAGTTTCTTTTTTTTTCATGCAGGTTCCTAGCTGGGCATAATGGGGCTTAAGTGGAATGGTTGCATGGTGTAATAGCAGATTCAGAAAACTGCAGCAGATAATGACAGGGAGTAATAGGGGGCTCTTACTCAGCCTTTTGCAGCCTGAGGCACTCTGTGCTCCACGCCTGTCTGTGCTGGCATAATATGGAGCTCTCCTTGGTTGCCTTGGCTGCACAGCAAGTCTTGTGAACCTATAAGATGGTTCATAAGGCAGTTAAATGCAAAGCAGGAATAAACAGTTTTCCTGGAAGTACAATATGCATTTCGCTGGAGTGCTTGCTTTTAATGCACTTTAACCAGGAATATTTATTTTAGCCTACAATTAACTTCATCCGGTGAGATCTCTGTGCGCAGTACTTTAACGCATCAATTGTCTGGACCATTTTGCAAGAAGCCCAAGACAAAAAAAAAAAGTGTATACATAAATCATAATCTTGAAAGGAACATGAAATCATTTTTTTTCTTGCTTCTCTGCATATCAGCAGTCTTTTTTCTCAAAGGCATTTTCTTCAAATTTTATTAGCATGCTTGTGTATCTTAGTGACTCACAACCTCTGATAATTCAGCTGAAACAGTGTCACTGTTAGTGCAAAAACAAAATGAGCAAGAAAAAAATAATCAAGATAAAACATAAGCGATACACATGCGGCACATTATTAGGAGAAGACGGGGGAGGTAGCAGGCTTAATCTAATGTCATTTGGGGGTTTCTTCACTACCCTCCTTTGGAGTGCCTTTAGTGCAATGATTCATTGTCTTATCAGTGTTTTTATACACAGGTCAGTGGCTCAGATGATTGTACAAAATATAATCTCACAAAAACAATAAATGGTTGAAATTTTTTTTTCCAGATGAGCAGCAAATGAGAGGATTGGGGTGTACATTTAAATGCTTATGGGACTGTCTATGTGTTAAGAGGTGACTGCTGTTCTTGCAAACGACGTTTGAATATATTTCACTAATGTTCATTCTATAGTAAGTTGAATCTACAGTGCTGAGTTGGACATTAGTGCTGCACTGAAAGAAAAAGGCCAAATTGCTGTTATTCCATGCCTCTTCCAGGCAATGTATTATAGGTAATTTAAATTTGCACTGGCTGTCTAATAACTCATTTGGACTGCAAAAACTGTGCCTGGAGCAAAACTTACATCATCACCTCATTTGTAGTCTCACTCTGCCAAATAAAACTAATCCATTAATATCCATTCTTATTAGCATTGTATTAACCATTAAACTGGTTAGCTTCCCTATCACTTTTTTGGTAAAGGCATTTAAAACATTTTAGTGAACATTGTTTGCTTAAAATTAACCAGAGGAAAATCAAGTCTCTGTTTCTTCCATTTACAGTTTGCCTCACACTACATTGTACACTTTTATGCATTTCCTTACACTTCCTTACATTTCATTCTTAATCCATCACAGTCTTATTTTCGTGCCTTTCAAATATTTCTTGTCAGTCAAATTCTTAGATTGCTAATAATTTTTTTTTTTTTAAATTCAAAAGTCCGCCTGGATTACACGCCACCCCGTAAGGCCCACATGACATTAAAATTTCAAAAATCAATTCTTACAGCAAAGTACTGCGATGCTTCTTTGCAATTCAGAAGATCATAATACCATCAGAAAATCATCTCTGTACTTGACCTTGGACATACTGTGTAAATCCATATCTCGCCCTTCACAGTGTAAGGTTTTATAAATTTCTCACTTTTCAATGGACTTTTCCACAACAGGCTCCTTGACTTGTTGAAGAAGGAAGGCACAGATGTTACTAATAACATAAAAGATGCTTCTCTTCTGGTTTACTCTTTCTCTGCTTTCTGTGCAATCTGAATGTGCAGTAGTTCTTCGAGGTGCAACGAGAAAAAAAAAAAAAAAAGAAGGTAATTTTCAATTTGATGGCAGTAATATGTCTCAAAAAAGTTGGAACAGGGCATCCCCCTATACAAGTCCATACATGTATGGGAACAAAGCACCAGGACTCTTCTAGTACAAAGTCAGGCTGTTGTAATAGATTCGGCATGCATTTTAGCATTATTTTGCTGAAATATGCCAGAAACCTCCCTGAAAAAGACACTATCTGGATTTGAACATATGTTGCTCCTAAACCTAAACCTTTCCAGATGTGCAAACTGACAATTCCACAGGTACTCAATGCACCTTCATACCATCAGAGATGCAGGCTTTCGAACTGAGTGCTGATAACAAGCCAGATGGTCCTTCTCCTCTTTAGTCTGAAGGATGGAGGATGTTTTCTGAAAACTATTTCAAATTTTGATTTGTCTGACCACAGAGCAGTTTAACACTTTCCCTCAGTCCATTTTAAATGAGCTTTGGCCCAGAGAAGCTAGCAGGCTTTTCTGGCTCACCTTCACATATGGCTTCGTCTTTGCATGATAGAGCCTCAACCTGCTTTTTTTGTTTGTTTATTTTTAACAGGGACAATGTACATTAATAAACATTACTGCAAAGCCATAGGCTAATTTTCATCCATAATCCCTGAAATCTTAAAAACAACCTAAAACCAAAACAATTTGTGGTAAACTGGAAGTGTTCCTGAGCCCATGCAATGATTTCATGACAGAATCATGTCTGTTCTTATGAGGTGCCACCTGAGAGCCCAAAGACCACGGGCATCCAGTGGTGATCTTTGACCTTGTCCCTCACACACAGAGTGGATGATGAACTGTTCAAAGTCTTCACAATCGAATTCTAAAATTTTTCTACAATTTGTAGACACAATTTTTTGCAGATTGCTGATCCTCTACCCATCTTTACTTCTGAGAAACTCTGCCAAAATATAGGTTCATGAAATCAGCAAATTATTCCATTCTGTTTGTATTCAAATTTTACACAGTGCCACAACTTTTTTGGAAATGGGGTTGTACATTCAGTTTGCATGTGGACCAAGTTAATACAGCTGTGTGGGTAAATTTTAGTTTCCTTACATAAATAATGACTGAAGAAAATGTCACCTCTTTCAGTTTGAAGGTTTTAAACTTAATGAACCTGCTTTTTGGTCTTCCTCCTTTCCTCTTCCTTTGCTGTTAACCTCAACATCCTTTTTCCAATATATGCACTATCCCTCCTCTGCATGTGCCCAAACCATCTCAACCTTGCCTTCTACCCCTACCTGAGCTGCCCCTCTGATACAATCATTCCCTATCCTGCTCATCTTGGTCACTCCCAATAAAATCTTAGCATCTTCAACTCTGCCACCTCTGGATTAGCCTTCTGATTTTTTGTTTTTTTTATTAGAACCACCATCTCATGCCATACAACACAACTGGTCTAGAGCATGTATAATTTGTTATGTTTTTAATAAATTTTGAAATACAGATTATCTCTGAGATGTCCTACACAAGTAAAGGATCAATAACTTTGCAATCACACAATGAGGACACAACAGTGTGGCATGTCAGTTATGCATTTTCATATAATGAAGCCAGTGTGTTTCAGCAAAAACATAAGCATTAATATAGGTGAATCACCAGGGAAAATGTAGCAATATTATGCCCATTTGTTTTTCTACCTCAAAACAATATTGAAAAACATGTTTTCCCCCTCGTTTTTTTTCAATGCTCACATAGGCATATGTATCTGTATATTGTGTAGCACACTGCATGCAGTGTAGCATAACGCTACTAAGGGTTTAGTGTCTACTAGTCCATTTATAGAAAGCAAAAATGATCCCATGCTTGAGGCTAATCATGGTAATTTATTTACCCTCTATCACATCACCAATAGCAGATGCTCAAAAAGCCTGCTTTTTTCCAGGAGGGCCAATGTGAACATAGCCTCTCTTATCAAGGTGATCCAGAGAGCAGGGTTGGAAGAAGCCATGGGCAACTACGATGATGCTAGAAGGCTTCTGACAAAATTTACTAATTAAAACAACACAGGTCTAACAGTTTAATCTCCAGTGCCCCTAGCATTAACTTTCTGATCAGCTCAGAATCGTATGACTGTGAACTTCAAACAGTTTGGTGGGAAAACCACAGGAAGCCAAATGAATATTCACAGAAATGCCATTCTGTGTGGCAGTGATATTACTGCTCACTTTCATGTTGTTGGACAAACTACAAGAATTATGCAATGTCTGTTTTATGTGGAATGAAATCCTTTTACAGTGCGTGGCATATATGAAAGAGAGGAAAAAGGCATGCACACATACACAGAGACACACACACACACACACACACACACACACACAGAAACTGCACTTTTTACTACTACTAAAGACATGGTGTTTTGTCAGTTAACACCTTTCCTGTGATGTATAATGAGCGACTTTGTTGCACATACTCCTTTATTTGCTGTCGAATCAACCTGTTATTAAAGGTAACAGGAATTTATTTGGGGAAAACATTGCTTTTTTTGTAAGTACAAAGATGATAATGCTAACACAAAAGTTACCTTTTGTCCAATTAGCTCAGTCTCCTGGCGTTTGGCATCAACAATGGCCAGCAGTCTTTTATATTCAGCCGATTTGTACTTTGAGCTGCCAAGACCATTTTTCATTCGCACTGTCAGTTTTTCTGCATGGATGGAAACAGATGATATGGATGAATTAGGATCACTGGAATTCTTGAAAATCTCATCACTTTTAATGTTTGAAGTAAAGTCTTTATGCTGACTTCAGCAAAAAAAAAAAAAAAAAAAAAGGTTAGAGAGAGAAACAGCACCAGTTAGGCTCTAATGGACTGTATGCATTATAAAGAAGTGATTGCACAGGAGAAGCAGAGACAAACTGTGTCAGGCAAGTTTTTTCAGTACTTTAGCTTGACCCAAGGAAGCAGGTGGATAAACACAAGCTGTGCCTGTGACAAAAACATCAGACTTGAAAGGCACCTGGAGAATTAGACATGGGCAATTCAGGTCAAACCGGTTCAACAGATGCGTGGACAAATATTCCAGTCATTTTTCACTAACTTACCAACATCTTGTGCTTTAAAGCTTGTTATGAATGTTTGTAGATCCTTTCCACTCATCACTGTGGTGTTTTATTTTCACCCACTGCAGCACCTTCAAAATAAAGGGATGAATTATTAAACCGCAAACAGAATACACAGGACAAAATAAATAAATAAATAAAGTTGGTGTGACTTTGCCCAAAATGCTAGCTGACTTCAACAAGTTTTCGTGTATTGCACAGCTGCTGCAGCCGGCGTGTGTGATATACTGATGGAATTTCTCTGTGCCTTTGTTTCAGATTAAGCTCAGAAAAATTCTGGGCGCACTGGATTTCTGCCCGTTTAAATGCACGCTGAGTGAAAGGCTGGGGCATATCCCTATTACATACAGGCTTAAATATTTCTTTTTAGGACAGCAAAATTATTACTTTTCCCATATCAACATCAAATGGCAAGCCAAGGTTAGAATTCAAGGCACAGGTCATTCTGTGGAAATGCCCATTTTTCTGTCCCTGGCATTTACAGAAATATTATGCTTGAAAAACACTTTAGGGTTACAATTTATTTCTGTTAAAATAAAAGAATATGTTGTTTGAATAATTACCCCTTCAATTTGACAATACTTCTTTTTTTAATCAATTATATGGAAGACCAAGCATCACAGAAGTGCTCGTATGGTTGGTAAATATACATTTTTTTATCATTTAAAATGCAGTAATGTATATATAACTATCACATAAACAATTAACATGTCATAACAAAACAAAATGTAAAATTGCAGTTGTGTCACTGGAGTTATAAGAAAAGTTTATTATTTTGAAGCAAAACATCACAGTAACAGCATCACTTGACTTCTGAAACAGATTTCCTGAAGCTCTATAAAGAATAAGGACATGATGAGTCCAGTGTCTCTTTTCATTTATCAGGATTTTTCTCTTTTATCTCATAAGAACCTTTTAGTCAAAGTCACTGTTATGACCCACTTTACTGTTAGGAAATTGTAAAAAAAAAACAAAAAACAAAAAACAAAAACACCAGAGCCATTAGTTACTCAATGGCTCTTGGCAACACCAGTGATGCCAGTTAGTTCCAGTATAGAAAAACTTTATCAAAAACTGTTCACTGAGTTCTTTTGCATAAAATAATAATATTCTATGTAAATCTTAAATTTTGTTTAGCATTATTAAACCTCCCTTTGTCTGGTATGTCTAAATTGAGTACCACATGTCCCCAGATGTTTCACCGTGTCACTGGTGTTACAGAGTGGGTTTTTTCTGTCTCATCAAATAAAATATGTCATATTTGACAAGGTGATAATTTTACATCCATTGAAGTTTTTTACAGGTTAAGATATAAATAACTGTATTATCACTGATTTTTAATTGTTCTTCAAATGTGTTCATTGTTGTAGCAAATAAAGTTGTGCAAATATCATACAATCACATTTTTAACAAAACCAACTGATATATATACTTAATATATAATTTTAACTTATTATATTACTTGATTAAATAAGAAAATACTTGATTTTGTCATTGTCATATCTGCTACCCTGGTGTAGTTTAACGACAATACTGGGGCAGAACTTATGCACAACCCTACAAAAATCAAGTGACCTGAGGAGGTTCCACATAGAACCAAACTGGAACAAGAATCAGTGTGTTTTATCGAACCTCAAACTATAACTAAAATGAAGTACACACAACAAGCAGTCATTATTTGCTTTCTAAAATAAGCATTTATACTCGTTGAGCCACCTAGCTTACCTTGTGCTCTCCCTTCTGCACAATGTATGGGTTGGCAAAATAGGTAACCAAGGTAACTATCATCTTCTCGGTCATTGGTTAATTTAACAACGCATACTTCTTTGGGAACGCCTCCGTGCTCGCCTTGCAACCAATCAGGAGTACACATCGGTTTCCCACATTCCCGCTGACGTCATGCACGCTCGCATTGCTTGGGACCGTTCGTGGAAGCGAGGAGCAGCCGAGGGGTCGTCTTCTTCACTCGAGTATGGACGTGAGTTTCATTCTTCCACATGCATGGGACTAAAGGGCAGGACTTTACAGATGAAGTTACACGTTCCGATGTAGATCCAAGCCGCAGCCCAGCCAGCGCAACTACAGTCCTCCTAAGGTATGGAAGTGTTTCTCTTTTCTTTGCAAACTGGGGGAAATGAACGCATCTGTGCGCAGAGCAGGCAGGAGGGTATGGACTGCTACTCGAACTCAGAAAGTCTTGAAATCTTGAAAAGAAAGTGCTTGCTTTTTGTGTGTATGTGTGTGTGTGTGCGTGTGCATGCGGCACAAGTCAAGCTTCTTTTGGCTTCCTCGCAGCGGGGAAGAGTCTAATACTACCTTAATCTGGTTCTTGTGACCGAATCATCGCAAACAACGCACACCTTTGAGGGACCTTAACGCGCTGCTTTTGACGCCGTGCCTAACCGGTGGGGTGAAAACTTGGCCGGCTAATGCAAATGCACAGAAACTGCTCCGGCGTTAGTTTTATCTTCTAGAAAAACTCACTTTACTCTGACAATGTCCTTGAAAACGTGTTGCTAAGTAGTGAAGAGAAAGGCAGGTGAGCTTAGAGTGTGGGAATCTCTGGAATGCGAGGTCGCCCAGGGGCGGAGATCCAAACTCTGCCCCTATTAGACTGGCTTACCTTTTACCCTCAGGTTGAACTAGCTGTATTAACACTACGCCATATTTAGTGACTGTAATTTGCATTTTAATTGGGGCCGTTTCTTTTTAGCGGTAACCCTGGCTCTGCGTTGTCATTGCTTTGTGCCGTGCAAGAACAACCTACCTTTATGGCAGGGGTGGACTGAAGCAGTAAATTCAGACCGGGATTTGACTCCTTTTCAGACCACTTTGTTCACGTAAAACCTACCGGACTACCGTCTTTGTAGGCTCCCCCTTCTGATGTAACTGGTTTCAAACTGAGTGTTTGGGTCTGAAAACCAGTACTCGGGTACTGTTACAAATGTTTTTCTTCTGCAAGTGTATCTTTTGGTGTTACTAAAAAAAAAGAGTTTTTTTTTTAGTAACACCAAAAGTACGAAGGGTTTTTGTCAAAAACTACTCACTGTATTAGTTTTTAACTGCATATGTTTGCCTTTTTTAACAGTAGCATTCAGTCAAAGGGGAACTCCATGTAAGGAAACCACCATAATCACAGCAGTGTCATAAAATCAGAATGACAATAAAACAAATGCCTCGGGATTTTAATAGGTAATGAAGATAACAAAATAGAAAATGTAGTTAAATTATGAATGTCCAAATATAATGTTTTGCAATTATATTAGTACTAGGTTTATAACTCAACTGAAATAGCATCATAAAGTGATGACTTATTATAAAGGAAACATACACCAGTGTTATACAAGCATATCAGACACAAGCATCAAGTATAAATACTGAGTAGTGTGAAAATATATAAGCTACAGGTGTGTGTGTGTGTGTGTGTGTGGAAGAGAAAAGAGAGAGAGACAGCAGAGGGGTGCACACCCGCAGAGGTGGGGGCAGATCCATGTAGGTGTAAATGTAAGCAGACAAAAGGTTTTAGAGCTAAAGGCGGGAAACTTTGGATTCCCAGGGTCTCTAAAATGCAGCTTTTGTGCCAACTTTCTTCAAACGTCTTGGTTGAAATGCTGAAGAAGGGATGTGTGGCACGACTGTAAAAGGAGAAATGAGCGATTCTAAAGTGAAACGGCGATTCTCTGCTTTGCTCCAAGGATGAACTGCACCAAGCTTTATTTTCATCATCATATGTATGTGTGTGTGTGTGTGGGGGGGGTATTTTTACAAGTACCCCCACCCCCTAGCTGTGGCCTTTCTGTGTAGAGTTTGTATGTTCTCTGTGTGCCTGTGTGGGTTCTCTCTGAGTACTCCAGCTTCTTCCACAGTCCAAAGACCTGCACGTTAGGTTAATGGGAGATTCTAAATTGGCTGTAGGTGCGAATCCTTGTCTGTGTCTCAGTGTTAGCCCCGTGATGAACTGGCGACCTGTCCAGGGTTTACCCCGCCTCTCGACCTATGATAACGGGGATCGGCTCCATCTCTCCCCCAACCCTGAATTGGATAAGTGGTTAAAATGGAAGGACAAGTACCTCCACAATGACTTGATCACAGTAATGGGAGTAGTTGTAATTCATTAGTTCCATCGCTAGCTACGGCTTTGGGTGTAGTCTTAAAATTTTCCTGGTGCAGTTTTCACACATGCAGTGCAGCCTGAACATTTTGCCCAGGGACATCAATCCAGACAGTAAAATGCAGAGTTAGCTAAATGTTGAAATGATTATCTGTATCAATAACCTGTCACTCACAAGTCAAGCTAAATGGACTGAAATTAGCCGTTACCTCAGCTAGTTGCCTTTGATCATGTAAAACTGTGTGACTCCTCACCTCAATAATCAACGTCTCCCCCATTTTGATGTCAGCTGCACCCCAAATCATCATGCTCTTTTAGATATTTTAATAGTGGAATTTGATTTGTGCCAAAGCATGAATAAATGCATTTTTTTCATGTGCTGCTACTGCTGGAGAAACCACCACAAACAAAGCGAAGCAACAGATTCACAATGCAATTCTGCAGCAAGGCCACCAACAGCTCATGCACCATCCGAGTGGACCAGGAAATACTGTAAAAACAAATATTTGTACGTGGGGTTCACAACCGTCTGTGTGCGCGTGTCAGCTAGCGAGTATAATGCTGGCCTTGCCAGTGACTGTGGTGCTTACTTCAGTGTTTAGCTTCTTCCATGACAATGGCCTTTTTCTTCACTTTGCTAAACCTCTCCTTTTTGTCTGACTGTTCATTTGCTATGCAACTTGAAAGTTAATAGTATTGGTACAGCAGCAGGAACCACTGTGTGTAAAGTTATTCAAAAACAACAAAACACATAAACCCTTTATTTCAACATATCAAATGTTGATGCTGAGAAATTTTACGCAGCAACCCAACAGTTTTGCTAGGTGCATCTGTGAAAGAAGTTTTGATGTAACTTTTTTTTTTTTTTTAGCATGTGCACGTTGGGGTGGCTGTGGCTCAGAAGGTACTCAGGTCATCTACTAATCGGAAGGTTGGTGATTCACTTCCTGGCTGCTCCAGTCTGCATGCTCCTTGGGCAAGATGTTGAACTTTGAGTTGCTCCCGATGTGTTCGTCGGAGTGTGAATGTGTGTGTGAATGTTGGATAGAAAGCACTTTGATGTAGAAAAAGTGCTTGTATGAATGTGTGTGTGAATGGGTCAGTGCAGACGTGTTGTATAAAGTGCTTTGACTGCTCACCTAGATTAGAAAAGCGCTATATAAGAAGTAGTCCATTTACCAATTAGTGACATGAGATTGATACCTCTCTGTCGTATAACTGCAAACCCTTCTGAAATCTTTTGGCATAGCCTGATGTGCACGTCCTTAGAAATGTAATGCTTTATTTATACTTCTACAGTGAATCTATGTAGAGCCTTTATCAGTGGCCGACATCATTTCCAGCATTTATACTTGTGCGGGCTGCGTCGATGGCAATGTGTGTGTCGGGTTATGGTGTAGGATTTAGGAGGGTTTGCGGTTACAACATACTTAGTGTAGATTAAACACTGGAGTGCAATTCCCACTACTTTTACCAATGCTAATCCAGTCACACAAGTTGTATGCCATAAGATGAGGCATTATTATCTTGGTTAAAAAAACAAAACAAAAAACATATGTTTATTAACCCTGTGATAGACGGGTGACCTGTCCGGGCTGTATCTTGTCTTTTGCCCTATGACAGCTGGCATAGGCTCCAGTCTCCTTGTGACCCTGAATTGGATAAGTGGTTAAGAAGTAAAAAAAGAAAAGAAAAGTAGTTTCTGGCCCTGTGCATTTGGTTCACATTTGGTTTGAAATGCACAATAGTAAAGATTATCTCAAGCAGCATAAAGGCCTTCACTTAGTCCTTGGCACGCTTAATAACTTGAACGAAATGTTTCTAAAATCCCAGTTGGCGGAAAGTCATTCCAAGGGGAACAGGGTTTTTTGCTGCTGTAGTTCCCCTCTATCTGTTTAGGTCTCGCTAAAACCAACACAGGGAAAGCTAAAAGGCTGCAGAAGCAGTCATTCATTTTGTTATGATGGATATCCAGTAAAGGTCAAGTCTCATATAAAGATGCTAGGAGCTATGCTTCTAGTCTCTCCTTTTGACATGCTGCTGTAGAAAGGTTATCTGCATGTATCACTGATGTGACAATAGTCAAAAAAAGTCCAGTCAGTTAACAGTACTGAAGTGCATGTAGCATCATGCAGCTTCTCTCTCTAGGTTACTCTCCTCATGGTTCACATTACTGCACTAGACACACACTGCCACACAGCTGACAACCATTGAGTGAGGTAGAATTGAAACAGCAGCACGATTTTGGATTGGAGAGTCAAAGTCTCCGTCTGCTTGTTTTTATTTAGTTTTTTGCCCCCTGGTCAGACATAGCAATACGTTAATGGTGATGTTATGTTTTAACTTACTTGGTTC